>JAQHUG010000024.1:6619003-6649933 GCA_028555095.1 Dicrostonyx torquatus
CAGGCCCAGAAAGACAAATATCATATGTATTCACTCCTAAGTAGTTTTTAGACATAAAGCAAAGAAAACCAGACTATAATTCACAATCCTAGAGAACCAAGACAACAATGAGGACCCTCAGAGAGACATACATGGATCTAATCTAAATGGGAAGTAGAAAAAGGCAGGATCTCCTGAGTAAATTGGGAGCATAGGAACCATGGTAGAGAATTGAAGGGGAGGGAAGTGGAAGGGAAATGAGCAGAGAAAAATGTATAGCCCAATAAAATCAATTGAAAAAAAAAGTTCAGTACTGGATGAGGGATATCTCCATTTGAGCTTTTGGCCTGAAGTGTCCTGGAGCTCACCCCGCCCCCAACAATATAGGCTTTTTGACATCGCTCTTGGATTCACATCAGAACTTGGTGGTAAGACACTACTGCAGACACAGGACGTGAAGAATCAAGTTGGTGCTGACCGGAAAGCTTTGCCTGACTAGCTCTCATAGGATTAGAAGGTATTCTGTAGGTTGCTGGGGGAAAGGGTCATCAATGCTCTTAACCAGATGTGTGCCTTGAGAACTACAATAATGGCCAGCATGGCAACATATACCCATGGGTATGATAGCAGCAATGTTACGGGAAATCATCAGCCTCTTTCGGATTGGATTTAAAGCTTGCTCCATGGGGGATCAAACACTCAATACTATACATCTGGTCTTGACCCACAGTTGGGAAGTTCACAGGTTCTGGAGCTGAGCTACTATTGTCATGTTGTGAGCTGGACAGAGTCAACTGCTGTCTAAATTAGTATCTCTATCTAACCCAGAGACAACGCAACTTTTAGACCTAATCAGAGAGGTTTCTTCATGTCGTGGCCAGAGGTTAATGCAGAAACTCACATCTGGCCAAAGATGGGGAAGTGTCTGTGGTGTGCTCAGCACAAATGGGCCATGCATATCACACTCCTTCCCTCCAACGCTCAGGGGCCACTGAAGACGAGGGGAAGTATAATAAGAGGCAGAGGTCAGAGAGCACAGAAGTGTCTTCCGGACCTTGCAGGACTACAGCAATCAAGGACTCACAACTATGGCTGTCTGCAGAAGGCCTGCTCAAGATCAAACCAGACAAGTCAACCTATTGGCAGTTCATGGCTTCTGAGAGGAGAGCTGGTTTTCCTTAAAGGTGTGACCCCCTAGTAAGTGGGCCATGCCTGTAAGTATATGGACAGTATAAGCAGGATTGTATATGTATAGGTATATATATGAAAAGTGTACTATATATTACATATTATATACACACATGTATCAAAGACATAAAGTTGTGGAAGTAGGGAGTTAGAGGGAAGACTGGGAGTGAATATAAAAAAACACATTGTATAATTCTCAAGGTGTAATTGGAGGCTGCTTGTTCATTCCCAGCTGTCCAGACCCAAAATAATCACACAGAAACTATATTATTTGCAATACTGTTTGGCCAATAGCTTAGGCGTTTTCTAGCTAGTTCTTATATCCTAAACTACCCCATCTCCATTAATCTGTGCATCAACATGAGGTCACGGTCTACTGGCAAAATTCCTGCAGGCTCTGGTGGGGCATCTGTCTCCTGTGACTGCAGCTACATGGCTTCTCATTGACTCTGCCTTCTTTCTCCCAGCATTCAGCTTAGTTTTCCTGCCTAGCTCTATTCTGCTAAGCCACTGGCCAAAACAGATTTATTCATTAACCAATAAAAGCAACACATGTACCACACCCACAACACATGGACTTCCCACACCATCAAAGAATTAAGAAAACATCATATTTACTAAGAATGTATGTATAGGGGCTGGAGACATGGATCAGCAGCTAAGAATATCTGCTGCTCTCTTAGAGAACCTAAGTTCAGTTCTTAATACTCACAGCAGGTGGCTCACAACCATCTATAAGTCCAGCTCCAGAGGACTCTGACACCCTCCTCTGGCCTCTGAGGACATTGTGCACACATGACATGCAGTTAGATAGACCCACACACACACCCCTAGATGAAGATAAAATTAAATCTTTTAAAGGAGACTATATGTATGTGTGTGTGTATAATGCAATATACTCAGTAATTTTTAAATGATCAGAATTATGTATTTATCTATAGCTATATATATCTATCTGTCTATCTATCTATCTATGTAATTACTGGAAACATGACAGAGTTTGGTTAGAGTGATGAACCCAATGAGATTAAGGCAATGGTTCTCAACCTGTGAGTCAAGACCCCTTTGACAAACCGATACCTCCAAAAGTATTTACATTATGATTCACAACAGTAGCAAAATTACAGTTATGAAGTAGCAATGAAATAATTTTATGGTTGGGGGTCACCACAACATGAGGAACTGTATTGAAGGGTCACAGCATCACAGCATTAGGAAGGTTGAGACCATCAGTTTCAGGGACTAAGTGAGCCAGCAAACAGAGGAGGCAAGACGGCTGATATATTTTTTAAGAGTTTAGGAAACACAGAAGAGGAAGAGTGGGGATTAAGGATATGCAGGGTGGGAGGGCCTCACACTAGCATGTTCTGGCTTTCCCGAAGAGACAGACTGGTGGCGTGGCAGCCTAAGAGGTCCCACAGACAGAGGGGAGTGGGTTTAATGTCGGGAGAGGGTAGGGACGATGAAAGAGCTCGCTCCCAGTCTTCCCTCCGGCTCCCTGCTTCCCACACCTGAGCATGGGAGAGCAGTGAAGAAGACTACATTGAGTTTTTCTTCTTCCTCCCCTCCCCCACCCCCCTCGTGGGGAAGAAATCATTACGTGCCAAGAATGAGAGGCTATTAGCAGGGCAGAGAAACAAGGAAGCTCCATAATCAACTCTTCATTATCAGCAGTTTGGTTTATCACCTTCACATCTTGCTTTCAAGCAAGTTAGCCCCCACTCAGCTTAGTTACTTGCTTTGTTAGCATCTCAAACTCTGCGTAATATAACTTTGTATGTGGCCTTCAGTCCAGCGGGGTGACATCCTGATACCTGAGCACTTAACTGCTTCTATGGTTAGGGAAACACTTACAGTAAGACACCGGTTAAACTTGGGGTCTGCACGGCAGCCTGAGACACAAGCAGTTGAACCCTCCAGGTGTTGCTGAGTGAGTGACTTTCTTATTGTATGGCACAGGTACTTTGGTCACAGTGAGTCCTCACATCAGATATATATATATATATATATATATATATATAGATAGATAGATAGATAGATAGATATAGATATAGATAGATAGATATAGATATAGATAGATAGATAGATATAGATAGATATATGTTCTTTAGTCTCGCATTTAACTAGCAGTTATTGAACCTCAGCTATGTGCCTGAGACTGCGCCAGTGTTTGAATGCTAAGATGGTCCCAGAAGTCAAGACAGTATATTGGTATATTGGAGGAGACAGGAAGCAGATTCTGGTCCTAAAAGAAGGCAGTTTGCAATGTTCAAATACAGTTGCAGACAGTCAAGTGTAAGTTGTGGTAGGTTGAGGTCCGTCTTTGGTGCTCAACTTTTTTTTCTTCGATAGCAGAAACAATAATTCCTTGTAATCTGGCTAGTTTACATACAGTAGAATGGAGTGAGGAGGTCAGTACCTCTCCAGACCCCAGGGAGCCCTCCAGACAAGGCATGGTTCTGCGCAGGTTTCCTTTTCTGAGATGAGGTGGTACTTTCTTTTACATTTCAGGATTGCTGGAAGCCTTGGTGCATGAGAAACTGCACACAGGACTCATTTTTTTTTTTTCCCTGATATGGTGGCACAGACCTTTAATCCCAGCACTTGGGAGGCAGGGGTATGAGGATCTTTGTGTTCAAGCCCAGCCTGGGCTACAAAGCAAGCTCCAGGACAGCCAGCACTACACAGAGAAACCTGTCTTGAAAAACAGTATTATAAGGGACTTGGTGTGAAGGGCAGTTGTACTCCTGACCTGGTATAATGGGAAGAGCCTGGAGCCAAGCAGGCCCGGACTGGAGTCTTAGCACCCCCCTCCCCCGCCCAGGGCTGTGGGTCCTAAAAAACTGCTCCATGAGACAGGGCCCTAGAAGATGGCTTCACCATCTTCTCTCCCAGTGTAACCCACAACAGCAGTTCAGTTTTGGCTATTTTTCTAGTGACCTTCATCTTCTGGTCTCTGTAGTTTTGCTTCTTCCTCTTTTCTTCTGTCCTCATTTTGCCTCCTTCATTTATCTGTTCTTCTAGAGACAGTGTTTCTAGGTTTTGCAGCCAATGTCTTGTTTTACGTGGTTTGATTTACCAAATAAGGACACATCTTTCTCCTACTGAGCAGCAAAGCTGCCAGTCACACTGAGACTGGAAATGGGCTGGGGATTTTACATATCTTAATGAACTACATACATTTTATTTATTTATTTATTTATTTATTTTGAATATGCATGTAGTGGTGTTTGTATGAACCTGTAGGGGAAGGGGGGCACAAATGCATACAGGTACCCAAGCATGTGTGTGTGTTTGTATGGGGCCAAAGGTTGATATCTGAGGTTTCCCTCAATTCCTCTAAACTTTAGTTTTTGAGACAGGGTCTCAGAGCTTACTGATCTGCTAGGCTGGAGGGGGATCACCCATCTCTGCTCCTCAGTGCTGGGGTTACACCTGGCTTGAAAATTTTCAGCATAAAAATATGGTACGTGTGTGTGTATATGTGTGTGTGTGTGTGTGTGTGTACATCTGTCCTCTGAAACCTGTCAAGTATGCAGTTGATTGAGATCATTACTCTTTGCTTCAGAACTATTCTAAGGTCTAAAGTTACTCTAGGAGAAAATTACAGATAACCAAAGCATTGATTTACTTTGATTAGTGGTTATGAAATATCTATTTACAAGAACTGTTACTAAAAGAAGGTGAGGGAAGGCCACAAATAGAACTCACCTCGCCCTCAAACTATACAAGAACACCAGTGCTGTTGAGTTGTGGTAGCCCTCACAGCGTTCCCGGCTTGCTCTACTTACCTCAGCTCCGACAAACCTGCAAATGCAGACGCGTCTGCTGGCTAGAACCTGGCTCAGAGCGAAGCGCCACTGTCTAAAGTGGGGTGACAGACTCATCCCTTCTCCACCCCAAAGCCCAGTTTCCCACCGTATCATGGTGGTCCCTTTGAATAATGGATGCTCTGCTCATATTGAAAGACACTAAATTTAAGAAGGTCTGCAAAAAAAGACACAAGAGGGGCCTGGTGAATGTTGAGCCAAGAGCAAATAAGAGGAAAAAAAAATCTTAACTCTATAAAAATTGACCATGTTAGCCATAGAAACTGCAAACATGGCATTTCAAAGCCAAAATGGTAAAACGCTCTCCCCACTGCACTCGGGAGTGGCACTCGGGCAGGCGGGCTGTTCCCAGAGTGGGCTGTGTCTTCCCAGCCAGTGTGTATTTGCTGCCAGTCAGCAGACCTCCTTGCTAGCCCGCAAGCAGCTATCTCGCCATTATACATCCAAAGAGTAATCAGGGTGAAAAGGACAGTCAGGGCGAGAGGAAATAATTGCAGCTCAAACTGCTCCTACTCATTAAGAAGCAAGACTGTTTGAGGAGCGTGGGGGTGGGGAGGGTCAGGGAGACCGGTATTGAGTTTTCATCATCCTGTCAAGGCGGGTCAAGTTTTAGCTCTAGCAATTTTGGCATGATTTTCTATAATCACATTATGGTATATTAATCACAGTGACTACCACCATCCTATGGTGAGAGCAACACTTGCAGAAGGGCAGGGACAGAATCTGAAGTCAGTCCCCGGTGGGCCTGCCTCCGTGAGTTTGCTGGCAACTGCCTTTTGTCACGGTAAAAGTGATTGAGAACACAGTCATAAACAATTCTGAAAATGCAATCCCTTCCTTTAGTGGAAAACAAAGCAACTGTATGACAGGAAAGAAAGCGGGAAGATTAAAATGGTTGGGGCTTCAGATGTACAAAGGTCAAACCAGCTGGCAGTGTTTGACACAACTCAGAAGTATCAGTCAAGCATGAAGGGAAATCGCTGCTTCTTGAAGCTTTGCCTTTAGGGGACACTGGGCACTGTCTGGGGACGTCCTGGTTGACCACACTAGGCAGGGAGCAGAGTGCTGCTGACAAGGTGAGCAGAAGCCACCTAAAGGTCACAGTGTCATCGCTGGGAAGCTTAGTTTTCAATAACTGAGGGGTGCGATTTTAATATGTTAATTTAATTTTCCACTGTATTCCTATTGCTCTCCTAGGTCTTTATTATTAAGATGTCTGATTATTATTTTTATTGCTATGCACATCCCAGAAGAATACATGATTATCCACAAACAGGGCCAGAGATGTAGGGAGCTCATTGATGTCAGTAAATGGTCCTGATTTTAAGGGAAAATTTGAAAGGATTAAAAATGATAGGAATTTTTTTGTGTGTATGTGCTGGAGAACAATAAGATGATGAGTTTGGTTTGTGGTTTAAAATTATGTCAAAATAAAATTCATCACACAATATACTATAAAGGAGACTACAAAGTCAGTTGATCAATACCACTGGGTGTTTGAAGAGCTCCGTGGTAACCATGAATAGAAGGCAGTATTTACTAATACTACAAGCGTTTTCTAGACAGGTCTGGCCGTTGGAGGGTGGTGACCCAGACCTAGCAGAGTTGAGCCGGGGAGCCAGACTGTGTTTTTGGCATTGGCATATAATCCCTGAAATGCCATACCGAGAGGACAGTGCCGAGAAACTGAAGGGCTGGGGAACTTCCTGGGGACCTATTGGAATTGCGAGTGACAAGGACCTGCCTCAGACCCAAGAAACCTGAAGTTCTGGAGGGAAACAATAGCAAACAGCATTTTAATGAACGTTCGAGATGTATACGGGGCTATTTTTTGTAAGTCAAAACCTCAGCTTAGTAGCTAAACATGAGATACATCGCATCTCTGCACTAAGTCACTGGAACGCTGATAAAGAAAACCTGAGAGGCCGGTCAGCTGTGACACACCACTGACCAAGGATTAGTGTCCCAAACGGTGAGGGATGTGGAAGTCAGTAAGAGAAGGACAATTAACCCATGAAAGAAATGGGCCAAAAATATGAGTATGCAGGCATTTCACAGAAGAGACAATGAAAGCCTATAATTATTGAAAAGTGGCTGATTAGCAAATGGAGAAATACAGATTAAAACCACGAGATGCCATTACCTAAGTACAAGGCTAACAAAAAAAAAAGAAAAGAAAAAAAGAAAGAAAGAAAGAAAGAAAGAAAGAAAGAAAGAAAGAAAGAAAATTAAAAGTCAGAGTCAAATTTTGGCAGACCTGGTGGAATAGAAACCTTCACCAGGTGTCTGTATCAGTGTAATTTCATAGCACTCTAGAAAACTGTATCTAGGAAAATTAACCCAATAATTCAAGCCCTGCCTATATAACCGACAGAAAGACTTGCACACACACACATAAGGCATCAAGTATAAAAATATCCATGAGAACTCCATTAGAAGCAGCAGAATGTTCAGAAGTAACATGTGTCCATCAACAGTAATATGGGAAAAATAAATCATGGTGTGATCACATATCACTACAGCGTAGCGAAAAGTGGGTAAGTCACACACAGCATGGGGTTTTTATTAATCTGAAGATGGGTGGCAAAAGCAGTCGTACAGAAGTTTATAATAACCTGCCAGGGGCTGAGGAGATAGCTTAGTGGGTAAGAGTGCTTGCTGAGCAAGCAGGAGGATATGAGTTCAAATCCTCAGAACCCATGTAAAAAGCCTGGTATGGCCATGTGCACCTGTAAGCCAAGCAGGCACGTCTCAACTTGAGGTTCAGATCCCTGATTAATTCATTCACTTATCTAACAAACCCGTCTGTGTGTGTGTGTGTGTGTGTGAGAGAGAGAGAGAGAGAGAGACAGAGACAGAGACAGAGACAGAGACAGAGAGAATGAGAGAGAGACAGAGAGAGGGAGGGACAGAGAGAGGGAGAGAGAGACAGAGTAAGAGAGTATGTGTGTGTGAGTGTGTATGTGAGAGTGTGTGTGTGTGAGAGAGAGAGAGACAGACAGAGAGAGAAGATATATTGGGTACTAGGAAGGTCAAAAGGATGCTGTATCTTTCGCCTTCAAGGTGATTTATGGTGCATATAACTAAATCACAAGGATCCAATGAAGACAGGGGCAGTAAAGGACATTTGCCTCAAAAGGTCTAAGCCAGCAAGGAAGCCCAGAAGTAAGCAGGCTATCATTGTCTGTCGATAACTTGCTAAATTAAAAGTGAACTCCTTAATCGGAAATGTAGGTTCCACAGTACAACCGTAACACAACTGTTGTCCCTGGCCTTAAAACTCCCTCCTGTATTCACTCTGGCTTAGCAGTTCTCAGCCCCGGCTGCACATTAAAGACATCATCAGTGGTTAGGTCCCATGCTAGAACCACTAACTCGGAATCCCTGGAGGTCAGCATTTCCTAGAGGGTACCTGGTAATTCTACTCTATAGCGCTGGCTTGGAATCTGTCTCTTAAGTTCCAAAGCACATTTCCTGCTCCTCCCTTTGACATGTCCACTAGGAATTCAGGGCACATCCCCACATTGTCCTTAGAGCGTCCCTTCCTCTGAGAGGACAGTCTTGTTTGAATGACAATAACAGTCTGTCTTCCTCTTCTTTGTCTAGTTTAGTTGATGGTTATGTCTTTATCTCTTTGGGGTGAATTATCAATATCAATAGGATCATAATGATATTCACAGCACCCTCTGTACAATATGTATTTAGTAAATATTATATGAATAAATTAAAGAAATGAAAAATAAGTCAATAAAAAACAGTGATTAATCCACATGTTTACTACATATCCATTTTATGCCTGGCACGGAGTTAGCATCTGCAGTCAGACCAAAGTGCTGTCCATACAGGAGGATCACTGCATTTGTGAATGACCGATATGCACAGCAGAGTAAGGTGCTTCTCGGTTACTATTTCACTGAATCCTTTCAACGCTGAAGTATTATGAGACTCATGTTGCACAACAGAGAATTTTAGTCTTAAAGAATTTACATAATCTATCCAAGTTCACTATGCAACTAAACCTATATTCAAGCTCACATGCAATTTCCAAGAGACTTCCCATTTTAATGATCAGATTATCATGAAATAAGTAAAACCTAGTCATTTAATCAAAATAGAGCACCATACAAGCTGAAGGGATTTGAAAAAGTAGAATATGAAGGCTCTGATATAATAACGACCCACCATGGGGTTTGCTTGTCAGTCTTCTTAAAGGGCACCTCCCTTATCACTCCTTATATCTCTTGCTTATTTTCTCCCTTGGAGTTGCCACCATATAACTCTCTCTAAATTTTGTCTTCTTTATTGACTGTCTTCTTTCACTGGAATGTCAGTCTGTCTGTCTGTTCAGTACCTGTAGCACCTAAAAACAATGTTTGTCACATAGGTGATTAATAGGCATTTCTTATACCAATGTACAGAAAGAACATGAACAAGATGCCATCTTGAAGAATTGACTCTAGATGGCTGAGGTGTTGTAATGGTCAATCATCAACTGGATTTAGAATCACCTGGGAGACACACTTCTGAGTGCACCTGTGCCGGTGTTTCTAAAGAGGCTTAACCAAGGAGAGAAGACCCCAGAATGTGTCAGTCCCTGGACTGGGTCCTTGTACTGAATAAAACAGAAACCTTGAAAGTGAGCTGAACATGAGTGCTATCATTTATAAAGACATGTGAGTGACCTGAGGCCCGTCCCACGAGGGGTGGTAGCAGGTCACTCGAGGCCTCAGTGGGTCCCCTAGTGGGTGGCCTGAGGCTTTGGTGAGAGACAGACAGATAGGCCATGCAGAGAGAGTTTGGGGATAGAGTTTATTTAGTGAGTTATGGAGGAGAAAGGGAAGAGGGAAGGGTGAGAAGGGGAGAAGGGGGGAGAAGAGAGAGAGGTGGGGTGGGGGAGGTGGAGGGGGGAGAGGGAGGCAATAGTTACCTCTTCAGAAGAGGGAGGAAAAGAGAGAGAGCAGGCTGGAGAGGAGGCTGGAGTTCCAAGGGGGAGGTTGGGAGTGGGTGGGGCTTGTCTCTTAAAGAGTCAGGGTACCCAGGTGATAGAGCAGGTCAGCAGATTATAATAATGAGCATTCATCCCTCTCTCCTTTCTGACTGTGGGTGAGCTCATGCTATTCACACCACGCCTCCCCTGTCCCAGTATATAATATATGAAGACTGGTTATTCTTGAAACCTTTCTGTACATTTAAAAGTGCATTCAAACAAACAGTTGCTTTCCTGCCAAGAGAATTAGTGTTCCCCAGGAATAAGCCTCCTGACTGGTGATCTAATATCAAGTGACCAGCTCTAGACACATATACATGATGCAACACTGAACAGACTCAGCAGGTTGTATTTAGAAGTATATTCATTTTATATGCATATGTAAAAGCAATGGTTAAATACAGAGAATGTGACCTTGGGAGGAAGTGTGCAGGTGGGCATGGGAAAGGAAAGTAGGAAGGGGGCATTAAGTAATAATGCTTGAAGTTAAAAAAAAAAAGCTCTCCCTTGAAAATTTTGAAGGGATTGAGGTTTCTGTTTGTTTTCCTTTGTTTTGAAAGGAAACACTTGGTTACACTCATCACATAACCAAGACTGGCATCAGGACTGTAATTCTCCTGCCTCTGCTCACAAGTACAGCAGTGTTAGGTTTGTGTCACCACAGTAGGCTTCGGTTGAGTATTTAGTGCTCATGATTTTTTTCCAGTATAGGAAAAAGGAAAGTATATCGTAACAGAATTCTACATGACTAAGTCACAATTACCATTACCAGTAAGTACAGTGCACAGTCATGCCACGTAACTGCCCCATGGTGGATTGTTGAGACCAGGCACTCATGGCTCCATTTTCCTCTGGAACAGTTCAGCATCAGAAGCATGACGTGTCCTTCTGGGAACCACACTTTTAAGACAGAAGTATAAAACTGAGGTAAGACAGCACAAGAAAGGATGAAGGGCTGAAAACTGCTCAGATAAAGAACAGAAGATGTAAGAAGACACGAGTGAACCATGAGGAGGTTATATTCAAACTTCCAAAGCACAATATTGTAGAGAACAGTATCACTTTTGATTTCAGGTCAAATTGGGAAAAACAAAACAAAGCAACAAAAATGTCTTCAATAATCAGATGTCTCTGAAACCAAAAGAGTTCGCCTTAGAAATCATGAATGACTATGAAAGGATTCAAGCACACAAGGGGGGGGCAGTGATGAGGGATGGGCTTGATCATCTTTATAAATCCTTTCTAATTTTATAAGTCTATGCCACTTAATCTCTGAAGACTCTTGGCAAAGTATAAATAGACAGGTGTATATATCAATAATACTATAACACACACATATATAAAGCTATTTTTATATAATGTATAAACACACATATGTATATATACGCTACTTTTAGGGGAATGGTCAATCATCCGTTCAGAGTATGACATCATCTGTTGACAGCATGACATGAGGATGATCCAAGGGCACAGAGCAGTGCCCTGTGAGGTGCACACCTCAGAGGTGCAGTCAGCACTTTACCATCTCCCACCAGAAGATGGTCCTCATGAGCACACTCCAGTACCCCAAAATAGCTGATATCTAACCTTAATGTCTCTGTTGGGCAAGCTGTGCACTGGAAGCCTCCATGTCCTTCCTTTTAAGTGTTTGAGACTGTTCTTTCATAGAAAAAGAAATAGAAAACCTGCCATTCTTTTTTAAATATTTATTTTTTATTATTTTATTTTTGAGTGTGTGTGTGATATCTGTGTGTGTATGTGCATGCTGTGGAGGCCCAAAAATGTGAGCCCAGAGTTTTAGCTTCTTCAAAGTTGTCAACAAGTATGTACACACCCTGACTTGGGTGTGGTTACTTGGTGCTTTGAACATTAAAATGCCCATACAGGTAGATTCACCCCACGCTAATCAAAGGTCAGAGAATTCAAGCATACTTGTGCTCCTTCTCTTGAATGAGGAGGATTGACCTAGGGAGTGACTTACTGCCCAAACAACAGAATATTTTTCTCGGGAATTAATGACTTGATGTCTCAAGTAATGAAGCAAGTAACTGTTCTAGTTGTCCTTTGTATCATATTGAAGCAGTCTTTTGCCTTCTTCCCCCTTTTGTATTGCCGTATAAAAGTGTATAGAAAATTAAACATGGGCAAATTTCAGTATTCACTGGAACTCCCTCCCGGTACTATCCTATGTTTCTGTGTTAAAATTTTCACTCGTGTCTTCATTCTCTTTACTACACAGAAAAGACCGAGAGGAATTTGCTCTCCTTTCACTGTTGAACGACAGATGACACAAGCAACACATACAAATAAAAATAACGGCTCAATAAAATCAGCTTTTCCATTATAGATTGGGAGACTTTATAAAAGCTATATGTCACGTAATCATCTTTTTTTAAAACACAAACACATGCCAAAAACACAGCAGTGATTTTATATATTCCCAGTAGCTTTAAAAATACATTCCTTAGCCAAGTCATTAAAGGAAAAAAATCTAAACATTCCTATTTACCATAATTTAATTTAACAGGCAGAAAAGTTGGGAAGAATAATTTTAGAAAACAGTAACTCATTGAAATCACTAAACATTGGTTGGTTGGAAGCTTCAACCCAGTCACTGACATCCTTAATCCAAAGAGTCTGGAATGTTTGGGTGGGGCTTCACCCCAGCATCCATTTCGGAATGTTGGATGGAAAGTTCCATTTCTGGTCCCCTCCCCTGGGAGTTGCCTCAGTCCAGACTCCACCTTCCCAGGGAGGGTCAACCACTCCCACAGGCTGTTTAAGCCCCTCCCCCCAGAGAACAAACACGTGGTCTTCCCGGTTCTCCCTTTCCCTCTCGATGTTTTCCCAGAGGGCCACCTGGGACCACTGGCATCCACTAAACCTGGACTTTTTCTAATTCAGTTTGATTTGGTCTGATTTGGGTTAATGAGTCAGTGGAGAGGCTTATTGGGCCATAAAAACTTTACAAACATTTCAATGTGGGTAAAATAGTGTTTCTATTTCTTACATTGCTATTTTCATTGACAGTAATTTTCAAAGTAAGGTCCCTGAACAACCCTAGGGCCCTTTTGTGGGTCCATGGGAGCTGACACAATTTAATAAATAACAATAATGATAATGATATACACATCTCAGTGTCATTGTCTCCTAAAACTACACTTTTTATGATATAGTGACAGACTGGATGCAGAAACAGGTATGAGACTAATTATCTTCCCTTAATGACATTAAGTCACCTTAGAAAAACCCAGCACCATCTCTTCTCACTGAAGTGTGTTATTGCCACTGCTTGGAAATCAGTGCATACTCAAGGAACTACCACAGGAATCCTTACACTTCCATGTTGATTGCTACAACAATTAAAAAGTGGAACTAGCCTCAGTGTCCATCATTATCAATGAATAATAAAGAAAATGTGGTACCCCGCTGGACAACGTGCAGAGAGTGAGAGATTTTGGAACACTCAGTCCTAAATGGGACATCTTCATCAAATCCCTCCTCTCAGAACCCAGGGAGTAAGAGCCAGAGGGGATGACTGACACCAAGGACACAGTGACTTCCAGACACAGCAGGAACTATGAACCTAGAGATTGTGGCAGCACGCATAGGGTCTGCACAGGTTTAAATCTCATTGGGTCCCAATTGAAAAGGGAAAGTGGCCATAAGTTCTAACTCCTAACCAAGAAGCAATTTACAATGGACAATATCTTGCAAAAGAAAAATTAATTTTTTCCAATGGAGTCTCTGGGCACATGAACCCCACTTAAGGCCTCATGCCCAGAAGTAGACGGACAATATAAAATGAACTCAATGGTATTTTTCTAAACTTTTTGTCTCATATTGCTTTGTTTGGGCTTTTTTTGTCTTACTGCTCTTTATCTTGTATATTATGGATTCCAATTTTGTGTGAGAGGAAGAGAGAGACAGGAAGGAGGAGGAGGGGGGAGGGAAAGAGGAAAGAAGGAAGAAAGGAAGGAACGGAGGGAGGGAAAGAAAGAAAATGGGGTATAAATACAAACAGCTGAGATTCTACAGCCACAGAGAGAAGAGAAATTATGACATGTGTGGAAAATTACCTAAGTGAGGCACACTCAGGAAGACAAAAATGACATGTCTTCTTTCATAGATGTGTGTGTGTGTGTGTGTGTGTGTGAGAGAGAGAGAGAGAGAGAGAGAGAGAGAGAGAGTACATGAATGTCTGTGAGCATGAGTTGGTATGTGCAAAAGTGGTGTATGTGTGTGTGAGTGTGTATGTATGTCTGAGTTAGTGTGTGTGTATGAGTGAGTATGTGAGTGTGTATGTATGAGTGAGTGCGTGTGTGTGAGTGTGTGTGTGTGAGTGTGTGTGTGCACCATAAAACTAGAAAGGAAATCACGACAAGGACATAACAGGGAAGAAGGGCTCTTATGAGGTGGAAGGGATAGGAAGGGAATGGAACACACGTAAATGAGGACAGAAAGGGAGTTTCTGGGAGAAGATAAAGGGGACCAGTTGGAGGGGACATGCCATAATGAAATCCATCATGGTATGTGCTGAAAAAAATTACCATTTGTTTCTAATTGATTATTTATTGGATTTTTGAGACAAGGTTTCTCTGTATAGCACTGACTGTACTGGAACTCAACCAGGCTGGCCTCGAACTCACAGAGATCCACCTGCCTCTGCCTCCAAAGTGCTGGGATTAAAGGCATATGCCACCACACCCAGTCATATATGCTTAGTTTTAAAGTGAATTTAAAGAAAAAAAAACTAATACCACTCTTCTCACTGAAATATGTGATTCTTAATGTCTGGAAAATATTATTTTTATAAATATTTGTTATTTATATTAACATAAGTTTTTAATAATATTTTAAATGGTTTTAAGCAAATATTTAAAACTTTTCTACTGATTTTTTTTAAAAATGATAAATATTGAGGCAATTATAACTCATAAAACAAAAGCTTGATCTTTAATAATTTTTAAAAGTACAGAGGTATCCTGAAACAATCTCAAGAATCACTATTTAATATTAATAATAATTATAATGTAATAATATCCAGATTTTTTGCTAGAAAATAGAACTCATTTATATTGCGCTAACATTCTAAGTGGGTAGGTTGGGCAAAATGTCATCTTGCTATGTTCCCATTTTCCCAAGAAAGTGGACACAGGAAAGGTCCAATAGTGCTGTGACTGCGTGAGAAACTGAGGAGGAGACAGGAGCGTTGACACACAGAAATGAATGTTAGGAAGGGCCTTAAAGAAGTCCACTATTTCTCTCTTATCTAGTTTCCACCAAAGCACACAATGATTTGAAACAACATAGCATCAAGCCATGGGAACAGAGAGGCCAACACCTACACCAGAGGATCAATGCCCAAAACTTAGCAGCTGGGAAAGTGGGCGGGGGAGTGGGCGTGAAGCCACAGTGGTGAAGCACCAGGACTTAGCTCCATTTTGCTATCAGTCAGACTGAAGAAGAAAGGGGCCTGAATCAACTGGCTCCCAAGGTCTGGAAGGAAGCAGACTCGCGTGGTCCTTGTGGGGAATGAACCCTGACAACGATCAGTCAAGGGACTCCTCACTGAGAGTGACGAGAAGAAAAGCCCATGGTAACCTTGTGGAAGGAATTTCCCAAGTTATTTTCTTTCATAATTGAAAAAACAGAGTCTCCCGGAGGGCAAATGGATCGCTCAAGGTCAAACAGCTCTGAGTATCAAAGCCATGATGGGAATTAAAGTCTGTCTGATTCAGAAGTGTGTGTCTCAACCGCTTTGCTAATACTGTCAAGGTCTTCACATGAAATGACATTTTTGTAAAAAAAAAAAAAAAATTCTCTGGAAGGTCAGCAAGTAACTGTGCAGAACGCAGCTCTCCTAACGAGGCAGCCAAACCACTGCAAGTCACAGTTATCTGCCCTATCATACCCAATGCCCGCTCTTTAATGAGGCATTAAAATGGGAGAAGAGTTCATAATAAATAATATGTACAATATGAATGTGTAAAAACCCAAAGGTGACAATCTCAGAAGACATGAAAACAGCCAGACAGAATCACCCAGAACACAGTGGTGACAACTAGAAGATGATGTCATAGTGGTGACAACTACAGGATGATGTCATAGTGGTGACAACTACAAGATGATGTCATTGTTTTCATTCTAAAGGCTCAAATGACATTACTGTCAATGAACATGTTTTTCTGAAATAGCAAAGTTCAAAACAAAACACAGTCTTCCTTTGATTTAAAATCAGTTATGTTCCAGAGCTGGAGCGATGACTCAGTAGTTAGGAGCACTGACTGCTCTTCCAGGACCCAGGTTCAATTCCCAGCACCTACATGGCTGCTCTTCCAGGACCTGGGTTCAATTCCCAGCACCCAGACTGGGGCTTATAACTATTCGCTAACTCCAGTTTCAAGGACCTGGTGCCCTCTTCTGGCTTCTGTGGGCACTACAAATGAAGTCAAAATATTCAGACACAAAATAAAAATATATCTTTAAAAGCATTTTTAATGTAGCTATGTTTCTGCAAAAGTCTGCAGAGTAAAACTATGAAAACTAATCGGAGAAGAGAGATAGCACTATTCTCTGTAAAACAGCCTGGAGGAAGGATGCAAAGTCTATATGAGTTTAAAACTAGAGCCTGAGATCGTACAAAGGTGCTGAGTAAATTGCACTGTTTGGGGCTCGGGGTTTTAAGGAGTCCAGTTCATTTTCTTTATGTCATCAGTTATTTTGTGTTATCGAAATGTCTGTAGAAAACTCTACCAAGCACAAAGCAGCTAGCTGGCAAAGACATATTTTATAATGGAATTGCTTGCTTTCTTCTTTTCAGAAGTCATCTCTTGGCACCCGGAGTCAAGTACATGATTTGCTTGAAGAAAAGTTCCATGAGTGTCTATGTATTCGTGAGTTTAGGGTCAGTTTATAGTTCCAAATGCATGCACCCAAAACACAAGAGGCATGATCTTGGCTAGAAATATCTTGATGATGCATGTAAACAAAATTCTGATCTACCACATCCTTTTATAGAAGAGTCATTTTGCCCTCAACATCAAGATTATGATATTCTTGAGTGGTCTCAATTTTTTTTTAATGTATACAACATTCTGCTTCCATGTGTGCTTGCACACCAGAAGAGGGCACTAGATCTCATTATAGATGGCTGTGAGCCACCACGTGGTTGCTGGGAATTGGACTAAGGACTTCTGGAACAGCAACCAGTGCACTTAATCTCTGACCCATCTCTCCAGTCCCCCCAATTTTAAGATTTTTTAAAAAGCCCTACAGATGAGTCAGGTTAGACCTAATGGCCATTGTATTTGGTGTGCATAAGTGAAAATCATTCATTTGTCATATGTAAATATATAAAGCAAATCATATATAACTCTGTTCTTAGTTCCTTCACTGCCAGAAATCTCAAAACATGTCTTCTTGAATTTTTTCTGAACTTTAATTCTCGGGCTTTCACGTGCCCCTCACAAGCTGGCTTGGGGGGAGGGATGTTCATACTCTGATCAGAACACTAGAACACATTAGCCCCAAATATCAGAAACATACCTCCAAGTGTTAACCAGTTAGGCATATTATGGGACCTATCTGTGTGTTCTATGTCCCCATCAGAAATCATACAATTCTTTGTGAAAACAACTAGGCAAAGGGCTTCATGTGTTTCTCAAGAAGGCACAGGTCTGGTACATGAGAGGCTGCTCGCCATCCTGCTGGCTGGGACAGAAAAGAATTTATTCTCTGTCTATGCAAGCTAGCCAGTCATTTGAATGTAAGTGTGCTATATCAATTAAAATAGATGTTTCTGGCAGAAGTTCATTTCTACTTACTTTAACTTGTAATGCATTTTTTTCTTAAAATTGAGTAAAATGAGTGACTCATTTTACTTTATATGTGTTTTGCCTGCAGGTATGTATGTATGCATGTGTACCACGTCTGTGCTTGGTGCCCACAGAGGTCAGAAGAGTGCATCAGATCCCCTGGAACTGGAGCAATGGATGATGGTGAACCATCAATATGAGCACTGGAAATTGAACCCACGTCCTTTGCACAAGCAACAAGTACTCTTAACCACTGAGCCATCTCTCTGTTCCCTATTTTTTTCTTCTTATTTTGAGTGTAATAGTGGTGAGGGGTATATAACACATGCACACACACACACACACAAACACCCCCAAAAACAACAAAAAGAGGACTTCCTAGACCTGTTCTTCCATATAATAACTAGAGAGCATCCCGGAATCCTAGGTGTCAAGGTTCTCTGTGAAACTCGTGAGACGGCCACAGCAGTAAGGAGATGGGAGAGATTTGCAAGCATTCAACAGTGATTGTGTCCCTGTCATTTGCTTCAGCCTATGCCTCCCTTCCTCTCAGCTGGACAGCACTTCTCTTACAACCTGTCACAGGCAAGGCTTGAGGGGACTCTGGACTCCTTGCTTTAAATATTCTTCTAGAGAGGCCTGGCCAGAATAATCCTGTTCTCACTTGGGTACAGATAGTGTGAGATCTCTTTGGGAGCTGAGTTCAGAGGAAGGGAAGATACCTGTAATGAGTCCCTCCCGTTTAATTGAAGAGACAATACCTCATTGTTTTTATAATCAGCCTAGAAATGGGCAAAACCAGGGGTTGGGGAAGATTAGTTCAAGGTCCAGTGACCTTTTGCCTCCAGCAAGGAACTGCCTCCTGCTAACCACGCACATGAAGCAGCCTTGCTTAAAGAGAAGTAAGGAAACTGGTCAACATAATTCACTACTATCATCATTGGACAACACCATCATTGAACAGATTTAAATAGCCGAAGACCATCTAAAACAATGCATCTTGGAGCTTATCAATTGTCAAATGTCATTGTATTAGTACAAAATAAGAAAGTGTTTATTTCTGCTACAAAGAACCCAAAGCAAGCACTGAGTCTCTTATAGCTAGCAAGGCAGACTCCCCAAGAAAGCAATATCTGTGCCGGAAATGTTCACATGCCTTGCATTATCTGTATTTTTAGTGCAGCACGGGCACACTTCAGAAATCATTTTAAGATACCACTGGATAATGTCTATTATAAAGACAGCGTGGGAAAAAATCCCAGACAGGAGGTAAGGCGAGTCACGATATATCTGCACAAGCTACTGCCATCGCTGAAAAGGGTTTCCAGAAACTTGTGACAGATGTAGAAAGCTGTGCTAAGTAGTGTGCCATAGGAATGGATGAGTTATGAATCATGCACAAATAAGGCCGAGTCAGAGACACAACTAAAGGCGAACAGCCTTAGCCTCCCAGGGCTCAGCCGTTTTATTCTTCTTAATGATTGCCTTTCTTTTCCAATTTTCCTGTAATGGGCATGCATTATTTGAGTAGTCTAAAGAAAGTTTAAAGAAAGCAATATAATAAACATTTTGTTTTCATGTAAGGTCTGTAAATTAGAGAATTTTAAACTGGAGCTCTATGTAAAGCTAGATGAGCAGCCCCACCCCCAGATGGACATTGGGTCAATGGACATTTTACTAGATGAGCCGCCCCACCCCCCAGATAGACATTGGGTCAATGGACATTTTACTAGATGAGCAGCCCCACCCCCAGATAGACATTGGGTCAATGGACATTTTACTAGATGAGCCGCCCCACCCCCAGATAGACATTGGGTCAATGGACATTTTACTTGTAACAGAGTGCTAACTCTCTTCTTGGTAACTTCCAACACTCCCAAACAGGAAATTAAATCATTCATTGTAACTTATGGCAGAATTATTTGTCTAGAGCCAATTAAAAGCCACAGAAAAAGTTGTTTTAAAAGTGGGTTTGGCTGGGTGGTGGTGGTGCACACCTTTAATACCAACACTCAGGGTACAGGGGTAGGCAGATCTCTGTGAGTTCAAGGCCAAGGGTGCACAGAGAGACCCTGTCTTGAAAACGAAAACACAACAAAACAAAACAAAAAAATAATTTGATAGCGAGAGTCCTCCCAGTCCCTAGAAAGGAGAAAAAACCCCGCATTCATTCCTTCATCCAATAGACACTGACTGGCAGTTGTGTTCTAGACACCGAATGAAATATTTTCAGTTTTTGTTTTAGATTAATCTTTAAAATAAATGAAGATAGTTCTAAATAATTGTTATGATATCTATAACCCTAAAATGTAACAGAAATGCCTGCAGAGATGTGAGTTCTAGGCCTGGTTCTACTACATATCCCTGGGTAGCCAAAGGCAAGGAACTTTTCAGTCATCAGATGAAATCTTTCTATCTCATTATCTCTTCTTCCTTATCAATACCATAAAATTATTCCAATCTTCCTTCTAACTCTAAAAGTCTGGCATTTACTTTTTTTTTTTTCCCTTTAAGAGCAAGTGCCATTTCAGCTTGTTGCTCCTTACGGCTGGGACTTTGTCATATGTGCCTGAAATAAGGATGAATGGTACTTAGCCTACGATACTTGTCCCATCCCGGGCTTGTGAAGAAGAGCTCTCTGGGCCAGCTGAAGAGGGTATCAAAGGCAGAGGAGATGCCCATTGCCTTAAAGGAGCTCACTAGCTAGTTGAAGAGATTGATAATAAACACAAGAGATAGAAAAGGACTCTCACCGAGCTAGGGTCAACAAGCAGAGGCGTGTGTATACTAACTCACCTATGTGTCCCGTGAGGGATCCACAGAGGCCAAGTGACCCGCTTGGCCAGGAGGTGCACCCGGGAAGCTTAAAAGGGAAGAGAACAAGGTAACAGAAATGGCTAGGCAGACATGAACTGGGGCGTGAGGAGTTTTTCCCTGTTAGCAGGGGGAGAAACAGGCAGCCAGCCAGATGGCAAAGGAAGAGAAGCATATGGCCTGGATAATCTACACCCTGGATGATCCGGTCCCCGAGTAACGGATGGCGGGCTGCGTTTCACTAGGGAGTCAGTGGAAGTCCATTGTCCACTGCTGCTTTGCATGAATTCCCAATGTCTAGTGGAGACCTGGATTAACTTCTTTCTGCCATCACCCCCACGTCCACCCCATCAGACCCCTCTTTTCTCTTAAAAGGCATATGCTGTTTTAGTCACAGTAAACTCGTGTGAGGAGGCTTGAGTGTATGTGTGTGCCTAAGTGCATGACTTTGAGAGCTGGAGGGTGGTGAGTTGCACTGCCGCCCAAGTTTGCTCTTCAGGTAGGCGATTCAGACTAGCGAACTGAAAGCCGAGGTGATTGCAGCGGCATAATCTAACCAAGCCTCAGAGCCTAGAGGGGCTGTCATTCCTGGTTACCTCACACACCCCCGAAAATCACCTGTGTTCCCTCAGGGATGGTGAGTTGCCCAGCCATCTCAGGGAGCCCTTGCCAGGAATAAGCAGCAGGGCAGGGCGGAGGGACGTGGTTCTGAGTTCCTGCACTCTGACTGAGAAGGTGGGGGTCGGGGGTCACAAGTCTTCTTCATAATAATGCAAATGAAGAGATTGCTATGATATTTAGCGACACTGATTGTCTGGCATCAAAGCCACACTGCCATTCCTACAATGTCAGAAGAGATCGTGGGCCATGGCGCAAGAAAGCCATTTCTTTCTAGCCTATGGATAAGTTATTTTCTTTGAAAACAGCTTTCAGGTCCAAGCCCCAACCCAAACTGAAATGAATGAGTCAGGATTAAAATAATTACTCTGCCGGTCAAAGACATCACCATTAATTATATAATGCACGTATATGCTTTCATCAAATGTCACTTTTTCAGATCAGGATAATCCAACCACTTAGTACAAAGACTTATTTATGAAAGAAAGAGCCTGGCGGGATTTAACTACTACTGGAAGCAAAGAGTTTTTTCCTAAAAGTTCACGAGATTGCCCTGAAAGTGTCACTAATGTGTGAGGAGCGCAGGAGAATTTTAAGGCCACAGAAAGTTGAGTATGTTGAGGTTTTTAAATTATGAGAAACTTTCAAAAGTGATGGGAAAATGATTCATAATCATATCACCTTAAAACAATTTCATGTTCCCGATGTGCTCCACCTCACTGTGCTGAGGCTTTCCATAGGGCACTGTAGAAGCCTACCCAATGGCAAACATGCATGACTTCTCAAGTCATTCAACCTTATGGCTGAGATGGCTCCATTAGGAAAATGCTCATCACGCAAGGATGAGCCCTGAGTTTGGAGCCTTAGCACATACATGAAAACCCAGGCGCGGCTATACTGCATGGAATCCTAGTGTTGGGGAGGAGACAGGCAGAACCCTGGAGCTCACTGATCAGCCAGCCGAGCCAAATAGGAGACCAGTTCAGTGAGAGATCCTACTTCAGAAAAAAGTGGAGAGCAATTGAGGACAGCCAGTGATGACCTCTGGCCTCCATATAGACACTCACACATCCCATGTGCACCCACAGACACTTGTGAGCATATACACCCACATACATGACAGACATGTGTGCACACACTAACCACACAAGCTCAGAGAATAAGTGTTTCTTTATGTTATCACAGGTCTTCATAATTATACCTCTTGATGGCTGAATACCCTAACAAAAGCACGAGGCATAATCCTGCCAACTATTCCTTGAACCATTAGCCGAGACTACTCACAAGTTCTCATTACTACAAATCATTCTGCAATTTGCAGTTTCAGGGACCAGTTCTAGCCTTCATAGCCCTTCTTTTCTTCAGGACAAAAATTTCTAGATGTATTAATTGCACTTTTTTCTTTATTTAATTCTTGAAATTATAGCATAATTATAATTTCATTCCCCCGCTTCTTAACCTTCCTTCAAATCCTCCCACATATCCCTCCTTTCTCTCCTTCAAATTCATGGCCTCTTTTTATTGTTGTTACATGCATATATGTATATGCGCATATTGTATATATTCCTAAATATAACCCGCTTAGCCTGCATAGTGTTACCTTAGAATGGGAAAGACTATTTCTCCCATTCTAAGCATTTTTAAGTGGCCTGTCTATTGCTGTTCTTGTTCAGAGCCTGTTTACACCATCATGGTGGTGAGACTTTAAGGGTGTAGCTTCTGACATTCCTAGGAAACATGACCTCACAGCAAATTCCCTGATCCTCTGGCTCTTTCAACCTCTCAATCTTATAACTCCAGATAGATGAGTCAAATGCTTTTTTAGAGAATTGATCAATTTATGTCACCATAAACAAGGTCATAATCTGTCATTTACTTCACAATTTGTGTTTTTAATGATTGCTGGGTGTTTTCCCAATAAGCCCATTGAACAGAGTGCTCTAGCTAGCTACTGGAGGGCCTAACGGCTGCCTGAATTGTTTGTGCTCCTTTTATAGGTTTTATGATTTGTAATTACTCAAAACACATTCAGAAGAGCAGGTTCTTTCCAGAAGTTCTATGAAATCTTCAGCCTTTCAGAGTTATACTGTTTTTCTTTCTTTTTTGAATTTTCTTTTTTATTTTTTTAAACTTTTTAATTTTTATTGTTTTTATTGAACTATATATTTTTCTCCACTCCCCACTCTTCCTCCCCCTCTCCTTCTACCCACTCCCATGATCTCCACACTCCTAATTTACTCAGGAGATCTTGTCTTTTTCTACTTTCCATGTAGATTAGATCCATGTATGTCTGTCTTTGTTGTCTACGTTCTCTGGGGTTGTGAATTGTAGGCTGTTTTTTCTCTGCTTTATGAGTGAGTATATATTATTTTTGTCTTTCTGAGTCTGGGTTACCTTACTCAATATGATGTTTTCTAGATTGATCCGTTTGCCTGAAAATTTCAAGATTTTTTTTCCACTGTGTAGTACTCTATTGTGCAAATGTAACCACATTTTCTTTATCCATTCTTCTGTCAAGGGGCATTTAGGTTGTTTCCAGGTTCTGGCTATGACAAATAATGCTTCTATGAACATAGTTGAGCACATGTCCTTGTGGTATGATTGAGCATCCTTTGGATATATACCCAAAAGTGGTATTGCTGGGTCTTGAGGTAGGTTGTTTCCTAATTTTTTGAGAAATGCCATACTGATTTCCAAAGCAGCTGTATCAGCTTGCACTCCCACCAGCAATGCAGGAGTGTTCCCTTTACCCCACAACCTCTCCAGCATAAGTTGTCATCAGTGTTTTTGATCTTGGCCATTCTTACAAGTAAAAGATGGAATCTCAGAGTTGTTTTGATTTGCATTTCTCTGATGGCTAAGGATGTTGAGCATTTCCTTAAGTGTCTTTCAGTATTCACAACCTAACAGAATTGGCATGGTAGGAGCAGACCACTCCTGATTTAAACACTAAGTGTGAAGAAGAGATGCTATGGACTAGATGCTAGCTGTTCCTTCCCCACAACAACTGAGTGCTGGAGATAGAATTAGGTCACAATGAGGTTACGCTGGGGCAGGCCCCAATCCAGAAGGACTTGCCAACATGTGAAGGCAGACATGGGAAGGCATGGTGCTGACAGGAGAGGGACTGTAGGAGCACACAGCCTTCAGAACACTTATCCTCTGAGCTTGTGTGGTTAGTGTGTGCACACATGTCTGTCATGTATGTGGGTGTATATGTTCACAAGTGTCTGTGGGTGCACATGGGATGTGTGAGTGTCTGTATGGAGGCCAGAGGCCATGACTGGGTGTCCTCAGTTCCTCTCCACTTTTTTCTTTTCTTTTTTTTTTTTGGGGGGGGGTCGTGAAGCAGGGTCTCTCACTGAACTGGTCTCCTATTTGGCTCGGCTGGCTGATCAGTGAGCTCCAGGGTTCTGCCTGTCTCCTCCCCAACACTATTCCATGCGGTATAGCCATTCCTGGGTTTTCATGTGTGTGCCAAGGCTCCAAACCAGGGCTCATCCTTGTGTGAAGAGCATTTTCCTGATGGGAGCTGTCTCAGCCATGAAGGTAAATGACTTTAAAAACAGTACATATTTCTATCATTTTAAGTCCCTCAGTTTGTGGTACTTTATTACAGCAACTCCAAGAAACGAATCCTAATGGTTACAAAGCAGAATAAGTATGGTTCCCACACGGCAGTTGCTAGAGCTTGAATGAATGCCATCCACGGCCATCTGTTCTTTATCTTCTCCCTGGGGAATGTCTAACCTCCCTCACAGTTCAGGAGGACGGTAGGACAGCATTCTGTCTGATGAGATGTGTTCAATTTTGAGGAAGGGTTTCTCCTTCCTGATAAAATCACAAAAGCTTATCAGGGGAGGCTGAAGGCGCCGCGGTGCATTTGATCCTGAGAATGAAAGTCCGGCTGAGTTGAAGGGGGCGGGTACATAGTACGCCGCCGCGCCCCCCACGCCCTGTACCTCTAACTTGGACCATCGCTTGTTTTATTTTCTGTCACTATAGCCAAATATGGTGGACCGAAAAAAAAAAAAGAAAGAACCCAAATTTATTGCCCTCTAAGTCTGGTAAAGAGTCCTGGGAAATTTCATACCAAATATGAAAACATCTGCTTATGTCTCATAACGGGATTTCTACTGATCAGGGTCCCGCTGAGATATTTCATCCATCACAAAGCTTCTTTCCGCTGACTGTCCCTCCCGGACTTCCGTACAATTTTCCGTTTGTTCTATTTGTATCATTTAGACACTATTGTTTTTAACCCGAATCACATCATATAGCAATTACTTGAAACCCCTTTATTTTCCTGATTTGAAAGACCTGAGCGCAGAGCCCCTGTTCTGACCCCACCCCGAGTATACCCAGCACCTTGGCACCCAACCCGGAACTCAGTAGGGGTTCAATAAATGATTGCAGAAAGAACGATGAGATGAGAAAAGCCATTGAACCTGAAACCTGAAAGGAAATGGAGGCCAGGAACACAAGAGTGTGGGAGGCGTTTATTTTACCACGTCATTTTATACGTACACCCTCACTGAATGGAAAGCTTGACTAACATCAGCACTTTCAATAAAATTATGATTCACTGGTCTTAAGTGCACGTACAATTTGTATTTACTAAGTGCTAGGCATTGTGGTATAAGTCCTTCAGTAACTGGTTCATTTAATCTCAATGGCATTCTGCCATCAAACTCACTGAGGAGCCTGGGCTAGCCCTGAACTCACCCTCCAAGGGCTGCTTTACCCCTGGCTCTGCCTGATGACTCTAAAGGAAGGATTTGCAGTAGTAACTTGGTCAGAAGCAAGACAACTGAAATGTTTCTCTGAAACTGCTTGTCTAGCTGGTCCGACATGTTCAAACCTAGATTTTTGCATCTATTTGGGGGTCCCTAGAGGAACAGCTTGATGGAAGTTACGTAGGGAGATGATATGAAGCCAGTCACGCAGTCCCCAAGGCGCCACTGCTCTTACTCTATTTTATAGATAGAAAAGCAGAGGGCTAGGAAGTACTTGCTAGTGTATCTTACATACTAGTCAGGTGCTGTACAGGCAAGACCGACTCAGAATCCTGCTTTAAAATCCTACAGAGACAGGAAGCAGTTGACTCCCAACTCTTACAAGTGAGGCTAAACCATCCATTCTCCATAGAGGGGTTGAGTCACTGGCATTCATATCATATCATATATCATATCATATCATATCCTCTCTCTCTCTCTGTCACACACACACACACACACATACACACACACACACACACACACACTATTAAGAATCTTTCAAACCAAGTATCCCCCTAAAAGTGACTCCAAGCCTGCTGCATCTAATCTTTATAACAATTTTAAGCTTTTTCAATCTCATCATTGTACCCATTCCTATTCCTGAGCTCCACTGCAAACGCTAAAGCAAGTCCACCCTACTGCTCATTGCATGTCTGTTAGTTTGTGCACAGACAGCAAAGTATAATTGTGCTGTCTCTGTCTCTCGGTTAAAACCCATATGACACTTGACAACAATTAAAGTGTAACAAAGAAACAAAAAGCCATAAGAGTAGAAACGAAATTGAAATTGAATGCCCAGGAAGTTATCAAGAAGAAGCATCTGATGGTGGGAGCACCAGCAACTGCTGCCGTCAGAGAGGCCCTGAGTGGGAATGTGGCTAGGAGAACCTGGTGCAGGCATATTGACGTAAATGAGGAAGGGGGTATCAGAAAGAGTGAAGATGCCCCAGAGGAAGTAGCGTCTGCCAAAAACTTCACATTAGAAGAATTTTCGAAGATATTTTACAACATTGAAAGTGCAAAGAACAAAATGTTGGAAGCTTATCCAAACTTAGAAATGAATATGACAATTTGTCAGGTGTAAGGAAGGTGCTCACTTCAGCTGGTAAGTTATCTGATGAGACTATGAAAGTTCGGATCAAATTACTCTTGATAAGCTATTTGCAAAGAAATAAAACTTAATTTTGAATGTTTCTCATGTTTCAAGTTACAGTGAACTATTATTCTAATTTTACAGCTCTCGCCTCCTTCTTATATATTTGAAGCCAGTAGGAAAAGTTTTAAACGTTTTGACAATTTTTTTTGAAGATCAAGAGATAAATTATATTTTCCCATTGATTAGTAACACTATTTTATAGTATAGTTTGTAAGTCCCACTCCACTTATTTTCCATTGGGAAAATAAGTATGGATATCCATACATACATAACTTCAATAGTTCAGTTGCACAGATCCATGAAGGGGGAAGGCTGGGTCAAAGAGCCCATACATTATTATCATTTTGATAAACACAGGGAGATTTAAAAAGTCATAGTCTCATCCAAGTAACCACATCTTTAAGAACTAGAACTAAACAGGGCTGTAATCCCAGTGTGGAGGAGGCTGAGGCAGGAAGATTCCAAGGCTAAGGCCGAGAAGAGCTGTGCTGCAAGAACCTATCTCTTAAAACAAGCAAACCTAAAAGCTATAGCTCAAAACCCACAGGTAGCTAGGAAAATGTGCTGTGGTGTTGTTACACAGAACAGTTGGCTCTGAACTGAGATATTCGCTCTAGCAGATGGCGGCTCACGACAATCAGGAGACAAAAGTTCTTCACAAGTCTGGGACAGGTGAAATTTACTGGGTTCCAAAGGCCCCTCTCCAAGGTTACAGTAAACAAATGCTGAGGGAGGAGACAATGACCCATCCCACTTGCTGACAAGCAACAATGACCCGCCCACTTGCTCTTCCCCACCCTTCTGCCTTGGAACTCCAAGGTGCATTGGGCTTTTTGGTGATGTGCTGCTTTTGAGTCTTCCCTGCTCCTATAAGTGACCCTGTGCCCACACTCCTGTTTCTAACTCCAATAAAAACTCATTAGTCATCAAGCTGGACTCTGATGCAATCTCTATTTTGGTCTGTTAGGTTTTCTTCTCTGGTGAGAAAGCTGTGTGTGCCGTGTCTTTCCAGGAAAAGTCTGGGTCTTTCCAACAACAACTGTGACTAGAGCCAAAAACACCTGCACAGTTCAAAACACATTTTGAATGTTTCCAAAACAAACATGATAAATGTTTGGTGTGATGAATACACTATTAATCTCATCATACTTCACGTCTCAAACACACTACATACCACAAAGACACAATTAGTATGTGTTGACTGAAAATAAATCTAAATGATAAATACTGCCAATGAAATAATTGTTTTGGGTTTGTTTTTTTTTTCTGTTGTTGCTGTTGTTTTGTTTTTACCAAATTGCATGGAATTGAGTCAATTTACCGCCATGGTCAAGCAACTTTGAAAGTAGTACTCTATCTCCCTTACAGCATGGTCCTTTGAGGGAAGGAAGACTATGCCCAGCTGGCCAGGACAAACAGCAAAGGAGAACCTCTTTTCCTTTTCCTCTTTCCTTCCCCTTTTCTACTTTTTCCCTCTTCTCGTTTCAATGCTGAGGTTTCAATGCAGGTCCTCACAGGTCAGATGAATACTCTTCCTCGGGGCCACATTATCAGCAGCAAAGGAGGCCTTGACAGGACTTCTGTCCAGGCAGGAAGAATAGTTTTACTTTCTGTCTTGCTACACCCAGCCTCTCATTTTTTCCCATGTGGAAGTATGTGGTATGCATGCACATATATATATACATTCTCGCACTGGTGTGCCACACGTGTGGAGGTGTGAGATCGACACTGGCTGTCTTCCTAATTCCAGCATTTTTTTTTCTGTGCAGCCATCCTAAGACCTCCTCTAAGCTGCCTAGAACCTAAGGGGAATACCTTTTCCCTTACCTAGTGCCCCCTTATCAAACCCTTGGCCTGAATTCCTGCAGGTTGAGCTTTGATACAAGAAGGGTCAGAAGAAAACCACAACTTAGAGATTTTTTTTTTGAGATGCCTGAGGCCATGAAGACAGGAGAAGGAGGCAGCCTCAGGTCTCCACCTTTTCTCCTTCTTTTGCACTTAGTTCTGGCTTTCTGCTCGCCACCACCTACCATCCTCCACTCCCAGCCTTCAAGTCTCTCCCCAGCCCTATGTGAATGGGCTTTGGCTCTCTGCTTAGACTCCTACTAGGACAGTTCACAAGCTGCAAACATACCATGAACAGTCAGAATCGACTACTCCTGTCGATGGGGCAGGAATGCTAGGGAAGGCAAGCTTTTCTTATCTTTCAATACAAGTGTTTGCAAGAACGGCAGAACTCTCGCTTCTCCACCTCAAGGTTGAGTTGGTAATTATATATTTCAGAAGAATACTGCATACAATCTAAAATATAATTTAAAAAACCCCACCAGCATAAAAATATGACATGGCATGAAGCTCCATATAAAGTTGTTGAATGCACATACAGTAATTGCACCAATTACATTTAAAATATTTATTTGCTTATCCCAAACCCCAAGATATAAAAGGCTAATTATCAAAAATGACACCAGTGAACAGTTTTTACCCAAGCTAACTGAAAACAGAACAATATTAATAATGCAAAGAAATGAAAAGAAACTTCAGTTTACTACTCGAATTAAAATGTCAACTAAATAAAATGGCAAATTCATCAGCCTTGTTGCTCGCGTACATGGCTGTATCATTTAAAGAAAACACAAAAGCCCTTTCAGCCTCGATAATCACTTTTGAGTCTTTGGAGCTGACTGAGAGATGAACTATATAAAAAAAAGTTGTATGTGTTGAGCCACGTTCAACTAAACTCATAATTTGAAAATCTGATGCTTTTCTTTTGAAGAGTACACAGGCCTAGTTAATGGTTACTATCCCACCTAAATATGTTGATAAAATCACCTTACAGGTGGACGTTTTGTGGGCTCTGTTTTTATTCCTATGCACGATATAAAACGTACCAAACAGGGCAGTTCTTTGGGGTATATTGCACACAGTATTTCTTATGTCAGTTTTCTGGCCTAAAATTAAAGAACTGTACAAGATGACACTACAGAGGCAATTTGGTAAGATGACTGACATTCTGCACTGACAGCTCCATCAGGTTCAGATTCCTCTGCTCTGGTACAATTTGATCTCTGCGAACAATTAAATCAAAGCAGAGACTATCATAGTCATGTTAGCTAAAAACATCTCTGCCTATTTTTATGCTTTGACTTAAAATGAAAAAAAAATGAAGACAGTGTCTTCTGTCACAAAAGGGTAATTGGAACATAAGAGGACTGCTGTACCTATCCTGCAGGGGGCAGAGATAACAGCGCATGGATACCTGCATCTCAACACTCCATCGCTATCCACTCCATCGCTATCTCCCGTTAGTCTATTTTATCGTAACGCATTACCATCAATCATGTCTGTACGTATGGAAGTGCTGAGGGATCTCAGTGATGGCCCTGGCATCTCATCTTCCCACGCTCATGGGGGCAGGGAGGAGGGTAGCTTCAGAGACACAGTGATAGCCCTAGCGATGCTCAGTACAGAAGCATGTCTTAATAACCCTAGTGATGGTGAATACAGAAGCATGTCTGAACAACCCTGGTGATGCTCAGTACAGAAGCATGACTGAAGAACCCTGGTGATGGTGAATACAGAAGCATGTCTGAATAACTCTGGTGATGCTCAGTACAGAAGCATGTCTGAATAACCCTAGTGATGGTGAATACAGAAGCATGTCTGAATAATCCTGGCGATGCTCAGTACAGAAGCATGTCTGAACAACCCTGGTGATGCTCAGTACAGAAGCATGTCTGAATAACCCTGGTGATGCTCAGTA
>JAQHUG010000024.1:6652419-6670659 GCA_028555095.1 Dicrostonyx torquatus
CCCCTAGCTGAGTTACAATGCGCCAGACAACTGTAGACCTTCTCACACCCCCTAGCTGAGTTACAATGCACCAGACAACTGGATATCTTCCCACACTCCCTAGCTGATCTATAATGTGCCACTGGCATTATGGTGCCAAATATACTTGTCTGATCGAAATATCTTATATCTTTAAGGAATATAAAATAGCAACAGTTTTGCAAATGAAATTGAATATACTCAAAGGAAATAAATGAATTGGAAGTGTTTTGGAAAGTATTCTTGGTACTGAACAAAGGAAGTAAGACATGTTACTGACATGAATACTCATTTATAGGGTTTGCTGTATGTGTTTTCTGCCTGTCCCTCTCCTCACCCATTTTACCATGACTGCCCTTAGAGTAAAGATCAGGCAGCCTGTCTTAAGACCCGTTATACTTAGAACCATGCCACATGCACAGCAGACATTCAACTTGAACCTTTTGCTTGAGAGCCATCTACGGGTAATTGTATGCACTCTGTTTATTCTGACAGACAAAGATTAACTGTTGCATGTAGTGGGCAAAGTCCCTCAAGAAGCCCTCCCAGAGCCTAATACAGCTGGGTCCCTCTGAGTGTCATTTCCTTTTGTACTTTGGAAAGACGGAGCCCAAGGGCACCTCTCCCACCCCCACAGTTCTCCCCCAGCAGTCCTGCAGACATAATCGGCAGGCTTGCCAACACCCTAGCTAGGTGGCGATTTGGCCGATGCAGTAAGGCTCCACCTGAGAAAAGGTCAGAAACTGTCACATCACAAAGTCACACGTAGTCACGTACACAGTGCAGGGGAGTGGGAGGAATATTTTCAGACCCTGTCCTCAGTCACAGCGCTGCCCAAGTCAGAATAAGTGAGCATGAAGGGCCCGCAACAACCCTTTCAGCTTCGGGAAGCAGCGGAGCTCAGAAGACCCGCACAGCTGCCTGATGGCACCAGTGCAAGGAGGAGGCACTTGAGACACTTTCTCGGGGCACTTTAATCCCTTCCACCAGATGAGCCTCCATTTCCTTTACCCTCTTATTTTCTCTTTGCCCATTCTTCGCTTATCCTTCAGCCTTGTTCTGTCTCATCCCGAGGCCCTCCCCACACCAACTGCGGCTTTATTCAGATGGCAATGAAAGGGAGTTTTAGCCAACCAAGGTAAAAGTATCTTCTCCACCAACATTTTCCATTAACATTGTTGAACAGAGGCAGCAAAGGCACAAGAGCACGTCATGACTGTGACATGCGTCTTTGTGAGAGGGCGCAAAGTATTCAAGTCAGCAGTGTAGAGAGAACACAGCCTTCCAGAGAATAATGTCAGGGAAACCTTCCCATCGGGTTTCAGGAGTCCAGGCTGCAAGAAAGGTGAGGAATAGCTCAGGGGATGCTGGGAAAGGCGATTGTCAACATTAGTGCCAGGATGGTGTGCCTCTTCTGAATTTCTGGCTAGTGTTTGGAATCAGAAACAAACATACTGGTCCAGCGACTCCCAACAACAGGACCCGACCTGCAGCAACAAATAATCACCTGGCATGTGAGTCTGTTGGTTTAGGTCTGTTTAGGGGTTGTTTGGTTACTCCATCAACTCAACTGGGAAAATCGCTACTCCTCAGACAGAGAAAGGTGCGTTTGCCCAAGTCAGGGACCAGACTGGATGAGCTCCTAGGATCATCCTCTGTGACTGTCTGGAAAGAGCTTGGAAGAGAAACATTAGGCAAAGAACAGGCAACAGAAATTGCCTGCATAGTTGGAAAGGATCACAAGGACTCCCACTCACCTTACTCTTGAACGTGGCAATATTTCATTGGTGGGGTGGGGGTGGGGTTGAGACAGGGTTTCTCTGTAGCTTTGGAGCCTGTCCTAGAACTAGCTCTTGTAGACCAGGCTGGCCTCGAACTCACAGAGATCTGCCTGCCTCTGCCTCCTGAGTGCTGGGATTAAAGGCGTGTGCCACTACTGCCTGGCGACATTTCATTTTTATACAATGACATAGCATGTGAGATAAGTGGGTACAACGATTCATTTCTAGGAAAAGAAAACTGTGTAAGGTCAACAGTGTTGTATTTACCAAATCTATAACATTAAAAAAAAAAGAGCAGGAGGAGGCCCCTCTTTGGAATTAGAACAGGTGGCCCCAGTCACTCAGGTTCACATAGAACAGGATGACTACGTGCAATGCATTGCCTGTCACGTGACACTGGCTGGACATGATCAGAGGTTCAAAGAGGCTTTGGGGAAATTCATGACTAGGGGATAAACAAAGGGACTTTAAGGAAAAGTTGGGACTACCTCAAGCTTTCCAGTATAACATATCACAGGACCAGCACCCCCACTACACCCATTGCCCAGTGACTCTGTTAGAAACCAAACCTTGGGTTGAGAAAGGGCATTAGCAATAGTGACACAGTGCCAGGAGTATTGGGGGCAGTAACAGCAGCAGCAACAGCCCAACTTCTGCTCAGATGGAGACAATGTGTGGTGCGCTGTATTTATGCTACTGGCTCATTTCTCATAACATTTGTATAAGGTAAACGACCTGTTTTATGTATAAGGAAACCAAGGCCTAGGCCTACAGGGGTTAGATAGCTCACCCAAATCATAGAGCTCATGATGGGTAAAGCCAGGATATGAAGCTAGTAGCATAATTTTAATTGTTTGTTTATTTAAGTATACAGTGGTCTGCCTGCATGCATACCTGCATCCAGAAGAGGGCACTAGACCTCATTACAGATGGTTGTGAGCCACCATGTGGTTGCTGGGAATTGAACTCAGGACCGTTGGAAGAGCAGGCAGTGCTCTTAACTGTTGAGCCATCTCTCCAGCCCCAAGTAGCATAATTCTAGAGCCTCCGCACTCACGTGTGCACAGGCGCTGACATCCTCCAGGCTTGGCAGCTGAAAGTAAACGTGTGGAGGCCCAAAAATGTGAGCCTATTCCACCTTGTCTGAGGGTCAGAGAGTTTGAGGTTGCTCAGAGTTGTTACAACGAGTGTGACTATACACTTTGACCTAGGGTGTGATTACTTGGTGCTTTGAACATTAAAATGCCCACACAGGTAGATCCATGCCACCCTGACCAAAGGTCAGAGAATTCAAGCAAACTTGTGCTCCTTCTCTTGAATGAGGAGGTTTGACCCAGGGAGTGGCTGCCTTCAGGATACTTGGTCTAGAGTGAGTTCACTGCCCAAACAACAGAATGCTTTTCTCAAGAAATAATGACTTGCTGTCTCGAGTATTGGGGCAGGTAACTGTTCTAGTTGTTCTTTGTATCATAGTTAAAGCAGTCTTTTGCCTTCTTCCCCCCTTTTTGTATTGGGGTATAAAAGTGTACGGAAAATTAAACATGGGCGAACTCAGAACTCTGTAGGTAGGAGGCGCTGAGTGGTCTTCCCGATGTCTCTAAGTCTCTGTGTTTCTTTCTTCTCTCTCTTCCTCCTACCTAACATTTCTAATCCTCATGCCCTTACTCTGGAATGTGTGAACCTGCTGTGGCCAGGATCGCAGCAGAAGTCACCCCCAAAAGGTGGCTCCAGACAAACAGGCTGAAAACTCCAGGCTCCCAGACAAGCAAACGTTATCCTGACAAACAAAGGTCCCCATAGAAAATCATAGGCAATGTTCCTTTTGCTGTGTTGCTAAAAGTGGTGTTTTTTTAAACTATTAAGAACCACTGCACACTTAGGAGGTTTCTACTTAAAATACTCTATTTCGTTTTTATCACAAGGCCTATTATTGATGGTCACGTACCTGGTTGAGGACACATCCATAGAAAGATGACTTAAATGGTCTGTTGTTCAGTGTGAATACTCAACTCAGGCACTAAGCAGAGGGTGCCCATTGCACAAGGAAAGTTTGGTTTTCAGACAGGAGGGAAAGGAGTGCATAGGGGATTGCTTATTAGATGCCCGCGACAGGGCAAAACAAGGAAGAGAGGACAATAAACTCACTTTCACTTCCCGAGTCAACACACTGAGGCGGCTATTCAGACAACCTAAAATATGAGTCAATCCTAGATATTACAAATGCAGCATGTCGTATTCAAGTTATCCTGACAGCCTTACATAATTCATAAAATTATCCTTTATTTTCCAAGCATAGAAGCAACTTATATCGAATGAGGTACACTGGAAAAGAGATTAAACAGAACAAAATATCCCATGATTGGCATGCCTTTGAAATGTGCTCAAAATGTGTATTATCAAACGTCCAACCGCAGGAGCCAGGGCTGCTACTGAACGCTGTCCTGATGCTGTGCACACTGAGCACACACGATTCCACCACTCCAGGTGCCTATGTGTGGTACTTAGCAGGGACTATCCTATGTACCTTCACATCTGTCTAGTCATTTGTGGAACCAGTACCACCACACAAAGTGAGTACCATGATCATCTGCATTTACAAACAAGGAAGCTGGAACATGGATTAAGTAATTTCTCTAAGTTTATTAGAAAAAGAAAGCATTGCAATTTACCCTTTGCAACATGTCTCTAGCATCACTGCTTCTACCCACTGCACTAACCTGTTCAAGAGCAGAATACAACCTGGGAAGTTTGAAACAGGAGGCTTGGCACTGGCGCAGCAGACAAATCATGCCGGAACTGTATCCATTACCTTGCCACGAGCCAGCTAATGTTCAGAGAAAGACAGTACGCTAATAGCTTTTGCACCAATTCATTATTCCAATGGAATATCCCCTTCGTGAATTCCAAGTGGCCTTTCTTAATAGACCCAGGCTATCTTGGTTTGAATACTTCTTATATACTAAAGAGTACATCTTCATTTTCTTATGCACAGATGCCTGCCAACTTACAATGTTTGGACTTCTGATCTCTCGATTACCTGCTGGTGTGAAATGAGCTACAATCATCAGAAACTGTACTTCAAAGTTTGAGTGTTAATATATACATTAATATTATATATACATACATATATGTATATATATCATATGTGATATATATTGATATATATTTTTCCCCTCGGGCTGTTGAAACACAGTTCAATCTCTTCTTCTTCTTTTTTTTTTCAACATAGGGTTTCTCTGTAGCTTTGGAGCCTGTCCTTGAACTAGCTCTTGTAGACCAGGCTGGCCTTGAACTCAGAGATCTGCCTTTGCCTCCCGAATACTGGGATTAAAGGTGTGCGCCACCACTGCCCAGCAAGTTCATTCCCTTCTTAAGATTCTGGGTGGTGGCAGCAAGCAGCAGCTCCCCATCAGCCACACAATCATGACAAGAAACCACAGACAACTCTTGTCCTTTGCTGAGTTAAGCTTGAAAGTATTACTTACCTTTTCGGGAAGAGGACTGGAGAGATGGCTCAGAAGTTAAGAGCATTTGCTGTTCTTGCAGAGGACCTGGCTTTAGTTCCCAGCTCTCATACATACATGTATACAGACAAACACTCTTACCCATAAAATAAAAATTAAAATCCTGAGGGCTGGGGAGATGACTCAGCATTTAACAGCACTGGCTACTCTTCTAGAGATCATGAGTTCAAATTCCCAGCACCCACATGGCAGTTCCCAAGCTTATAAAACTGTAGTCCTATAGGATCTGATTCCCTCTTCTAGTGTACAGATGTATGTATATGTAGACAGAACACCCACATACATAAACAAAATAAAATAAAAATTACTTTTAAAAAAATTGAAACTGGAAATGTACCCCACAAGGGTCTATAAATATCTTTTTTAAATACACCCAATCCCAGGTTGATCCAACCTAGGGTCTTATACGCTAGGCTGGTACTCTGGGAATAAGCTACATCCTCAGCCCTTTAAATAAATGTTTGTGTTACACAATTTTCAACTTAACATTGGGATAGCAAGGCGCAGTTCCATATCAAGTCAAGGAGCATCCATGTTGTTTTCTCCATGTCAGAGGAGAGCAGTGTGATGCAGAGTGCACTCAAGAGATCAACGCTGCCGAGAAGAAAACATGGGTGCTAAGCTGCTAGTTCAGACAACCCAGGGAAAATTCTCCCAGTCCTTGAGGGCTTGCTCTTGCCAATGGCTATGAATATGTCTGTCTGACCTATGAAAATCAGAGCTAGCAGTTCATGGCCTCTGTCACTCACCACGTGCACCCAAACAGGCAAAGGTCAGACACTGTCTGAAGCAATTCGTCAGATGAAATCTTACCTATTTGTCTGTTTTCTGTATGGACCAAAGAACAGCCCTCATGGAGGGACTACATGGTTAATGGACAAGCAGACTAGGTGCTGTGTGATTTCTTCATAAAAGAACACAAATCACAAATCTGATGTGCCCTATGATTTTTACCTCAGAGGGTACTTCCTTCTCTCTGAGACTTGGTTCCATGTGACAGGTGACATGGGTTTGCGAGGTTTGGGGAGAGACACCCAGTTTGGGTGCCCCTGGGATAGTTTCTGAGGATCCCAGTTCTCTGTCCTGTCTATGAATCAGAGTAACTTCCATTTCTTCTGTTTTTAAGCTGCCCTGGGGCTGTCACTGGGAAAAGGTGGCTTTCAGATTTTGTGGGGGCGAAGGCAGCTCTGCACCTTCCCCTCAGACCTTGGGGTAAACACCCCTAATTCCAACACAAACGGAGTATCATTGAGTGATTACTTGACTTTCACGACACCATGTTCTAGACTTAAAAGCAACAAAAGAGAGACAGCCAGGGGTCACTGACATGGTTTCTCTCTTGTTAGGGATAAAATCATAGTTGGAAAGAAAGTATTGATAGCATCTTAAGCAAAGCATAGACACGGAACTCACTGGAAGAACACGGTGAGCAGGCGTCTTTTCAAATGCAGAAGATGTCACAAATACAGAGGAGACATTATTTTAAATAATCATAGTCACTGTGGGTGTTCCAGTTTGTTTTCTGTTACTATGATAACCACCGTGACCGAAAGCACGTTACGGGAGGATGGGGTTTATTTGGCTTACAGTGACAGTCTATTTTAATGACAGGCTATCATAAAGGGAAGCAGGAGCTGCAGCAGTTTTGTGGAGGGGTGCTTGCTGCTACCGGCTTGCTTGGCTACCTCTCAGAGACAGCCCAGGCTCATCTGTCCATGGGCAGCACCCGCCACAGTGTGCTGGTCCCTCCTACATCAATTAACAGTCCAGAAAATGCCCTGACAGACATGCCTACAGGCCAGTCTCATGGGGGCAGTTCTTCAGTTAAGAGTCCCTCTTCCAAGATGTGTCTAGGTTCCTGTCATGTTGACAAAGAACTATGACACTGCATTTAGTATTACTAAGACTTCTTAATACTACACTCAAATTGAAAGGGATTTGCCTTTTCTAACGCAGGCATTTGGATGGCTCAGGAGGAAAAATGAAGGCAATACATATTTTTAAAAACTAAAAGGAAAATTTGCTATTTTGGGCTGAGGTAATGTGGAGGGAGGAGGTAAAGAGTAGCTCCCTAATAAAAGTGGAGATGCGAACAATTTCTCAAAACTAAAGTCACACTGGGAAATGTTCTGATCTTTTTCTTTAAAAATAAAAATAACAAAGTAAAAAGCATTCAGTACCAAAAAAAAGTGCACAACATTCTTCTGACAGACTAATAAGGACTTTAAATTAATATGATAATCTGGTGTTTATCTGAGCTTTGTGTGCGCAGTCCCGGCTTTCTCAGCTATTATTCAAGAGCTGCAAAATGAAGACTACCTAATTGCCTCCTGGAAAAAAAGTAGTCCTACCCTAACGACTTAAGCAAACATATTCTGAACTGACAAAGTATTTTACAATAATTTGAACTGAAGAATGAGTGACAGCTAAATGACTGCCATTAACTGTTCTCCAGGTGCCCCTGGCCATGGCCCATTCTGGTCTTACAGAACACCTACCAACCTCCGGACAGCTTCCAGCAGCCCTGTGTCAGATGCCTCAGTAACGACTTCATCCTACTGCCACAATTCCTGTCAGCTTAGAGTATGCTCCAGCTACTGCTTGGCGAACTCAGAGTGGAGAATGTTCTAGGCCTTCCATAGGATGCTATCTCAGCTGTTTCAGATTGGCCAGGTACAAAGTAGCTAGAAAGGGGTGTATTCATTAAAAATAACTGTTTAGGAAGAGGACAAAAATCTGGAGAAAAAAAAATCAGCTGAACTCTATCCTGCCTGACAGAAGTTTTCTTGGCATCAGGGAAACCCCATTGGCAAGCTATACTTACAGATACAATTACTACATCCTCTTATACTTTGAGAAAGAATCGCCAATTTACTCATTTGGAAAAAATATTTTAAAAACCATAAGTAGATCTGGTGAGAGTTCAGAAATATGTGATAGCAGTGTTTCCCTAAGTGGCTAAATTGGGAGCACACTGACTACTTGTAAACCATCTTTCTCTCAGCCTTTTTCTACCCCATTTCAGTCAGGTTCTCGGCTGCACCCAAGTTGCCCTGGTAAGTTCTCAGCTGCACCTAAGTTACCCTGGTAACAGCTTCAGTGTTTGCAGAGACTGCCAAGCTGAAGCAAGCCGCCTCTTCAATCCCCGAGCTTTTCCTCCGAGATATTTCTTTAGATTCACACCCCAGGCATCTGCACATCTGGAGCCTAACTCTCCTTATTGCTAGTCTTTCACTGTCTGCTAATTGGTACCACTGATTCCTGGGCTTTCAACACTGTGACGTTCTACTTCCTTGGTCCATTTCCTTGTGCAGTGTCCTCAACCTTTACTTTTCCACCCCTGGACATAACTCACTCAATGAAACAAAATGCAGTCAGTCCAAGTTTACTCAGGAAAACACAGTGCCAGGTTCTACTCACTTCTATTTGGGAAGTGGTGACATCATCTCTCAGTGTCTGTGTGTCTGTCTGTACGTCTTGATCTTTCTGTGTCCACACCACCCCAACACCCAGTTATGAAAACAGACATATGCGGCCCAAGTACCTGCATAGGGACCTTCAGTTAGTTTGCTGTGTGTGCTGTAACTCTTGCCTGGAAATGACGGTTTGCACGTAACAAAGCCAGCTTCGGTGCAGGGCATGCTGAGTTGGCACTGGCTGACCATTGCTTTAAGCCATGTGGTCAGTCTAATGTATTATTGTATAATGTGACGGTCACGATGCTAGGTTAGATTTTGAAACACTTCTGAGGAGCAGCCCCTGCTATCCAGCCTGGAGGAAGCTGGAGGGAAGCTTGTCAGTGTAGCTCACCCTCTACTTTTAAATGCGTTAGTCGGCCAGATTAGGATGAAAGTCATGTTCGGAATCTGAAACAGAATCCTCATCAATTGCTTTTCCTACACAAGACCCTTTCTACAGCCTAATGGTCTACGAAGAAGGAGTAAGCCTGAGATACCCCAGAGAAAGCATGCAATACAAGAAGACACATTAGAATTATATTTCCCAATTTGGGGGAAAATACATTTTAGAGTATGTATCAACCTAGCAGTCTAAATACATAGTTTAATAATAAAATCTGTGTACATCAGAAGTATGAAATAAAACTCCAGGTATGATCACAATCAAATTAGTTTGGAAACCAGTGGCTTTTGACACACTCAAAAACCCCTTAGTGTGTTACACACATAGTGTGTAAGGCGACTCATTCCTGCCACCTTGCTCACAAGTCAGCCTTGTCCAGGCATCCTATTTTCCATTCATACCACAGCGAAACACTAGATCGCATGCTGTCTAGAACAGGAAATCTTGACTCTTACCCTCGCACATATAACATTCAATGTATTGCACAGCATGCAGCAGATACTAAATATGTATTATTAAATGAATGGCTAACTAATGAAGCTAGTTTTATAAAGATGCTACTTCATATCTCTATAGAAGTCCACTTACTAATCTCTCTGAGTGGAATTCCCTTTATGGCACTCCCAACCTCAAAGAAACCTATAGAACTAGGTTAATGTCCTCGTCGATACCTTCACATTACACCATAGAGTTATCTATATATTCTCCTGGGTTCTATTTTTTTTTAAAAAATTATTCATTTTTTATTTTATATATGGATGTTTTACCTGCTTGTATTTATGTGCCCCATGTTCATGTTTGGTGCCCACAGAGGTCAGAAGAGGGCATCAGATCTCCTGGAGTTATGGATGGTTGTGAACCACTATGTATGTTCTGGGAATCGAACCCAGGTCCTTTGCAAAAACAACATGGTCTCATAACCACTGAGCCAGCTCTCTAGCCCCTCTCCTGGGTTATTTCACATCCAGTATTTTATATTACATGTTTGTCTCCTTCAATAGACTGGATTGTTTAAAGACAGAAAGCACAAAGTCACAATGAGACAGTATGCAAGGGAGCTTGTAGATAACAAATTATTAATCCGAAGACATTAGAATGCTTCTGATTGTACCAACAACACCAACCCTAAACCACAAACTAGAAAAGTGCACAAAATAATATGAGGCCATTGACTTCTGTTTCTGGACAACAGGCTGCGCAGGGCTGAGCAAAGGAACCACAGGAAGTGAGCTGTAAACAGCTCAAGCAGAGATGGACGAGGACATGGAGAAGGGCTCAGGGGAAGTTGGCATGTTGAAAATTGTGGGCAGACTATCAGAGAGGAGGTAATTTAGACTAAACATAGAAGCAGAGCCTCAGAACTTTGAATAAGATTTTCTCCAAGTCTTCGCTTGCGTACTACATTCTACGTCTGTGGGCTTAGACTCTAGCAGGCTTGAGGCTAGCCAGAGTCATACAGGGAGACCCTTCACAACTCAAAAGGAAGAAGAGCTCTTTCTTAGAGCTCTTGCCTACTAAAGAGGAGGACTCGAATCCATAGCCGTCCCCACAAACAACAACACAAGGCCAGACTATAAATAAACCCCAGATCAATGATAATTAAAATACAGCATTTCAAAATTCATTGAGTCTGTACTGCCATGGAAGAAAACTGCTGTCTTTGAATGAGCATATTAGAAAAGCAAAAGGGTTGATTTCAACTCTGAGAAAAGAAGAGCATGTTAAATCAAACAAAGTAGAAAAAAGATAGAGAAGGCACTGAAATATAAAACAGGCACTGGAAAAAAAACAATGAAATCAAAAATCAGTTCTTCAAAAAGATCAATGAAATCAGTAAACCCCTAGTTCACTGCTTAAGAGAAAACAAGGAGTTGAAATCATTATCATCAGGGTTCTGAGTGAAACAGAGGATATTGCTATAAATCCTACAGATGTGGAAGGCTAATGAGGACTATTCGGAATAAATGCACGCTATGAGTCTGGAAAAGTACAAGAAATAGCAGGTTCTTTGGAAGTCATGACTTTAAAAATGGGCATAGCATAAATAAAAGTTTGAACACTTTATTTGTATTCTACTGAACCCATAAATAGAGATTATTTTTTCCACAAGAAAACTTCAGGTTCGGATTACCTTGGTGGTCACTTGAAAGGACACTTGCCAACTTACTTTATAAATCCAACAATTCCCAAATTGGACAAAGACCCTATCACAAAACTTCAAGAAAAACACACATGGTTATGATTAAATATTAACATAAATAATAATAGCAAATCACACATAGAAACATGTAAAATAATAATAACCTATGACAAAATGGGAATTATTTCTTGTCCGAGGTTAAGTTTGAAAAATCAATATAACCTATTACATTAAAAATAAGATTATTGGGCCGAGAGTATAGAGGCTCAGCAGTAGATTGCCTGCCTAGCATGTGGGAGTCCTTTTGTTCAATCTCCAAGTCACAACAAAATAAAATAAAAAAGAGAATGATATAATCATCTCAAAAGATGTAAGAATGTAATTCAACAAAGTTCAGAATTATCAGTTGACCCAGCAGTTCAACCTTGGATATATAAGCAGGGGAACTGAATCAATACATCAAATGGTATCTGTGCTTCCAGTTTGATGGCGCCGTTATTCACAAGAGTTAAGATATGGGTGGAAACACAAATCTCTAGGAGGACGCACTGAGAAGTGACCATGAGGGTGGGGCCTTTGACAGACTGCATCTGTTGGTGCCTTGATCTTGGATTTTTCTAGTCACCAGAACTGAGAAATGCATCCCTGCTGTTTTTTTAAGCTACCCAGTTTACAGTATTTTGATAGAGCAACTCAATGAGTGAAGAGATTCTCGCATATGAAAACCCTTATGAAGTCCTTAAAAGGGCTCTTAGATTTAATAAGAGAAACTAGCCATGTCAGAATTTTATGTCCTGTCAATGAGCAGATAGGAAATGAGATGAAAATATAGTACTGCTAACAATGGCATTTTTCAGAGACAATGACAGAAACATGATACAACTTGAGTATGTGAGACAGGAGTGGGCAGACGAGCTACACCTTTGCTAAAACTCCTGAAATGAACTAAAAGGGGCAGTACTGATAGCGAGCAAATGGGACCTCCAGGAAATTGGTTTTGGGGTTTTGAAATTTTAACTTAATTTTTTTTATATGTATGGGTGTTTTGCCTGCATGCAAAACTGGAGTTACTGCTGTGAGCCAACATGTGGGCGTTCAGAATTGAACCTGGGTCCTCTGGAATAGCAGCAGTGCCCTTAATAACTGGACCATTTATTCTTTTCTTTCTTTCTTTCTTTTCTTTTCTTTCATCTATTATTTATCTATCATCTATTATCTATCTATCATTTATTATCTATCTGTTATCTGTCATCTATTATCTATCATCTATTATCTATCTATCATCTATTATCTATCTATCTATCTATCCGTCTTGAGACAGGGCCTCACTATGTAGCTCCTGCTGGCATCGAACTTACTATGTAGACTAGGCTGGCCTCACACTCACAGAGATCCCATTGCCTCTGCTTCCTAAAGAGTTGATTTTGTTTGTTTGAAAAGTCACCAGACCTAAATAAAAGGATGTCGCCTTCATCATACTATGAGAAAAGAAATCAAGGGCATTTGAAACACAAGCGAATAGTAGTTTGGACCCCAATTCTCTCCAAATGCTCTACACTGAAGGCTCCCTCAGTCCCTGCTGTTATTGGGAAATGGCAGAATCTTTGGAAGGTGGAGCAGGAAGTTAAAGTCACTGGAGATATGGCCTTGAAGGGGACAATAGGACTTTGTTCCTTTCTGTTTGCTCTCATAAACCCCAGATGAGCAATCCCCCCCTCCCCATGCTCTCCACTCCCACTAAGGTCTCAAAGACAACAAGGCCAAGTGACTACGATTGAAACCACTGAAACCGGGAGCCCAAATCAATCTTATTTTTAAGTTGATTCCCTCATGCATTTTGTCACAGTAATGCAAATACTTAGATTATTTCTTTACCTTTGTTTACCAGAGGTTTTTTTGACACTATTGGAGAATGACATGAATCAACCCACCATCCACCTTATTTTTCAAACCAAATTTAGAAGTCATGTTTGACTCTTACTTGAACTGTTCTGTTTTTCATCTGTTACTATTGATAGTGAGCTCCCCCAAAAGAGACTTAAGCACTGTGGGTTACCCAAGAGCTAGTCACAAAATGTTGAGTACAGGTCAGCAAAATATACTCTCTAAAGTACATTCTTTCTGTGTGGATTATTTTACTTTTTTTTTTTTATTGCTTTTGAGGTGTTGGCAATTGCCAAGTAATAGCACCAGGTAGTAACTGTAGAAAGCACAGAAGTTGGTTACCAAACATGTCGATTTATCTTGCCACTCCCCAGACACATGCATCAACGTATGTTTACATATGCATGTCTCTGTACCTGCACAAGTCATTGTCACTTACAAAAGCTGAAAGGAGTTCAGAGCAGCAGATTACAAGTCATATTCAATGAGTTGCGTGCCAGGTAGTCTGCTAAAAATTGGAAACCAGAGTTGGGAATGTAGCTCAGTGGTGGAGCTCTCGCCTGGCATGAAAAGCCCTGGGGTTCAATTCCGTGTACTATAAAAAAATGAATGATTATGAAAAACTTTAAATTGGACCATTAAAAAATCTTTATTATTTCCAGGTGTGGTAGTAATCCAAGCACTCAGAGACAGAGGCAGGAGAATCTCTGTGAGTTGGAAGCCAGCCTGATCTACAGAGGGAGTTCCCTGCCGGCCAGCCAGGGCTACAAAGTGAGATGCAAACACACACCACACACACACACACACACACACCACACACACATACACACACACATACACACACATACACAAATTAACAATAGCACATCCTCTATTATTCATATAAAGTAGAAGTACACTTGTAGTAATTTTCTGAGGCTATTGGATATGAAGAGCTTTAAGTATGAAGATAGACTTAGCAATATTTTAAGTGTCTTTTACTATTTACTCATGCACGTGTGTTAGTGAGAGCACATGTGTAGGTGCCTATGTGTGCAGATGCCCCAGGAGTCCAGAAGAAGGTCTCAGATTCCATAGCTAGAGTTACAGGCAGTTGTCAGCTGTCTGGTGTGGGTGCTGTGAACTGAGCGCTGGTCCTCTGAAGGAGTAGCAAGCACACTTAGCCACTGAGCTGTCTCTCCAGGCCCAGCAACAATATTTCTAACACCTTGAATAAGTATCCTATATAAGTTTTCTAAAGTAAAAAATAAAATTTCTTAAAGACACCCTTTTTGCATTATTTAATCTTTTTTTTTTTTTTGGTTTTTTGAGACAGGGTTTCTTTGTAGCTTTTTGGAGCCTGTCCTGGAACTAGCTTTTGTAGTCCAGGCTGGCCTCGAACTCACAGAGATCCACCTGCCTCTGCCTCCCGAGTGCTGGGATTAAAGGTGTGCGCCGCCACCACCCGGCGCATTATTTAATCTTAATAGCATTAATATACCATCCATGTTTCTAGCCTTCTGTTTCTATCTCTCCCCTTAAACGCGGCCTCAGTGCTCTAGGATCTCAGGATGTAAACAGACCCTCCCTTCCCAAGCCCCAATGGGTCCCAAACTATTATAAGAAGAAGACCTGGCATTACAGTAGCCGGGAAGGGAAGCATGATGTCAAAAGGCCCTAACTATATCACAAACATAGCTATTAAGAATTATGTGAAACATTGTCATCAATTAAACATGAAATAGAATAAAAGGTAGTTGTACAAAATAACTGCTCAGAGAAGCAAAAAGAAAAAAAAATGAAAGAAAGAAAAAAAAAGAAATAGAAAGTAGGTAGAAACACCAGGAACCTTACTGCTGAACTCTGCAGAAGGCGCCTTCAAATAAATATTTCAAACCTCCATATGAATATTTTAAGCATGACAACTACACATAAACACACAGCCAAAGTGCTCAAATCCACTCAAGAAAGACTATTAAGTCATCAACTTGCTCCTGACAGGATCCACTGAATATGGCAACAGTGAGAAGTCAGGAGACAGTTGGAATCATTTCAAGACTGCTAATTTAACTTGTCTTAAAACCAACCAATGCTCAACGTGTCATCATCAATGTCATCTCATCGCAGTCTGAAAAGCCTTCGACCTAAAGCAAAAAGGTCCCCAAGTGCCACCCTTCTTGTCTACTGGTTGAAAATCTAATTGGTTCTGCTGACAGGCTTGGGAATTGGTAGGAAGGCTGTTCAGTTAATCTCCGAGGGCCAGCAAAGAGCTCAGTATCCATCTCTGAGCTTTGCTCCCTGGCTGTCGTAAGATGACGCTGACGGCAGTGCAGGCGCTTATGCTTCAGCTGTCTCCTGACTTCTGTTAAGTCAGATTCAATAAAGTTTGCCACTCAATAATCTGAGAGCTACCCAACAAAACATCTTTGGTCAATAACAGCTTGCTGCTTGCACTGGGGAAGGTGACCTAGTAAAGATTAAAAACACACCTGCTGCTCGATCAGACAACATCGTTTCTTCACTTTTAAATGAAAATTTATCCATTAAAAATCAGGCTTGCTATGAGAAATGTACGCAGAACATTGCATAGAGGAGGTGGGGACGAGACAGAAGCACCGCCTCAGATGTGCTGCTCTCTTGATGCCTGAGTAGCCTGATGGCTGTGTGCTTCCACTGGGTCTACTTCTTACGTGCGCCGTATTTACCCCATGCCTGCATTTCCGGATCGCACACTCGTGCACTTGTTGCCTGTGTGTACAGTCAAAGCCTTGGTATTGCAACAGTAATTCAACTCTCAATCAAAACAAAGCGATCTGCTGTCTTCTGTCATTTATCTTCCTGCCGAAAATTGGTAGTGCTTATCTGCGGAGAAAGTGCTGTCTTGTTTAAAGCCACTCACTCTTTCTGTAAGTGGTTTTCCTGACCTAACTGGTTACATCAGGTAAGGCGACAAACAGGTGGAACACCAGGTAACTTCAAACTCACTGACCAAAGCTCAGTAAACCCAGGGAATGCTGTAAACACCTAGTAAAATTAGAATACTATAATCTTATATTCTGTAAGAATGCTATAATCTTAAATTATTTTTGAAGAATTCAAAATTGATTCAAATTGAATCAATATAATGAGAGTCCTGGGTTTTTTTTTTTTCTTTAAGAAAAAGAAAGTTGGATCGAGCAGAACTCCCTTTACCTTTTGCCAAGGGCAGAGGCTAACATATCTTTAGGGCCCTTCCCTTGCCTATCAAGGATGTGCTCAGGAAGAATTTTGTTGACATTCTACTTATAAAGTGTAGTATCATGTGACGAAGGATTTTTCATAAGTAGAATGAGAGAAAACCTTCTAGAGAGCAACATTTATGGGTTGGCATTAATAGAGCAATGCTGACATGTTCTTCGCGTGACGGCCTTCCTGACTGCTTTCACCGCCATGAAACATGAATTCCTCACAGAGACAAACATGTTCACTTCAGAATGCACGTGTCTCTGCCCCGGGTGGGGGCCTCCTCCATACACTTTAAGCATGTATATTTTCTAAGGCATTAATTTCCTCCCATGACATCCCGGCATTATCACACAGGACACACGTGACAAGGAGATATGGATTACATCGCCAACAGCCCCTAATAATTTCATCATCATCTCTTTGAACTCCAGCGCTTTTCCTGATCTGAATTAATCACGTCTCCCCTTCGTTGGCTATTATCTCCTTAGTTTCTGGCTTCTGGTTTCTGTTTGAGCTGCTTTCATCAAAGCAGCTGCATACAGAAACATAAGCTCACTTCTGCTTCCGTTCATTTTCTCTTGATTGGTGTGATACACACAGATCAAGGTTTTTAACTCCTGGATGCAGCAACACATGAAGTTCAGAAAGGCCAACTTAATCTGATTAAGGCTTTCTGACAAAAAAATATAATAATAATTCTTCATGTTGGTAGAGCGCTGGGACGAGGTGACTCATTACAGAGGCTCAAATGCACAGTTATAATGGGGCTGAGCTGAGGGCAAGAGACACAGCTGCTGTGACCAAGAAATGATCACCTTTTCTGGCGAATTAAAAAAAATACATTATTGAAAGTTGTTCAATTAGTATATATGTGACTTGACTTATAATAAAAAGTTTTTAAATCATCTAAAACAAACACTGGTTTAAAAAAAAAATACACGTAGCCGGGCAGTGGTGGCGCACGCCTTTAATCCCAACACTCGGGAGGCAGAGGCAGGGGATCTTTGTGAGTTCGAGACCAGCCTGGTCTACAAGGGCTAGTTCCAGGACAGGCTCCAAAGCTAAAGAGAAACCCTGTCTCGAAAAACAAACAAACAAAAAAAATACACGTGTTATGAAATATCAGAATTAGAACCAACCAAGAGAGCAGAGTTGTCACTAGAGCCCATCTTCCACGAGGGACAATTAGCTGGCAAATAAATGCAAAAACCCTAAAGGTCTAAAGTAAGTTGGTATGTAACTAAGTATCTTAGAGCATCTTCATAAAAGGGGGGACTTGCATTTTTCTAAGGCCACATAGTTGGATACAGAGATTGGCGTGGAAGGATACAAAGAAGCAAGCAGGGAGCCAGGGACTTGCTACTGCATGTTTCATGGCCAACAGGCAAGATGGCAGTGCAGTGGTAGCTATAAGCAATGACATCCACAGGACTGGAGACAGAAGGTCAGAGGACAAAGGGTGTGCTGGCCCAAAGTTGTAGTGGCATTTTATTTGTATTTTAATAAATAAAGCTTGCCTGGAGATCAGAGAGTAAAACAGCCCCACAGGTCAGCCTTACACACCAGGCAGTGGTAACACACACCTTTAATCCCAGTACTCATTGCTATAAAAACTGGGTGGTGCATGCCTTTAATCCCAGCACTAGAGAGGAATATAAAAATGGGAGGAGACAGCTCTCAGCACAGTCTCATTCTGAGATTCCTGGAGGCAGAATTGCCATTTCCTACTGAGGTCAAGGTAAGAGCACATGGCTGGATGCTTTGCTTTTCGGATCTTTCAGGGTGAGCCCCAATTTCTGCCTCTGAGGTTTTATTAATTGTGCTTCAC
>JAQHUG010000024.1:6686239-6717165 GCA_028555095.1 Dicrostonyx torquatus
CAATGATGGGATAAGGGGGACTATATGGAAACATAAAATAAGACTGACCATGGTTTGATTATTGAGGGGTTAATGAATATCTTGTTTTCATTACTTTATTGACTTTGAAATTTTATGACAAGAAGTTAAAAATCTCATTTCTATAATTCATTTGGAAAATGAATTTGGAAAAATGATTAAAAAACAGAATATTTTCAAAGTATAATTATATATGCACAAACAGGGATCCTCTAAAATGCCAGAGAGACGCCTAAGTGCATTGTCACCCATCTCCTCACATAGTTGTGATGGCCAAGAGTTTGCCCGTGTTGATTCTCAGAAAATGCTAGCTTTCAGTAAAAGTGTATCAATAATTTATAACATTTTCTACTCTTTTAATTCATTATTGGTCAGATTTAAAAGAAATCAAACCCTTGTTTGTGTGCCGTGTCAATCACGGGTGGCTTTGAATGCTCATGCATAGTGCCTACAGTGTATGCTAATATATACATGCAAGAGCAGCTGAGTGTTCAGTTAAGAAATAAACATAGATGCTGCTAATTGTAAAAAAAAAATTAAAAGATGCTTATATAAGCCTTCATTCCCCAAATTAGCTTCCCAGTGAGAAAAGGAAGAGAGCCCTCTGCCATTTCTACTGCGAGTTAAGCCTTTATGTGTTATTGGAAATGATGGAAACACCAGCAAAAATGTTTTTAAGACTTAGAATGATCTCATCAGCATTACCGGGACATTCTGAATATAATCAAAGAGGTAAATGAGAATAAAAACGTTCTTCTGCCATGGGAATTTACAGGCTGTGTATGCAGAATGCATTTCCTACCCAGGCAAAATGTTGTTGTGATCATAAAGGAGCCGCCGGCGGGATGCTGCTGGAGCCCACGGTACTATACTGCAAGAGACGCTGCACGCACATCAATTCAGGACGAGCCAGTAATGCTGACGGACAATCAAGTCTACAGAAGCAGCCCGAGTTTGAAAGGAGGACTCAGGATGTTCACAGAAGAAATGGAAGGAGGGGAAAAGCCACTGCTTGGAGACAGCTGTTGGTAAACTTTTAAAGATAAACTTTAGAAAACCAGGCTCTCAGAATCATCCTGAGGGGTCATAACGAAACAACTTCAAAAGTTTATCCGACTTCAATAGAATCATGTAAATTCTTCAGTGAGTTCTTTGTATTAAAAAAAAATGATGGAGCATTGAACTTGGTGACTTTTAAAGTCTGGGAACCAAACTTTGCTACGTAAGAAGCTTTCAAAACAACAGTGAAGATCTATTATCACTGCTTCAAGGATGGCATTTTCTATGGGGTGGAGTGATGGCCCTGTGGTTAACAGTACACACTGCTCTCGAGGGGACCCAGCTTGGTTTCCAGCACCCATGCCAGGCAGCTCACAACCACCTTTAACTTTGAGTCCAGGAAGCTTGATACCCCTGGCCTCCAAGGGCATCTGCATTTACACACACACACACACACACAGAGAGAGAGAGAGAGAGAGAGAGAGAGAGAGAGAGAGAGAGAGAGAGAGAGAATTCAAAACAAAATAAATCCTTAAAACAGCACTTCAGTAACAAAAGCCTGGATATACTGAGCTTTACAATACACTCAGTTCACCACCTCTATTCTCTCTGTTAAAAATATAGCAATTTGCTGCCTGTCCCAGCCTGGTATAGTGTGGGGACTGACATTTGGATACCATTACTCCATCATCTCAACACTCAATGCAAACCAATTGTAGACATTTTACCCTCTGTTAGATCGTCAAGGTTATTTAAATGGAAAAAGACATTTGCAATTTTGTGAGCCTCCCCCCACCCCATCCAGTCTGGCTCTCCAAATGATTATTATTTAATTTCCTCACCTATGGTTTTCCTTTCCCACATACTTTATAGGTATGGTATATATGATAGCAAATGGGTTCACTTATTTATTACACTTTAGTAACGTCTTTGAAGTTCAGATTTGGGAATGTAGTGGACAGGTGATTTTGCAAAAGAAATGTGCTAGAAAGGTTGATACAAACACGAAGGATGAGCCCACTTGCCTGGTGCTTCCATGGTCGCTCATTCTGGACAGTATTCTCATGACTATTAAACGCAGCCTCAATTGTACAAATGTATTTCTGATTAGAAGAAAAATTAACCTATAGGCATAATTCACCGATAGAATTGAGAGCTAATCAAAGATTTAAGAAGCACTATGTATGAAGAGGCTTTCTCTATGACTGTCATAATAATTTCTTAACCTATACATACAAGACTGTGACCTCTACCAGCAGAGTTCACTCGTGTGGGTTAGGACAAGCAAGTATGATCACAGAAGGAGGAAAGCACTCCTCAGGACCTCCTGACTCGCTCTCAACCACTGATCCTGGGTGCTCTGATGAGATATTTCATTTTTGTTTCATCTTCCTGTGTTTTAACCTCAACAGGGAATTGAAATATGTAACTTCCGAGACTTTTTCATAAAAGGTCCAAGGCTTTCTTTTTAACTTCTTCAGTTTCGTTCAACTAACTAAAATATTGCTTCTCCAGACACTTGAGGAATATACATTTGCTTAGTGTGTGTGTGTGTGTGTGTGTGTGTGTGTGTGTGTGTATAACAAGGGGGAGAACTCAGGGTTACTCACATGCTAGGCAAGTGCTCTGCCACTGAGGTTTATGCCCAGTCCCAAACCACAATTATTCTCAATATATATGTGTGAGCACACACCCATGTCTGGGTGAGTATGCATAGGAAGGTACATTGCATGGCATGATTTTATCCACAGAAATCACCAAAATCAGTTGCAAATAACCTGAATCTTTTCCCAAAAGAAAACCTACAACTAAGAAAGGTGCACTGCCATCAAGCATATTCAGGACAAAGTGCTACTACAGTTTGAAAAGACCACAGCAAAAATTGCTGTGGCTGTAACAACAGCGCTGTGCTGATATTAATCATGAGGACAGCACACAAGTCATTTGTGAAGACAAGTGCTCTTAGAGAATATGACAACCATGATCTAACCTGGAGTTTCACGTCAATGGAATTATCTTAATTATGGTGTCTTTGTCTTCAGATTTTTTTTTTGTCTCCTTACCCAATCAATAATTAAGAAGGGAAGACCTGCAGGAAAAGGAACGGGAGGACGGCAGAGGCAGAATGGTCACCGCGGTTTTCTCGGGAGCGGGACACAGAGGTGAGAAAAGGTCTGAGGGCCCTGGAATTGCATTTCCTCCACACTCAGCTGAGTCTGTTAGTGGCTGAAGAACTCACACTGGGACTCGAGCAATATAACACTCAGACTGAACTGAGAGGAAGGAAATCCTTGTTCGGGTTGCTTAAATAGGGTAAGCTACAAATACACTCCTTGTTCAGCTTTCTCTAAGACCACGATGGATCAGATCATGAAAGTTAATGACTCTATCATAAAACCTACTGGAGAACTAACATTACACTTAGGAGAAGGAAAAACCCAACAGTACAAGTACAAGGAAAAACCTTCAGCCACACAGCACATTCGATTTATAAGACTATGTGGAAATCAATTATGTGGGAATCAAAAGATACCAAATGAACATTAATTCCTCTCACTGTCTTTATCAGTGTTATAATACATGCCAAAATTAATTGTATTATTTACTACCTAAACTTGGGATACGACAGAATCCCAATAACAGAAAAGAGAATATTACAGAAGGATTGTACTAAAGAACTCTAATATACATCAGTTAACTCATTAGCAGAATCTTCTAGAAAAAGAAAGAGAATAACGTTGACGTCTCCCACCCAAAGAAGAAATACCATTTCCATCCAGCCAGTTTGACTGCTTTTCTCCACCCCTCCATGTATGTATGTATGTGCAAGTGTCTGTCTGTCTGTCTGTCTGTCTCTCTCTCTCTCTCTCTCTCTCTCTCTCTCTCGTATGTTATTGAGCAGCAAGGAGGAAAAGATGCTCGAGTTGAAATTTCTAAACACAAAAGGTCACTCATTTAGGGGAAGAAAACTTCTGTGAAAGCCTTGGTCTCATGATGGTAGTTGTCGAAGCTGGGGACTGGTGAACAGTTTTAAACTGTGAATTTAAAAGGATCAATAGTCTTTGACATTTTAATCTGACAATAAGTGTAGACTTCACAGTATGGAGGCAACCTCAGGCTCCCTTACAGCACTCCTCAACCACAGTGGAAAAGAGGTTAGAGTGAGAACATATGACTACTTCACAAACCGCAAAGGGAAACATTTACGGCCCCTAGTTCATAAAGTACTAATTTCTTAAAAAGAAAATTAACAAAATCCCCATTTCAGAATAAATCTCATCCTTGCTTCTCAAATCAAAAACCAAGGGCAACCCCGAGATGTTCTCGTGGGCTTTGTTGAAGTACCAACTGTAGAATCAGCATGAATCCTTCCTCAGGGCTGTGGCAGCCCAGCCATGCTTGGTCATGAACCACTTCAGAACCCGGACTGGAAAATAATTCCTAAAAGGTATGTGAACCTTAAGTACCAAATTCCCACTTTTGAGATTCTTAATGAGTATGCTTGAAATTGTATTTTTAAAAGGTATGGTTACTTTTACTTTAAAAAAAAATTTACATGGGTTCCACTTCAGATTTTAAGAAATGATTCTGACAAATTACTTTTCATCCCCACAGAAGATAATTTCCCTATTAAATGAAATAGTAACAGGCCATGGATTAAATGGGCTCTAAAAGAATACGATGTTGATGTATCGGCCCCTCCCAGCTCACTCTGAAAGGATTAGCTGTAACCAGCAGGAGCTATAGAACTTCGGAGAGACTGGCTGCTAGGAACCAACAGATGGTCAGGAGAGAGCACCTTAGTTACAGCAGTGCCATAAAGCTCCAGACAAGGACAGATATCTACTCTTGAAAACTGTCAGGCAATAGTAAGTGTTACTTTCCATGTATAAACAAGCTGTGGGTCACTGTTACAGTCTCTGACAAACAGGGAACAACAGATCTCCTAACCAAGTCCCAAAGCCCCATCCCCATACTTCCGCAAGGTCTTTCGCTAGGACCGTGAAAGTATTTCCCCATGCTACTCTATGGATTAGAGTGGACTTTTAGTAAACAATGATGGAGAAGCCACATATGTCAAGATCCCCAGGAAATACAGCGCTTCATGCTCCAAGATGCTAATAGATTTAGAATTGATCAAAATTTAAAAGACATACTAAATGGAGGAGCCCTACACGGATAAAATGCATACATTTTTTTCTTAGGTAATTATGGCTTTTTACCGACATGTGCAATTACTCAATCTAATCATGCATTCCCGTTAGCAACTCCCAGATATGAAGTTTGTCATATGTTCTGAGCACCTGGGATGGGTATAGCTCTTTTAAGCCTTGTGTTTTAAGAACCTGACTTTATTCCTTGTTTTCATTTTCTTCTATCTTTCCATCACTCACAGCCTTTGACAAGTTTTTAAGATAACTCAAAGGCGACCTGATGTGCCGCCGACTAGCTCCTTCTGAACTGGGATTTCATCATGGTGTAGAACTTTCTCCTTGCATTGCCGTGTTTCTGCCGCGGGTGCTGTTCTTAGCATTGGAAATGGGTTTCATGAGTTCAGAGTCATGTGATCAAGTCATGCTCATCTTCTTCATTAATGACTCCTTGAAGAGGACTGTGAGAGGACGCATACCATAATGCTTAGCGAAGCCTCTCCCCTGGCGCCAGGAGGAAACAGGACCTTCATTTTTTTCCTCTCAGATTCCTCCAAGTTTTATTTTTGCCTAGATTATCCTTTTGTGACTTGGAAGTAAGCTCTCACTAAAAGTCACAGAAAGTTGGAAATGTTCTTAGAAATCATGGAGTCCTAAGCTTTATTTTTTATTATTATTAAAACTGTACTCTAAAGATCAAAATGAATTTAGTGGCTTATTCAAGATAAAAAATATAATAGTTATCAAAGCTTATTAGGCCATTTTAGTTTATCAAATTAATAAGGAAACATCTATATTATGATATTACAACTGGATTTTTAGCATAAAATCCTCCTGCCCCACCTTCCAGCACCGGGGTTACAGGCACATGCTAGCATGCCCAGCCTTTAGATCAGCTCTGGGGCTCTACCCCAGGTCCTCAGCTCTGCTAGGCAAGCACTTCACGTACTGAACCATCTCCTCAGCCCGTTTTTAACAAATTTTTATGATTAGATTTCAATGTGAATTTTGGTACTACTGCCAAATTGAATACATTTGAAACATTATTTTGAGAAAAAGAAATTCCATAAGCAGAAACATCAAATACAGAAAGGGTTCATGACCCCTAACAACAAGGGGACGCAAACCACATGGATTCTTTCTCTATCCTCTTTGTCTCTGTCTCTCTCTTTCACACACACACACACACACACACACACACACACACACACACACACACTTGCGCCTCAGCACTTACCGCCTATGATGAATTTACATTCTCATTTTTATTAGAATGTAAATTATGACCAACAAAGAGCCCAGAAAGTGTCATTCTTTCTAGGTAAGGTGGTGTTCTCACTAGTTGGTGAGCTATTGATAATAGAAACATTGCAAATAATTATTAGATAACAGATTTAAAATTATTTCATCTTAGCTAACCAAAACAGATATATGCGGTCATTAAGGGAAACCGACTTCTCACAGTTTAGTACCGCCTTTCTAAGAGCAGAACTTAGCTACACGCTTCATCAGTCCGCGGGAACTTGAGCCCCTGTGAGCAGTCACACCACAACTCATCAGAGCATCGTAGATAAATTATCCAGTCAATGTGCACTCAGGGGACTGCCACACTGACAGCCCCAAACAGGGACGTCTGCATAATAAACTCTCAGAAGTCACTTTCTGAGGAGATATGTGGGATTTGAACGAGCTATGTCGCCCATAGTTTTGAGTATTTGAACACTTGGTCCCCAATTGATAGGGATGTTCACGGAGCTTTAAGTGGTGAGGAAGTAAAAGACTGGGGGCGGGCCCTGAGATCAAGGAGCTTTGCCTACTTCCGGTTTGCTCTCTTGACTTCACGCTTGCAGTCAAAGATGTAAGCTTTCATTTCCTCCTTTGACTCACAAGCCTGCCTGCTGCCACGCCGCCTGTCTATGAGGGTGATAGATTCGTATCCCCCCGGAACCATAATCTCTTCTTTTTATAAGTTCCCTTGGTTATAGTGTTTCATTACAGCAACAGAAACTAAACTAATATAGGGTATTGTATAACTATGGGAAAGAATTTTAATTATTCTAAACTTTACCAGATAAGATCTGAGGGGTAACAGACTCATGTTCTTCATAAAAAATATGATACTTTTGGAAAAAGTTTTGTTTTGTGGCAGGTTAAAGCAAATGTTTAGTTTTCTAGTAGTTATAAAAACTAGACTGGGTTCAATATGCATGACTTGAATTACAATGTCGACATTAGAATTTCAGAACCATGGCTCAGCTGGCAAAGTGCTTACCATGCAAGCATGAAGACCTGAGTTCAGGACCCCAGGCTCCCTGTGAAAGCCAGGTATAAGAACACTTGTCTGTAACCTCAGCACTGGGAGGGACAGAGACAGGAGCATCCTTGCAGCTTACTGGCTAGCTAGCCTGTAAGAGATCCAGGTTCAATGAAAGACATCATCTCAAAAAGGGCCAGGTGTGTGGTGTAGGCTTTTTTTAAAAAAAAACAACAACAACTCTAGCACTTGTGAGTTAGAGTCTGCAGGTGAAGCCCTGTGAGTTCAAAGCCAATCTAGTCTACATAACAGGTTTCAGACCAGTTAGAGCTACATAGTGATGGGAAGGAGGGAGGAAAACAGACAGACAGAGCAACTGAAGAAGACATTTGAAAGCACCTTCTGGCCACAACACTCATGAGCACGCATACACATGTGTACCTTCATGCTCCTGTGTACATACACATAGGCTTCCTGCCAGTGTGCCTGGCACGAGATGTTCTGGAGCGGGCATCATGTGACAATGTGAGCAAAGCTACAATGGAGCCTCCCAAGCTGACAATGACTTCCCTGGCTCTTGAGAAACGTGATGACCCTGGCTTCTCAATGACCAGGTTTTGAACTTTAAGAGATGGTATTTTGCAGATGCAGCCCTACAGACTGGATGAACTACAGAATCAGATGGGAGCACGTTGCAACAGACTCCTGTTGAACTTTATGAAGAGTGAACTATTTGTTTCTGCTAACCGTGTAGACAGATTTTCACATTCAGTGACTGTGGAGTCTACACAAGATTTTGTCAGGAGTTTAAAAAAATTAGCTTTGTACAAACACTTCCCTGATCCCACCGAACAAATCTAAAAGCACTGTCTAAAAGGATCAAGTTCTGTCTATGTAACACATCCACTGTTGAAACTAAAAATCAATATTCATCATCAATTAGTCAGGGATTTTGACTTATAATTGATGTAACAAGTAGATGGAAACCAGTAAGGACATTTCATTCCTTCATTTGATGCTACTATATCAAATACTAGGCTGAATACTTACAAACAACAACAAAAAAGCTTATCTCAGGAGTCTGGAAGATTCAAAGGCATGGTACCACCATGAGCTCAGAGCTGGCGAGGACCCCAAGCCAGATAGCATTGCAATGGCAGTAGAGCAGAGGGGAGAGAAAGATCATGTCAAAACCCAAAATGCAAGACTGAGGCCTACTTAGCTGGAATCCCTTAAGGAATAAGTCAATCTTTGCAGTAGGGAAACCCCCAGTGACTTAAGCATCTCTCACCTCACTAATCCCTTAAAGAGTCAGCACCTGTTACTATCATTACCCTAGGGAGCAGCCTTTTAATAAGGAACACACTAGATCATAGCCAAACTAATGCAAATACACAGGCTGAACAACACTACCATACAATTTTAACTGATATTTATCGAAGATTGCTGCAGGAAGGTTTACCCGCCTACTGGGACGTGGCCTCATAGTCTATTTACCCGATGACAACTTCATCTGGCCCCTTCTCTCCTCTGCCCTGGTTCCCGTTTTTTGCTGGTTCGGATTGTTTGGATCTCATCCCCATCCACCGTTCAAACAGAGAATCCTGATTTGTAAGTTTCCCCCTAAATAAATGTCTATCTCTCAGTTCTGAGCCAGTGTGAGATTTCTTTTAAGCACCCGATATCTCTGCCTTCAAAAGATAACACTTCACCAGAGATAAATTATTTACAGTCTTTTGAAATGACACTAGAAACTTTACTATCCTGGACCATATTCTGGAATATAAAGTAAATCTCGTCACTGTTAAAGTCACACAAAGTATTTTCTCTGACCACAAAGTAATTAAATTGAAAATCAAACCAGAAAAGATATCTATAAAGCCCAACAAGTATTTAAGAGACTAGATCATACTTTTCAAAATATTCCATGGGTCAAAGAAGAAACGAAAATGAAATTCAAATATGAAAATGAATATATATTAAAATACAACATATAAAAATACGTAAGATGCTTTTAGATCAGGATATAAAATAAAATTTATGGCATGAGGTTCTAACAACAACAACAACAAAAGCCAAGTGAGGAAGGGGACATTTAGTAACCCAAGCACATGGAAGACTGAAGCTGGATGTGGGCTTGTGGCCTAAACAATATAATAAGACCCTGCCAACTTCCTTTCCTAGAAGGAGAAAGATCTTGGCTTCATTAAAAAAATATCCAAAAAGAACAAAGAAAACTCAAACAGAAGGAAAAACACCTAAAGATTACAGCAGAAATAAATAAAGTTTTTAATGGAGAAATTAAAAAAAAACCAATGAAACTAAAAGCTGATTGTTTGAGAAAATAAATAAAAGTAATAATATCTAGCCAGGTTGATCATGGAGGGAAAAAGAGAAAAGAAAAATGGCCATTTGTAAGAATAAGAAAGGAGACATCACCACAGAGTCTCTCTCTCTCTCTCTCTCTCTCTCTCTCTCTCTATATATATATATATATATATATATATATATATATACATATATATGTATATATACTAATTAAGGGAAATTATATGTAGCTTCAAGTTAGTAAATTTACAACTTAGATGACTTAGATCCCTTAAAAGACACAAATACCAAAAGTTGCTAAAAAGAAATAGATTAAGTCTTCCAATATCTGTTGAAGAAAGAACCTATGTGACTAAAGACTTCCACACAAAGAAAATTCTGGATTGAGCCAGCATACTGGTAACTTCTACCAGAGAAGGAGAAATAATCCAATTCTTCTCAGACTTTTACAGAAAACTAAACAGGAAGAATTTTACCCAACTTCATAAAGATGATATTAGATTGATACAAACTCCATGAAAAAAAATATAAGAAAAGTATAGACCACTGACTGTCATGGTCAGATTCAGTTGTCATTTCTAACAGACACTCTACTAGAGGTGTTAGCCATACTGCAGTACGGGAAGAAGAAAAAATAAATGGCATCTAAATGGGAAATAAAATTGTCATAGAAGCTAAACAAACAAAGAACAAAACCACACTACTAGAAAAGAAGTAAGCAAAATTAGTTAAGATTTCAAAATAAATACAACTCAGTCATATTTCTAAATACTAGAAACAAACCATTGGAAAATAAAATATATAATAGCATAAAATTTTGGGGCACTAAATTGACAAGAGATATGTACAATGTTATAATACAGAAGTAAAGCTAATGGAGAACTACGTCATTTCCATTCTAGAGAAATGCAAATTAAACCTACTTTGAGATTTCATTTTACCCCTGCCAATCCCAGGGACTGAACTCCGACTGTCAGGCCTGGAGGCAGCCCGACTTACTTGATGAGTTATCTCTCTGGCCCCACACTGGGGTTTTGACAGGACTCTCACACACTACTAGTAAGAATGTAAAATGGAGCCAGTGCTTTGGAAAACCAGTCAGCAAACTCTTAAAAAAAATAAAAAAGTTAAGCATATATTCACTGTATTATTCAGGCATTCTGCACCTAAGCATTTCCTCTAGAGAAATAAGAGCACATGACTATACACATATCACGACAGCTTTATTTGTGACGAATGGGACCTGGAAAAACAGCGAAGATCTGCTAATGACTTAAATGGAGAAACACACACAGACCTCCAAACAATACAATACTACTTGACAGAAAAGAGCAAGACAGACAGACATGACAACATGAAGTCAGGTGAAGTTTGACAGGTCACTGAGTGGCCTGCTTAGAGGAAGTTCTAGAAACACATATAAATGTATACTGATCGAAAGCAGAGAATGTTTGCCTAGAGAATGATAAGGAAGACTATAAAGGCGTGAAATATTTGGGGTGGTGACACTGTGCTGATTATCTCATGGGTGTACACACAGGAAGACAACACTCTGTCCTTTGAAGTGTGTCATTACAGTTTAACCAAGTCAGACTGAGGATCCACCAGACTAGATCAAAAGCTTCAGCATGTACGGCACTTTGGGCAGAAGGTGCCGTTCCATTTTCAAACAGCTTCTGAGAACCCCTGATGACAGGCTTTATGCTTCATGGCTTTAGGAGTAAGAGTTCTGCCTTCATTTAACTAAACTGTTCTTATTCCTTTGATATTTTCCTTGAGAATTTAAACAAAACAGTTGCTCTGTAAGCTTTTCATGGTGCGGTGACACAGGAGCTTTCCTTGCTGAGGTGGTATGCTCCTATCTGGCCAATAAATTACTATCAAACACAACAGGGCCTCATTTAAGGAGTGAGACTTTTCTCGAGGCTCAACTGTAAAGATCTATCCTGTCTCACGCACTTACGCCATTTCCTGAGGACCGTCTAGCTCCTGCAAAGTGGGAAAACTGAAGAGTCTGTTGTGATTGACTAAATATTGCTTCCTGTGCTCATGAATCCTCTTCCTCCGCACAACAGGTTTGCTCTGTGACAGTGGCTCTCAGACTTCCTCTGTCAAATGGACAGCCCAGTGTCTCCCATCTTGCATCCCTCCCTGCTATTGCTTATGAAAACCACAGCATGTTGACTGTGGGCCTCTTGCTCTTTAAAAAGTACACAATGGTTTATTTTCACAGTTTAAAGCTCACTTGATCTTACAACTGAACAGTCTCCCAACATTGGGAGTCCAGCTCTTCTCTCGAGACAGGTGTCTCAGTCCATCTGGAGCACAGCACTTCCGCTGCACTGGCTGACCAACGAGGCTCCATCCCTCCACACTATCATGCCTGGCCTTTACATGGGTGCTGAGGATAGAACTCAAGTGTTCATGCTTGCACGCACAGCCAGCACTTTACTGAGGTCTGCCCAGCTCCGCATGAGTTTATGTTCAATTATTTATCTGTGACACACGTAGAAACTACGGAGTTGGGACATAGACTGACAAAACAAGAGCCACTGTAGACACTGCTAACACTTTAAAAATGTGCCTGGCTGGTGAAGTGGGCCCCTTGGTGCAGGGTGGCCTGGACAGCAGCACACCATTTGAGCACATGGTAAAATGTCATGTGTCACTGAAGCAAAAATCTTTTCTGAAGTTCAGATAAATTACATATCCTGCTTCCTAAATGTCTGTATAAACTGTCAATCTCTTGAAGAGGAAATTAAATCGATCCGGTACAATTTGCTCTTTGCAAAGCCAAGATAGCGAGTACTCAATGCTGCGTGCTCTCCTATGTGGTGACTAATTGACTGCTCAATGATTTCATCCAGTGCATAATCTTTAAAAGTATCCAAATTAACCCGACTAGCTTATAGGAGTGAAGATTTGCTTGCTTTAGGAGGCTGGACACTAACACTGCTCTGGCTTAGTCACCAGGCCTTTTTACGGTTTTCCATCCTTCCATGCGGAGGTGGGATTTCCTAAACCACAGCATCTCCGGGAAGGGATTCTGTCTTGCTTACCTTTAGTGAACAGAACGGAAGACTGTGCTCCATGTGTAACAAAGATATTTTCCCTTGACTTTGAATCTGATACACCATTGCTATAGTTCCTAACCAGTCCACAACATAGGGTCATAATAACAAGCCTAGCGACCGTAATTGTTTTTATGGATAACTTAAAGAGCATTTAATGCTCTCCATGAGCTATCAATAAAGCAGTTTCTATAGGGGAGGCATGTCTTTCTAACAGACATCGATTTGAGAGAATGTTTTTAATGTGAGCCAACATTATTCATATATGGCCAATGTAAGGCGATGTCCCTGATACTCGGTGCATTGCGCAGTCTAAAGAAAGACGCAGTGCTCCTTCCACCTTACCTCATCAACAAAAGGCTGAGGAAGCGAATAAAAAGCTTGTGCTCTACCCATAACAGAGGAGGGAATCAGTAGCCATAAGGAAGACAGTGCCCGTACACACACGGCGCAGACGAGCCTCAAAGGCAGCAGGCTGGGCTAAAGGAGCAGACACAAAGAGTGAATGCCGCGTGATTTCGTCTGGAACTCGAGGTGAGGCAAGTCTAGGAGCCTGGAAAAGCTCAGAGGTGCACTCAGGGAAAGAACACAAAGGAGTCTTTCTTCGATGGTCTACAGTATGTCTTGACTGAGGTGGTGATGACTACGTATATGGTATCTAAGTAGATGCACATATATTCATAAACGTTTAGCTACACTAATATGTGGATGATGTATTTTACATACTTGTCTAAACTCACGGAAACCTGTCCTTAGATAACGTGTGCATCTTCTTTCGAAGATGATAAATTCAGTCCTACAAACTAATTTTCAAAGATTTTTGTCTTGAAGAAGCATTAAGAAGTTTCTTATCGTCCTATATGTATGTGCACATATTGGTGTGTGTGCTGGTAATAAAATCTGGGGATTAGTGCATGCAAGCAGCCATATCCCTTGATCTGATTTCTTATCGGAAAAGCTTTGAATGTTCTTTAAGCATACAACATTATAATGAAAACTGCATTAAAATTAATTGTGCAATTAGTCACTTAGGTCTGTCTGACTCTTCCCATTGTAAGAACTTGAGAGCAGGAGCTGCGGGTGATGCTTACTGACTGGCTTCACATATAGTAGGCACGCAAAACTTACTAAATGAATGCCCAGCCCATTGTGATTAATATTTAAGTCCTTCTATACACAAAGAATAATATGAAGCAGTGCAGAAAAGCTAAAATAGGCCCGACACAAAAAGCTAATGGTACACTAGGAGCAGCCCACAAATAACTGACTATATAATTGTGTTGATTTAGAGAGAAGATACCAGAATAGTTAGAACTCCTGAAGCAGATAAGCATTTTCTTTAAAACAAACAAAAACCTACTGAGGCTAGAGAGATGGCTCAGCAGTTAAGAGTACTGGCTGCTTTCCCAGAGGATCCAGGTTCAATTCCCAGCACCCACATGGCAGCTCACAACTGTCTGTAACTCCAGTTCTATCTGATGCCCTCTTCCAGCCTCTGCTGGCACCAGACACACACATGGTGCTCAGACATGCTTTCAGGCAAAATACTTATGCACATAAAATAAAAATAAATTAAATTTTTAAAAATCCGCTATTCTGCTATTGCCTAGCAAGAGAGCTCTCATTCTCTTCTTCAGCGTGGAGATTTCCCCAACACAGTGATCACATCTAAAAAAAAAAAAATGAATTTTACCTAAATCATAAGATCACTTTTGTCAGAGGCTTCTAAAAGAATCCTAAATCTGTGTGCACATTCATTTCCTTTATCTTAATACTGGCGAAATATCAGTAGTTTAAAAAAATGTATTTACTTTGGTGTTTTGCTTGCATGTATGTCTATGTGAGGACATTGGATCCTCTGGAACTGGAGATACAGACAGTGCTGAGAATTAAACCCGGGACCTGTGGAAGAGCAAGCAGCCAGTGCTCATAACCACTGAGCCATCTCCCCAGCCCAAGTCAGTAGAATTTTAAAGGTGAAAACAAGAGAACAGAGAAAAGGGGGAGGAGAAAGAGAAGAAAAGAAAGAGGAAGGAAGGAGGAAGGGAGTGAAAGAAGGAAGGAAGGAAAGAGGGAGAGAGGGAGGGAGAGAAGGAAGGAGGAAGGGAGAGAAGGAAGGAAGAAGGGAAGAGAGAGAGAGAAAAACACCAAAGCTCTGACTGTTAACATTTTTTCTAGTTATTAATGTTTTTAAGTTAAAACAAGGTGTTCTTTATTATTTTATTGGCTCAGACATTTAGAATCTCTCATCTATAAAGAAAAACTATGCTAATCCAGACAGATTAAGAAAACTATCTGCTTTCCTAAAGTTTCTGTTTGATGAGGTAATATTCAGCATGTGACTAATTCCATTTTGGTTTGGTCTAGTCTGTCAGGGCCTGCTGAAAGAGCTCACTTCAAAACAATGGCAAGAAATCAGGAGGTTTTTAGCTTTTTTTTAAATTTATTTATCTGTCTGGTATATCTTCGCAGCCATTTTCTCTGGTGCACACAGAGATGAAGCATTAAATACGCCAGCGCCCAGTCAGCGTGGCAAGCCCCTTCCGCCTTCTTCGCCCATCTTTTCTGCACTGTTTGGGATCAGAATTCAGGTATTTGCTTTTAAAACACAAGAATATAAAATGCTTTTCAAGGAATAAAAAAAATAAATCATCGCCCAATCACAATTCAATGGCTGCAAATTTGAAGCTTAGAGAGGAATGCAGCGCCTCTGGCCTTGCTTGTAAGACCCTCGCTGTGTGTGGCTTTAAATTACAATGAGCAGGTAGCCACTGACCTTTATGAACAATGGGCAAGAGGTTGGCAGGAAGAATGAGACCGCTTCCCAGGCACAACCGCGTGCACTTAGAAACACGGGACTATGTGTAAATGTCCCTTCATCTTTATTGCTACTTAGAAAGCCAAATGATCATTTTCAAAACACTGAGTTCCATGGCGTGGCACTGTTGGTGAGGTATGCCCTTTTCTTTTCACAAGGGAAGGGTGACCAGCTATTGCAAACAATGTCGGGTTTAAAAATTGTATTGGTGGACTGATTTGAATATCAAAAATAGGCTACCGATTTCATGTCTCTGCGTGATGTCTGAAGAGTGAGCCCTTAGAAACCTTCTCTGGGTAGAATGACCCTATGTGTGAGAAAAGATAACACCAGAAAGATAGAACACGGCTAAAGGAAGAAAATCCGCACTGACCTTTATATAAAATGTAATTCAAGCTGTAAATAAAATTTGCATTGCTGGCCAGGTAGTGTTGGCGCATGCACTAGGGAGGCAGGGGCAGGCAGATCTCTGTGAGTTCAAGGATAGTCTGGTCTACAGATCAAGTTCCAGGACAGGCTCCAAAGAAACAGAGAAACTCTGTCTTGAAAAAAGAATTGCCTTGTTCTCTCTATAAAATTATTTGGTTTATACATATAGTCTAATGCTAGGCCTTGGCCTTTGGAATGTTTCATTTAATAACTCAAATAGTCTCAAAATTATCCTACATAGTTATTTAAATAACATCAGGGTCTTTTTAAAAATCAAAGAATAAAATCTTAGATCTTTTGGATATTTATATTTAATAAATTAAATATTGGCTAGATAACCCATTAAGACAAAACAATAGAGAATAAAGGAAACTCATAGACTCCACAGACTTGAAATCATTCCTAGCCTTAGCACTAAGTCACCATAATCTTAGTCCACTTCCCTCCTTGGAATAGAAATGCATCTTGGTGGCATTTCTATTGGTAAAACAAAACTATCAATTGCTATGTTGTCATGACCCTTCCTAAGCACACAACACGGTGTTACATCTAGGAGATCTCCTTGTTGTCAGGGAGAGATACAAACAGAAGTTTTACTCACTGAATTAATATGCGGGACAAATCCAGGAAAGGGGAAGCGCTTAGAAGCATTTCTGTCTGATCTCTGCTGAGACATCCTTGCAGTCTGAGTGTTCCGGGCCAGCCATCTTCTGACATTTGTGTGGACAGCCACAAGCAGGATGGCATTTATCTTTTATAATAATACGAAGTGTTCTGTCATAAAGTCGGGTCACTGAAATGAGTGATAATCCCACCAGCCTCCAAGGTATAACCAGCAGGGTCCAGGTCAACAGGCAAGCAGCCAATAATTTGCCCAACAACACTGAATTTCATCTGCCCACAGCCTCTATCTACTGATTATACAATCAATACACCTCAGATGAGAAGAGCTAACAACTGACCGGGGCAGATCAATGCTGGCAAATAAGCGCTTCATGACAAAAAGTTTGATAATTACCATTCTGAAGCCGTGTAAATGTTGTTTCCATTGTAACAACATTCATGATGATACTGCTATGATTGCGCTGTTATTATAGGTTTAATGTTAGGCAATCAAGCTACAGTGGTCTAGATATCAACAAACAGCATCAAAAGAAAACATCAAATTGTCCCTATTCTTTTGACACTGCAGCTGAGAAATTTCTCTATGTTAGTGGCCCTAAATGAACAATAATAAGTGACAATTTAGTGAAAAACACTATTTTCACATCTTACAAAAGTCATGCAATATAGATTGATACAAGTATGATTATTTCTAGGGCCACTTGAACCACGGGATTAAAATAAATTCAGTCCTGTGGCCATGGTTTTTCTTTCTCCCCCCCCCACACATCATTTAAAGAGGATTTATGTAAATTTTCTACATACTCATAATTTTTTAGGCATTAGTGCAACTGTAAGCAGAGCACCTTAGCTTGATTTAATTATCATCGCGTCTAATAAGGCACACTTTGTTTCGTTTTGTTTTATTTTTGAGCTTTGATTGCTAGTTCATTCTCAATCATTAGCATTTAGAAGAACTAGTCATTACTGGTTTTCAATAGCTGCTTGGGTTCCTATAAGCACTTTGAGTCTTGAAACACAAAAATAGAAAACAGACATTTTCAAAGGTAGAACAAATCACGACTCTAAGAGGTAGGAACAAGAACTCAGATGCGTGGGCACTGAAGCACACAAATTCCCAACTTTCCTGCTTGCTCTTTAGAAACCACAAGGAATTGGTCAAACAAAAAGAAGAGGGGCAAAAAAAAAAAGACACCTCATTTCTATAAGATGCTGGCTCATACAGAAGAGTGGAAAGCTACTCCAAATGAAAGGCTTTCCCAAAGAATGGCGGTCACTCTGGGGCCGGCCATGGCAATCATTCCCAGAAGAGCATGTCTGACTTTTGTGTGGCAACCACTTTTAATTGTCACCTCCATAAAAAAAAATGTCCCTCAGCTGCACCCTGACAGGAACAAAGTTTCCTGTCAAAAACTCAGTCTTCACATGCCCAAGTGGACAAACCTCTCACTGTCTGGGGCAAACCATCACCTATGCATAGAGATAAGAGATACAGGCAGCAATGCTCAAGTTTGTCAATAGCTCGGGGAAGAAAGAGCAAACCAAAAACCTTTTGTGGGCATCAGTGCGAGCAAGATTTTGAGCACGCTCAGGGGCTGCTGTTAAATGTCTTTTTCAGCAGATTCTCTCTCCTTCCATGCCGCTTCTCCCCGCAATAGAGTCAGAGATTGTGATGTATATTAAAATGCTCTCCCTCTCAGATGGGGTTCATTCTTATTCAGGGACAATTCTGCTGACTGACAGGTAAGCGTCCGGTGCTGAAATTGGACCTGTACAAGAGCTTTGTGTTTCATTTGCTCCATTACACCGGCGCATGAATTACCGGGCTTCCACACCGCCACCGCTCCATTACTTTCAAATATCTGACATGAGCAAAATGACTCATCTGACATGACATGTAACAAATTTGTTCCAAAAAGAACAGAACATTATTATACTATTTTATATAGGTAGGTACCACAACCTTCCGCCCTAATCTGACCAGAAACTATGAGTATATCAATAGTCGTGGGTATCAGTTGAGGAAAACACACTGCCAGTGACGGCTGGAAAATGTTGTGGCAAGAAATACGTCTGCTTTTCCATCTTGCCACTGTCACTTGTACTCACTTCTGAAATGTTAGCAAACGCCAGGCAAAGATGAATCTTTACATCTGGCTTCATTTCTATCCATTAGGAAACTTTGAGCCTTTATTTACTCCAACATACAGGAAATCAACTCACGTTTCCCCCTCCTTTTGCAGAACTGTGGATCGAACCCAGGGCGACCCAGGAGCTAGCGAAGTGCTCTGCCCCAACCCTAACCTTTCTACTTTTAATCAGTTCCTTTAATGTGAGACCATGTTTCTCTTATAGAAACCTAGGTCTTAGAGCAGTCCAGGAAACTAATAAAGCCAAGAAGCTAAGAGGTGTGTGTGTCAACCGGTCACACAGCCCGAACACTAACTACTGTTTGCTGAGCGGAAGAGAATTCAGTCTTTACAACCGTTAGCTTGCTCTCCCTTTGAACACTTGGTTGTTCAAGTGACAACTACAAAGCTCACGCCTCTCAGTCGCCTTCTCCTTACAGGTCTAATGCCCCGACCTAAGGACTCTTCTCAGTAGGGAAACTCAGGTGTCTTCTCTGCAAGGCCAGTGTGAGCCTAGAGAGCCTTGCCCTGGCAGATCAAGAAGAAAGAATTCTCAGCTCATGACTCAGCCAGGAGTGTCTCCCACCTCTTCACTTAAAAATACCTCAGGAGCACATTACAACCTGCCACTGAAGCTAAAGATCACGGATCTTCACTCAAAGAAGGGTTTTTGTAGGTGACAGTATAACATTTCACAAAGTAGCAGCATAATTATGTGACAGCCAAATTTTAAATATCATGTTCACTGTTAGTATGAATACATCAAATTAATACAGTATTATTTCCATAAGAAATTATGAGCCTCATTATTACATAATGGTATTTTCTTTAATAAATGGTCTCTTGCATTATAAATGTTAAATTACTTTATATTATGGTATATCCTTTCTTTGCGATGTTAATTTACCTTCAAGCATTATTCATATGCTGAATTATATCAAACTATAACAAAAATGAGGCATTCCGAAAGTGTCATTACTTTTGTCATTATAACTCATCTGTATTTAAAAAGTATTTGGAAGTCCACGGCATTTCCCTGGGACAACCGGTGTCAAGGTGACCCCCCCCCCAACACACACATCCAGAATCACATGACTAGGATGCTTTGAGGGAGAAATGACCTAGGAAAGCGTGTGTTTGTGGAACAGACTCCTTGAAATCAGGCTTAGCATTGAACGTGGGTGCACTTCCACAGAAACTGAGTGGCGGGGCCTTCTTTGCACGAGTTTTGATTGGTGTTGAAGCTGTGGGGCCATTTCAGTGTTGGCGACACTCTTTAGACACATTACTGTTAAGCACTCTCTAGCCACAGTAGTGCACTTCAGATTATTTTTGAGCCCCCTCTCTCATGAATCCTACTCTTGAGGTTTGGATAATGTCACCAGCCACATTCTCTTTACTGCAGTTGCTAAGTGCTGTCAGAGTAAGCCACAGAAGTGACACTGACTGACTGACTGTTGATCAAACTCATGCTGGACTCTCAGGTAGTCCAATAAGCTACCTAATTGTTTTAAACACTGTTTTTTAAAGATCTGCTATTATTGTGGGTGCGAATATGTGTGTGTGTGTGTGTGTGTGTGTGTGTGTGTGTGTGTGTGTGTGTGTGTGCATGTGCAGGAGCAGGTGTGTGTGAATGCATGGGCATATTGTGATAATGCCAGCAGGGACCAGCAGAGGATACCAAATCCCCAAAGCTGGACTACAAGTGGTTACATGTGGGTGCTGGGAATCAAATTCTGATTCTCTGTAAGAATAACAGGCATCAACTGCTGAGCCATCTCTCCCAGCCTGGAGCTTTCTATTTGGGTTACAATGAATGTTCTTTCTCCATCATTCATTCAAACACACTAACCCCTGCCCCTTACTTTTAAGCAGACGGCTGCACATCAGACTACTGAAATATATTGAAGTCAGCCTCAAAACCTCTGTCTTCTTCAGACCATGAATTCCTCTGCTGCTACTGTCCTTTCTCCTATCTCTGTTCCCCTTTTTATATTGTACTTTAACTTAAGGAGTTTTAATAGGATTTACATTTAATGGATACAAGAAAGTATAAGATACACATATTAATGGGGTATCATGTGATATTCTGGTATACATATGCATCGTATCATCTTTAAATCATATTACACATCTATGCTTTCAAACATTTTTTTCTTTATGGTAAAAACATTCTGTGGAGGGATGTTCGTACACTGTGAAGGTGTATTGCTATGATTGGTGTAATAAAAAGCTGGATGGCCAATAGCTAGGCAGGAGGTATAGGTGGAATTTCTGGGGAGAGAAAAGAAGAGGAGGAGGAATCTAGCTGCTCTGGAGATGCCAAGAGACTCAGGGAGGGAACAGGAGCTACACAGTGGAAGAGAGGTAACACCATGTGATAGAACATAGATAAATATAAATGGGTTAATTTAAGCAATAAGACCTAGTTAGGAATAAGCCTAAGCTATAGGCTGAGGTTTTATAATTAATAAGTCTCCATGCTGTTATTTGTGAGCTGGTGGCCCAAAGAAAAATTCATGTACAAAATTCAAAATCATTCCTTCTAATTGTTTGAAGCACACAGCACACAGTTGTTACTACCAACCACCCCACTGTAAAATAGCCACCAAAAATCTTCTCTAAACTCAAACTTCATGCCCATTGGTCAGCTTTCCCCATCTCTCCCTGCCCCTAACTCCTGGCCTCTGGTAACTACCATCCTGCTCTCCACTTCCGTTAGACCAACTTTTTATATTCCGCATATCACTGACATTAGGCAGTGCCCATTTCTTCTGTGCCTGGGCCACTTGGTTTAACACACTGCTCTCCAGTTCCATCCTTGTTGTCATGACTGACGGGAAGTGGTTCTTTTTCGTGTGTGAACAGCTTAAGTTACTGTCACATCTTGGCAATCATGAACACTTCCACAATGAACATGGGAGTGTACACTCCACACTGATTTCATTCTCTTTTGGATATATACTATATGGCTAAAACATTGAGGCTATAATGATTTAAAAATTGTAAAGACAAACTACTTAATGCATTTTATTTGTGTAAATGAATAACCACACAGAAAAAATAATTTGGGATTAATTAACTTGGGATTAGTTAATTAACAAAATAACGGGATTAATCACTCCATATGTCATGTGCATATGAGCATACATGCATGTGGAGGCCAGAGGTCAACTTTGAATGTCATTCCTCAGGAGCCATCCATCTTAAATTTTGAGGTAGGGACTTTTACTGGCCTATGGGGTGGCTTGAAAGAAAATGGACCCCAGCGGGAGTGGCACTACTGAGAGGTGTGGCCATGTCGAGGAAGTGTGCCACTGTGGGGGTGGGCTTTGAGGTCTCTTTGCTCAAGCTTCACTCAGTGTGACAGCCAGTTGATGTCCTGTTGCCTCTGAGTCAAGATGTAGGACTCCCAGCTGTAGCACCACATCTGCCGGCACAGTGCCATGCTCACCTTCATGATCATGACGGACTGAACCTCTGAAACTGTAAGCGAGCCATCCTCAATTAAATGTTTTCTTTGAAAGAGTTACTGTGGTGGTCATGGTTTCTCTTCACAGCAATAAAACAGCCTGGAACTCAGTAAAGCTCAGCCGGCAGCAAGCCCCAGCGACCCTCCATCTTCCTCCCACCATGGGATAACAAATATAGCCACGACACTTTTCTGAGGATATAAAACAGGTCCTCACACCTGTACTGCAAGGACTTCCCTAGCTAAGCCATCTCCCAGTCATCAGAAATTTTATATATATATAAATATATATATAAACCTGGGTCCCCTGCCAGAGCGAGAAGTGCTCTTAACTGCTAAGCAATCACTCCAGCCCCCAGAAAAAAAAGTTTTTAAATGGCCAAGTGATATGTTAGAATAATGTTCTAATCAATTACTTCATCTATTACTCAAAATGATAAGCTCTAGAGTTTATAACTTTTCTTTCTTTTGGTTTATGCTCCAAACTCCATATGAAAGATGTCCTCAGAACAATGCTGGATATATAATAACGGCCATGAATCATTATGAAAAAAAAGTCCACTGGACATACGAATATATAAGGTACTCATTTCTTATTCAGTCTTAGAAGCAAGACAGTATATAAAATCACTCACATGCACACACACACACACACACACACACACCCAAACACACACACACACCAGCTTGACACCCAGCTACTCAGAGTGAAAAGAACAGATTAGATTTAAGTTAAAATAAATTTTAGGTTTTACGTTTATTTGCACAGTTCACACTTGAACATATTAAAACTTGAATTCAAATTATTTTTTCAAAGCGTGTGCATATGTTTAAGGAGACTCCTAGTTATCCTTCTTATGTAGTACTATAAATTATTTCTTGTAGTACCTGGAAAAGAACAAACCAGATAAAACCCTCTGCTGAAGATCACTTTTTTCTTTTTTTTTTTTTTTTTTTTTTTTGGTTTTTCGAGACAGGGTTTCTCTGTAGCTTTGGAGCCTGCACTGGAACTAGCTCTTGTAGACCAGGCTGGTCTCGAACTCACAAAGATCCGCCTGCCTCTGCCTCCTGAGTGCTGGGATTAAAGGCGTGCATCACCACCGCCCGGCAAGATCACATTTTTCTAATCACTATGTGCGTTGACCTTTTTATTCTGATCTTAATTTTTAAGTCCCTTAACATTGGTTTAAAAGAGAAAGAGTCTGACTTTAAAATATCAGCTCTAGTTCCCTTAAAATGAAAGAAAAAATGCATCATACATGACTTTGCCGCTTGATCTGAAGACCCTGGTAGCCTCACCGTGCCTTGATCTAAGCATTCATAACCTTCAGATGATCCATCTCTCAGCTCAAAATGTGTGGAATTTAAGGGAAGGATATTTTCATAGCCGGGCAGTGGTGGTGCACGCCTTTAATCCCAGCACTCGGGAGGCAGAGGCAGGCGGATCTTTGTGAGTTCGAGACCAGCCTGGTCTACAAGAGCTAGTTCCAGGACAGGCTCCAAAAGCCTCAGAGAAACCCTGTCTCAAAAAAAAAAAACCTAAAAAAAAATAAAAAAGGATATTTTCAAATCAGTAAATACACACCTGTCTGAATGTACAACATGAAACGCAAGCAAGCTATCTTCTGAGACTACAAACGACAGCTGCAACAGTGTGGGTCCTGCTGTCCTCAATGACACTAAAGCATGGCCCCAATGCATATGGGTTGCATGTTCAAAACTGAAGTGGGGCCATGTTGTACAGCAGTTCAGACTGTCTTCAAAGCAGCACTGAGTGCATCTTTGTGGTTTGCTTTCCATCTTTCTTAAAAAGTGGAATTATTCTACAACAGTCTAAGAAAAATAGGCGGCTTAGATGGAATGCGAAGGGATGGATGCAGGTCCAAACGCTTTCCAAACCAGCAGCTCGGGCACACACCACTCAGGTCTGACTGCATGGAAGTAAATGAACTGATAGATACCTCTCTGTGTTGTGATGAGATCCAGAGAATGGTGTTTTTGTTAAGTCCTAGAGTGCAAGCATTTGAAAGATGATAAATCTATTCTCACAGGGATTTCATCATAATTCAGTCATAGATTAATTGCATAGTAGATTTATTCATCTATCATTTGTCCATAACAAGTCTGATCATGATTGCTTTGGATGCCTCCATTTGGCACACCAGGCTTTATTCATATAACAGGATTATTTATTAATCAGGCATTTATTAAATAGGGTTTAAAGGAACTCAGTGGATCCGATACAAAGTGCATTAGAACTGTCATGGAGATTATTTTTTTATTTCAGATATTCATTTAAATGGACCTCATTATAATTTGGAGAAACTATTACTTATAAGATGGATATTTTCTCTTAAATACATTTATCCTGGCTTTATGAAATGCATGATATGGGGATAATCTAGTTAAAAAGGAAAAAATTAACCATGTAGCATCTCCACGACTTTAATATGTAGAGGAAAAATACTTTCAAATTAATATCCGATTAAGAAATAATTCTAGTTAAAAAATAAAATCCCTCTTGATCCAAATGGGAACTTAAAAAAAAAAAAGTAACCAATCGCTGTAAAAATTCCCCCACACAAATAAATCTGCCAATGTCATAAAATCCACACCAGCCCGAAATGCTGTTTTGCTTTATCCTAGAGAAAGAAACGTCATTGTAACAAAGAGCATTTTATTCGAGGACTAACTGAGTAATGGCTGCACTTGAAGCGAACGCAAGGAGGAAACTGCAAAATGAGGATTGCCGTGCCAGAGACCCAGCTCCCCTTGACAGCTACGCCCCTAAACATGCTCATTCACATCCATCACGGCAGCCTCCACAGAAGGAGAGGAAGCTGGAACCCCAAAGACGAGATTAAAGATAGGAAGGGGAGTGTCAAATAAAGGAAAGTCGTGGAATTTTGAAAGGGCAAGAAGTGTTACACACGCCCTCAGAACCCTGACCTGCTGAGGCAGGTAACAGCTAACAGTAGACAGACGGGGAGTGCCAGGTCTTTAAACAAACTCATTAGTCAAGGAGGAGATGGAGTGAAAATCACTCTCGAAGTTATTTGAAATGAATATATTCTAGTGGATTACATATGCAAATGTATCAAAATAATTCCAAGAAAATAACCATTCCTATAATCAGCCGTAAGAAGCCTAAGATATTTGCATCTTGATTTTATAGGCCTTTACCGTCCGTGTAAGCAGAAATATTGCAAGTAACTGAACTTAGAACTTTTGAAAATGAAAAGCATTTATTTTGAAACAGTGAGATGATATTATCACCAGTTATTAATAGTCTTCCTATTGAGTTGTCTCTAGGTACAATTGTTCCATGAATAAGAAATCACAGAAGAGTGATTTTTATTCATGAAGCAGATTTTCTCTGAGTACACACTTAGTTTGGGGCTCCATCTGTCTAGCATTAATTCAAACAATCCAGAAATGGAGATAAGGTGGTCAAGGCGAAATCCCGAGATGGTTTAGAAATGGGCATTTCAACCACCACCACTGCGGCTGCACCAGGCTGATCACCGAACCGTATCAACAAGCCTTGCATGCCTCACTCTTTCCAGCTCTCTCTTCAGTCCAGTCCTCTGGCCTGGCCTCGTCCAAGGAATTTCCACCTGGCCCATCTGAATCCATACCTCATCCTGGTCTGTTGTGGTTTCGTTTCTTTTGCTATCATAAAATACCTTGACAAAACAAACAAACAAAATCTCTGGGTTCATTTGGCTTACAATTCCCAGCTACAGTCCATCACTTTGGGGACATCCAGGCAGGAATTCAAGCAGTTAGTCACAGCACAGCCACAATCAAGAGCTGAGAGGACCAAAGCATCCGTGCTGTCTGGCTGTTTCTGCTTGCTAGCTTGCTTCATTCACGTACAGCTCAGGGTCCAACTTATGATGATCATGCCCATCAGTGAGAGTAGTCATGACAACCCCCTACAGACATGCCCACATCGGTCCAATCTGGACAATTCTTCATGAAGACTGTCTTTCTACATGATGCTAGGTTGGGTCAAACTGACACCTAAACATGGCTCCACTCTTACTGTACAATCTGTAGCAAGGGGATTCTTTTAAACTATTATCAGGCTACACAAATCATTCCCTAGCTTTGCTTCTTCAGTGGCTTTTCATGCTTTTAGGATAGGAGGCCCAAACCTCAGCCATGGCCCATGAGGCCCTGCACTTTGGCCCCTTCTCTTTCTCTACCGTTCTGCTGACCACCCTCCCCGCCACCAGGCAGAGCAGCCTCCTAAACAGTTCCTTGAACGCCAGTCTCTTTGTGGCCTCAAGCGCATTCGCACATGCTCGTTCCGCGGTCTCGGGTACCTTCGTCCACCCCTTTGCCCCCTCTCCACTGAATCCTTTAATGCTTAGCTCTTCGGGGATGCATGCTCATCACCCCAGCCCCAGCCCAGCAATGTGAGATCTCCTCATTATAAGATCCGCGTGCACCTTTATCAGACCGCACATACTACCAGCATCCTGCTGGAAACGACACAGTTCTCTGCCTCAGCAGCATCCCTAGTGCTGAGTAAACACGATAAATCCCTGCTGAAGAGAGGAGTCTACAGCTGCTGAGAGGAGGAAGTGTCAGCTGTGGAGTCGGCCTCTGTGGCCACACCGTTGTGCTGCCCGTATGTTAGGATAGCAGACCATATTAATTGCTTTTCGATGGCTTGGACCAAGCACCATGACTAAGGCAACTTACAAAAGAAGGCATTTAATTAGTTAAAATAAGTATTAATTATTAAATTAAGCATTTAATTAACTTGATAAGAAAGCTTATGATTTCAGGTCAGAGTCCATGATGGCGGAGCAAAGATAAGGTGACAGAAACAGCTGAGAGCTCACATCCTGATCCCTAAGCAGGAGGCAGAGAACATGAACAGGGGATGGTCTGAGGCTTTGGAAATCTTAAGCTCACACCCAGTAACACCTTCTCCAACAAGGGCACACATCCCAGTCTCTCCCAAACAGCCACCAACTGGCACCAAGTATCCAAATGCCCAAGACTTATGAGGAACACCTATTTCAAACCACCACACAGAAATAACTGCAGAAAAAACATGATGTTAAAGAAAAATCCTCTCTTTTTTCTTTTCTTTATGTGCCTGTCTTGGACAGCAACCGTTTGCTTCCAGAGCAACAAACTGTATTCGAAATTCGGCTTTCTCTGCCACGTGGAAACTGCCACGTGTACTCCCATCATCACCCTGCGTGTTTACACAGGCCAGGAGGAAGAGGTGCAACACTCTCCTCGATGAACACATTGTCTCCATCTTGTGGTTGGCAGCATCTGCTGTAGACACATGGCAGAAGTGAGTACCCTAACTTGGCAAACATCACTGTCTGTGTAGAGGTCACCTTTGCTCTGCGGTCCTCTGGAGAGCATTTTAGTATGCCACTCCCTGACAGTCAGAAGGTACACGCCACATAAGCTGACAGAGGACTGAGTTGTTGTTAATGAGGACAATCGGAGGGTTCTATGGGAACAGCACTACTAAAATAGCAGGAAAATGTCTGCTCTTGCTTGTCATTTTAGGGATTCCTCATAGAGAACTAGGCTTGACACTTCACTAACTTGAACAGGTCCCTGTAGGTCAACCAACCAATCTCTTAAACACAACCTGCCCTGGAATATGGGTTCCTAAGGATGTTGCCTTTTTTCAGGCATGTGGCTCTGCTTCTTCCCTGGGTGGTTGGCACATTGGTCCACGAGGGTAGAGGGAACAGAAATGAGAACAGGGGTCAGATGGCTGTGTGCACTATGGAGAAAGCCCACAGGAGATGAATCGGCTCAATCGTGTTCCGGTTACAGGAAATACACTGGATTGGGGAGCCCGAGGACAAACCCTAATTTGCATTAAGTGGCATGCTCCTATCATAAGGCTTCATATGTGGCAGAAGGGTCCTATAGCAGAGCGTCTAGTACAAGTCTTAGTTGCCGTATGTGCAGCAGGGGAAAGGCTTCAATCAGGAAAATGTGCCCAGGGTCACGCTAGAGATAAATCAGGCATCTAGGCTTAGAGACAGCTTTCACATAAGGTCAGTCCTCCAGGCCAGGGGCATTCTCCAGATAAGGACAGGTAGAAAGCAAGAAGTCTTGTTGGGGTGGGGGGTCCCATATCATCGGGCTTTGGAAAAAGCTGCTGGGCCATGATAGACAGCAATCTCTGACCAGCAAGGCCTTTCAACCCAGGCAGACACGGGACAATGAATCCCCAGTTCTGCTTTCTGCAGCCATGAGGTACTTTGCCCTAGAATCTTGTTTCTCTGAGCAATACTTCCAGACCAGAGACCAAGTCTTTAAAGCACACTTACATTAATCCTTATTACAAGCACAAGACAATGCCAACTGAGATATTTTCACATGTATATTTTCAGTTTATCTCTTTTAAAAATTGAAAACATCCTGAGCAAATTAGTCTAACACCGTTTTTCAAACCACGTCCTCTCATAAATGTCAAGTGGAGATCTCAGATCATGAGTTCAAAGACCTAGACTTGTCTCAAGCTTACCACAACTTCTAGACTGCACATTCCATGGCTGTCTTTATTTCCTTGTTGGTTTGTTTGTCTGAATGATGTTAAATGGCATGTTTTGCTGATATACTGAAGAAGGTTTTTGATCCCTCCAGCAGCAGCTAGAAGCCCCGATGGTGGTCTTATGGCTCATTGGCCTTTACAGCTATCCCTACGTATGTCAAACAACAGCTCACATTGGACCCAACAACAAGACAGAAAAGAAGTTCCAAATTCTGCCCAAAAGACTAACTGAACATTAACATTTTGTTCTCTTTAATAAAAATAAAAATACTTGGAGTACCTTTTGTAACACAACAATAAGCTGCCGTGTGGATTTCTGCAGCACTCTGGAACACAGCCCAAGCAACAATAGCTCCTTTTCTTTAAGAATAAGACCCACATGTCAAAATATATCTAGAAGCTCAGTTTGGCTTGCTGCTTCATCGTGCTAGGAGAATAACGACAAAATTATATTACTGTTCATTATGTCCGCAGGGATCCCAATTCACTGTTGTTCATGCCATGGTAGTCCAGTGGGCCATGCAATGGCCACTGCCTTGTGGGCACGTCACTCTTTCAACAGTTACGAGTGCATGGGAATACTATAGTTGGCTTTTACGAATGCTTACTCAATGCAAAACATTCAACAACTAGGTGAGACAATTTTTAATTTTCAGCTGTCCTTTAGCAGTATTTAATCTTTGCAACAGGTTTAAAGGCCACACACACACTCACATACACACGCACACATACAAGTACACACAAGCAAAACACGGGTTGTGGTAGTTTGAATGTAATTGGCCCCATAATCTCATAGGGGGTGTCACTATTAGGAGGTGTAGTTTTGTTGGTGTGGTATGGCCTTACTGGAGGAAGTGTGTCACTGTGGGGGTGGACTCTGAGGTTTCCCATGCTCAGAATGCATCAGTCCTCTTCCTGTCACCACAAGAAGTAGCATTCTCAGTGATTCCTCCAGTACCACGTCTGCCTGCACGCCACTATGCTCCCTGCCATGATGATAAGGTACTGAACCTCTGAAATTTTTAGGGAGACTCCCTCAATTAAATCTTTTCCCTATAAGAGGCAAGTGGTCATGATGTCTGTTCACAGCAATAAAAACCCTAACTAAGACGCAGGTTGTCACATGACACAGCACTTCTGTATGACAGCCAGAGCCAAAATGGTGTCACCACCTTCGGAGAACACAGTCTTCTCAGTCATTTTAGGACCAGAATTGTATCTCCTGGGCAATGCCAAAAACTCATCACTTATATGTCAGTAAGAAACACTTGTAAACAGTGTTTGAAGCTGTACTCACAGTAACTGGGGGGTTAAAATATAAACTTCCAGGCCTGGGTCACATGCTAGCTTACTTAGGTCAAGTCCCTTGGTGTGAGACCTCAACATCCATTTTGTTTATCGTCAAAGCTTCCCAAAGGAATTCCTAGTGCGGTCAGATTCTAGAAGACCTGCTTTAGAATGTGCCAATTGCTGGGGTCTTAAAAAGAGACAGAAGACAAGTTCGAGCCATATAAAACTAGAGAGTCCCCACAGGGCCCTTTAGGGAGAGATCTAAGAGTCATCTTATGGGAACTTCTGTGTGTTAGAAGAGAGATGGAAACCAGGTCAGTCAAATGCCTGAACTCTTGGCAAGTTGGTGCCAAAGCTGTGCAGACACACCCTCATAGCCAGTCCACTTCTTTTCAAGGTAACACACAGTCTCAACACTGTCCTAGTCTCCTTTGCTGACATTGGGGTAAAACACTCAGCCAAAAGCCATGTGGGAGTGAAAGGGCTGGTTCTGGGTCACGGTTCGAGAATACAGTCCATCATGGTGGAAAAGGAGAGCCCTGACCGCTGGTCGCACAACCTCCACCATCAAGAGGCACAAAGGAAGGATGCAGGCCACTTTTCAGTTCCCTTTACCATGTACACAATCTAGGACCCCAGACAGAGACTGGTGCCACACATAGCAGGCTTCAATTAACGCATTCAAGGTAATTTCTTCCAGGCATGCCCAGAAGCCCATTTCCTGAGAGATTTCGGAATCTTTCAGGCTAACGATGAACACTAACCGCCACAAATATCTTCATGTGTTTTTTTT
>JAQHUG010000024.1:6718065-6788273 GCA_028555095.1 Dicrostonyx torquatus
TATATATATATATATATATATATATATATATATATATATATATATATATATATGGGAAGTATGTCCCCAAGTGTAGGAATGGATACCGCTTAAGAACAGGATTATAGGATCATTTTTATTGACACATAATGACTATACATATTTATAGAGTACAAGGTGGATTTTTTTATACATGCATACATTGTGCAATAATCAAATCAGGGTAATTAGCATATCCATCACCTCATGCAGTTAAAGTTTCTTTGTAGTGAGATAAAAAAAAAAAACTCTCTTCTGGTGATTTAGAACTATATAATACATTATTGTTAATTATAGTCACACTGCTGGGCAGTAAGACACCAAAGGGTTATTTTTATAAGAAAAAAATGTAATTCAATAGCAGTGGGGTTTAATTTAATTTTCCAGTTCTATTTTTTCTTCTGTAAAATAGGAATAACACTAGTTAAAAAGCTTGTATTTAGATCAAATGATGCTCAAAAGAAAAACTGTATATTTTATAATGTATATTTTACAATCTTGTTCCTGTTGCCAGTATCTTACCATCACTACTGGCCCTACCAGTACAGTACCACTTGGTTCAGATTCTCATACATGGAGTTGGCATGATGGCAATTACAGTATTTATAGCATGGGTTTGAATATAGATGAAATACATGGCTTACTAGCTATGTGCCCTTGAGCAAATTACTCAGTCTTTCTATGCCTCAGTTTTCTCATCTGTCAAAGAGAGAAAACATTACCTATCTGAGAGCCACTGTGAGGTTAAATTTGGAAGCTGCAGAGATACCCGGTATCTGCCGAATAGCAAATGTGTGATGGAGGTTTCTAAGATGCTGGTTATTGTTATTGTCAACAGTTGTGCTACCATGGTAATATTAATTTGCATCACTAAACAAATAGGTTAGAGAAGAAAGCAAACTAAAGGCTGCAGAGTAGCAAAAGACAGAATTGGTCCATTGTAAAAGCTATCTCTCGGGGCTGGAGAGATTGTTCAGTGGTTAAGAGCATTGCCTGCTTTTCCAAAGGTCCTGAGTTCAATTCCCGGCAACCACATGGTGGCTCACAACCATCTGTAATGAGGTCTGGTGCCCTCTTCTGGCCTACAGACATACACACAGACAGAATATTGTATATATAATAAATAAATAAATATTTTTTAAAAAAGCTATCGCTCTCTAAAGCACAAAGTAGAAAGGGAACGAAGGGGACTTACCCTGTCACTACATTAGCTCAGCATGTTGGGAATATCTACCCAGGGGATACAGGAGGTGACAAGCTAAAAAGCCCTTGATAAAACACCCCAAGAAGCATCCTACTCAGGCTCCACGCATCAGAGTGACCTTGCATATAGCAAACAATGTCCACCATGACCACTCTGAATAGCTCCTTTTGAGTCTCCAACCCTGCCCAGTGTCCATTCCCCTGCTTGTCCACAATCTCTTGATGTACCAGATTTTCTTCACCAACTCACGCACTTCGCCCCTCTCACAGATGTCTACTTCCTTGTTTAACAGCATCAACCTTAGTTTCTCTGCCACAAATGTGCAAAGCAACCTGAAGTTATGGCACACCATCAGAGTCTTAGCTGTCACACAGCATGGTTTTCTGTGTGTAACTTAAGTTTGCAGATCATGAGAACTCCCGATGAGACATCTCACTGACCTCCTAAAAGGGAGGCAGCTGGGAGAACCATGTTTAATTAAAAAACGGCTCAAGCATGGTGGCACATGCCTTTAATCCCAGCATTCGGGAGGCAGAGGTAGGCAGATCTCTGTGAGTTCGAGGCCAGCCTGGTCTACAGAGTGAGTTCCAGGACAGGCTCCAAAGCTACAGAGAAATCCAGTCTCGAAAACAAAACAAAACAAAACAAGGCTAAAAAAAAAATGGCTCAAATGAGATTACTGATAAATAGGATTGTTAGTGGAAAGATCTCTGAGGCCAACTTAGAAGAATTTTATTGGGCAAGGTAACCAGTTGACCCCAGGAGGGATCAAGCAAAAGTAAGTCAAACACTTATCTTCCACTTGACAGGGAGGAATAAGCAAGTTTTTGTTTAAAATGTACTCATCCACACAAGTTTAATGCAAAGGAGGAAGTAGGGGGTTAAGAAGGAAAAACAGGGCTGGGTGGCTCAGTGGTTAAAGCATTTACCACACAGCCAAAAGGACCAGAGCATGGACCCACGTCCATGATGGCAGGCTGTGTAACAGCCCACCTGTAATTTCAGCTTTGAACAGGGAAGATGCTCACCACCCCCAGCAGGCTGGCTAGTAACTAGTTCTGCTATGTTCTAAGTAAAGTAGGCAGTAATTGAGGATGATTTTTTTTTGAGGTTGGATATTTATTTAGTGGTTATTGAAGAGAGGGGAGAAGAGCAGAGAGGGGAACAGAGAGAGAGAGAGGAGGAGAGAGAGAGGGGGGAGAGGAGGGAGAGATGGCAGAGGGAGCCGAAAATGCTTGAGGATGATTTTTGACATCAAACTCCAATCCCCACTGGGACACAAGCGTGTGCACATGTGTGTGAGCAGGCACACACACACACACACACACACACACACACACACACACATAAAAATGGAGGGGGAATAAGAAGGAAAATAGCAGTGCTAGTGATCTTAGGAAGTGTGCGCTCTGTGGCCTACTGGAGAATTGAGATATCTATTTTTCTTTCTCTCTCTTTTTTCTTAAACAGGGTCTTATACAGCTCAGGGTAGCTTAGAAATTACAATGTAACTGAGAATGATACCTTGAACTTCTTTTTAAAAAATATTTTTCACATTTATTTTGTGTATCAAGGTGTGAGTGTGTGTTTGCATGTGCGCACACACCTGTAGAGGTCAAAGGACAACTTTACAAGAACTGATCCTCTGCCTTCACCACAGGGGTTAGAGTGAACTTAGGTCCTTAGGCTTGGTGGCGAGTGACTTTACCCACTGAGCCACCTCATTTGACCTGACATTGAACTTCTGATTCTTCTGCCTTTACCTTCTAAGGGCTGGGGATTTCAGGCTTGTGTTACCACACCCAGTGGTACTGGGGCTTAACTCAGGGTTCTGTCCATGTTAAGCAGGCACTCCATCCAAGTGAGCTATATGCTCAGTCCCAGAATGTTCCACTTCTAAATCTATACACAAAATTGACACTGGTGAGATGAAAGAGTTTCTCCTCATCAGGCTGGGGCTGCAAAGCTGGAAGGAGCCCACAGAAGGATGTCAGAAAGGGCAGATTCCAGAACGCTGAGCGCTGCATAAAAGAAACAAAGCAATGACTGTCATAAGAAGGCTGTTTGGACAAGCAGAGAGCGATGCTGCAGAGAGTCTGTGATGTCATAGTGGAGGATGGCAGGAAGAAGGCAGCACTCCTCAGGTCCTGTTTGGCTCTGATTTAATTTTCTCTCAGGAAAGGTTAGAACAAGAACCAGAGAGGGCTCCAAGACCCATCCACGATATAAGATGATAAGAAAACAGCAAGAAGCCTCTTCAAGTGAATTCAAGTTTGCAAGCTTAGACAGATTACATCCGAGGACGCTGAAAGAACTTGAGAGCAATGGCAGAATCAATATCCGTACCCTGAGACATGCAGAAGAGCGGAGGGTTTGCCAAGAGAATGGAGGTGAGCATAGGCTCTGCTCAGGCTTTACTGTTAAAAGGTAAAGTAGCCAGGTGTGTGGCATACACCTGTAGTCCCAGCTATCAGCGATGCATCGGCAGGAGGATGACTTCAGACTGGGAACTGGAACTTAGGCTAAGACAGTTAAACTCCAACTCAAGCAAAAATCACACTAAAAGTGAACTGGCTATAACTATGTCCCCCAAAGCTTCATTATCCCACCCTCTAAGCTACAGCTACTAATACACAAAGATATATCAACTCGCTATATTCGTACACTAACTTATGTGTGTAAGCATACACTTGCATGTCTTGGTGTGTGCAGGGAGGCCAGAGGACAGTTTGTGTGAGCCAGCTGTCGTCTTCTAGCATGTGAGTTCCAGGGTTAGAACTCGGGTTGGTGGCGAGCACCCTTACCCACTTATCAACGTGCAAATTCACTGCCGTTGTTTTTTTTTTTTTTTAAGACAGATCAAATAGGGTATCATTAGAAAAATATTTCTGAGTATCTACTCATTTCAAAAAGGCATTTTGCTAAAGCCCAGGAAAACCATTAAGGACAAGATCAGAAACAGCAGTCAGATTAGCAGGTATCTGTCTCCTTGTCTTAGAAATTTTCCATAAAATTTCATCCAACAGCCAGGTGGTGGTGGCGCACGCCTTTAATCCCAGCACTCTGGAGGCAGGGACAGGCGGATCTCTGAGTTCTACAAGAGCTAGGACAGCCAGGACTGTTACACAGAGAAACCCTGTCCTGAAAAACAAACAAATAAAAAAAATTATCCATAACTTGGAAAGGGATTTTAAAGGCAAACATGACATTTTCCCATGATCAAAGCAAACAGGCCCTTTAATAATCTGGATGCAACTTATATGGTTTTGACTAGCATAAAAATGAGTTTAAAACTAGGATTATTCAAACTCTAATGGAATTTAGCAGGCAAAATATAGAGCTTATTTCCTGTTGCATGACAAAATACCCTTACAAAGTAATTTAGGGGTGAAAGGGTTTATTTTAGGTCACAATTCCAAGTAGTTGCTGTCCCTTACAGCAAGGACATCAAGACAGCAGGAATTTGAAGCATCAGTCATATCCATGGTCAAAAGCAGAGAAAGAATGGGTTTATGTATGATGCTCATACTCAGCTTGCTTGATCCCAATGTAGGGAATGGTGCTGCCCACAGTGGGTGGGTCTTCAGATCTCAATTACTATAATCAGCATGATCCCCTATAGACATGCCCACAGGCCAGCCTAAGGTAGACAGGCTTCACGAGACTCTTCCCGGGTGACTCAAGATCATGTCAAATTGACAGTTAAAACAGACCATCACATTAAATCCCTCATCAAACTGACACTAAAATGTTGAATTTAAATCATAAACTCCTATCCCATGTCAACCAAATTTCATGTTTATCTCATAATATAAAATACAGTCTAACTTTTAAAAGTCTTCAAAGTTCCTAAAACTTCCAAGAATTTATGAGTTCACCTTACGAGCACTCTTAACTGTGAGCTCCTATAAAATCAAAAACATGTTACATACTTTCAATATATAACACAAGTAAACATCCTTATTCCAAAGCAGAACAGGGACATAGCAGACGACCACACTAAAGTAAACCCAAATCCTGCAGCTCCATGTCCAGCATGTGGAACTTTAATGTAATCAGCTGGGCCCCAAAAGACTTGGCTGGTACCCACTCCAGCTCTACCAGCTGCGGCACATACAGCTTCTCACTTAGGCTTAGATCGTCTCCACTCCGGATCTACCACTCTTCTTGGCAGGTGTCCCACATCCTGGCATCTCCGATATTCTAGAGTTTCCATTGCAACTGAGCTGTCCCCTGTCCCCGTCACAGTTTCATGCAGTGACCTCCCATGACCTCTTTGCAGGGACTCCACCCCAACCACTCAGCGTCTGGCCTCAATTTCTCTCCATGACTCTCTCGATCTTCCATCTTCATCTTCGAAACTAATACCATTTGAACAACACTTATGACACTACCAAATTCCAGTGCCAGCGTGTGATGTAGCCCAGACTCCTTGGACGACAGCTGCATCAGTTTCTCTGTGCTTCAGAAGATGCCTTCCTGGGCATCTGCACTGGAGGAGCCAGGAACCCCTTTAGCATAAGCTGTTTTTCTTTAAATCCTCACAAGATGGAGTCACCTCCAAGAGTGGAGTTTTGCCATCAGGATCCCTACTCACAATGCAGTGCCAGAGTTTTCTCTATAATGGAACTAATTTCTTTATTAGTTAAGGTTGCTTCTTTGCACAAATATCATCCTGTCATGAAATTTGCTTCACCAAATGAATCAATTCACCCCTTTCAAACTAAACCCACCCAAGCTTTCAGGACACAGGTAGAATGCATGGGTAGTCTTAGCCAAAATATCACACAATGCCCATCTTCTAGCTCCCGATAGAGTCCTTGTAACCCTCTGAAACCTCATGAGTGTCAAAAATTAAATAATAAAAATTCTAGTCTGAAGAAATGGCGATTTTAGAAAGTCACAGTATTATCACCAAATTCTCAAACAACTCTCAAGAAAATAGGGAACAAACTCTATACATCAGAACAAAGGGCAGCTTTACTCACACCTTAACATTTTAACTGAATTACCTCAAAAATAATGCACTTCCTGTGGGTGAAGATGCTCACAGTGCTACCAGAGATGCTACCAGAGAGGAGCAGCCACTGCAAGGAGGCTAGGTTAAATGATTGTACATTCCAACACTACCGTAGTTCCTGCTTCTGGGAACACATATGCCAATTAAAACAATGTCACCATTAGGCCACGCCTCTAAGCCAACAGTGCTTAAGTTGATGGCTTTAGTGCCTCTAAATCTTTGAAGACTCATCTGTGGTAGATATGGAGAATTAATTAAGGAATCTCTCTGAACCCTGTCTATTGAAGTGGGACAGCTGCCTTAGCAAGCATCCTTTGAGGCTAACAGAAGATGAAAGCGCTCGCTGTATCCTCCCATGTATGTAAATTGGCCCATCCCAAGATCTAAACTTAGCAAGCACCAAGGAAGCAGTGATCGTGCAACGGAGCTCTTTAAAGAGCTGACAGAAGTACTGCAGTTGATCACCCCAAGGGAAATGCATTACCTAAGTTTTCCTTTAATGCTCGCCGACATTTCTAATTGACTGACATGTGAGGTGGCAAGGGGGAGCAACCTAAATTAATAGAGAGCTTCCGTCTCTATATCATTTTTCTCCAGCAACGGCTAATCTAATTCTTAAAGTTCTTCCTCTATCTCTTATATCCTAAAAATAGCACCATGAAGTGGAAGAATCTAGAAAACTGTTTAAAGTGCTTTTGAGAAACTATCTGTCTAAAATGATCTCAGGTTGGTAACAAGCAAACAGATGATGCCTCCGATCTATGGACTGGAGGATGCTAGCGCTTGGCCGACATGCAGGAGACTCCTAGTGCTAGACCTGGCACTCCTTCCCGCCAAAGGAAGAAAGGAATACCGCCATGTAATTTTTTAGAAGCCTTTCCTCTCACTCTTCTCCTAAAGGAGATCACCGCTGTTGTTATTAGTTCTCTGTAACATATGGAAAGAAGAGACGGGAGGGAAGAGAGAGAAGGAAGGAGAGAAAGAGGAGGAAAGGGGAAAAAAGGTAGTTATTTCCTCAATATATTCTTATGGGTCAGGAAGAGGAAAGGGAGAGAGGGAGGGATGGAGGGAAGGAGGGAGGGAGGGAAGGAGTCAGGAAGGAAGGAAGGAAGGAAGGAAGGAAAGAAAGAAAGAAAGAAAGAAAGAAAGAAAGGAAGGAAGAAAGAAAGAAGAGAAAAAAAAGAAAAGAAAGCTACAAACCCCAGGCAACGCACCCAGTGCCTACCTTTCAATGCTAGCCTCCCACAGACCTGGGGACAAGATTAAAATTATGCCAGAAAGAGAACAAATTATATATTACAACTCTCATTTATTCTAGGCCTTTCTGTGGCAGATAATGCTTGCAAAATAGCTTCTTGTCATTTATGAGTGAATCTACATATTCACTACATATACCAGTAAACAATCAGTGAAAAGAGTTCAAGGTAAATACAGAAGAAAGAGTCAAAACTTTTCAAGCTGTCACACTCACTGTGAAAAGGGACATTTGCTGTAGGATTTCTCACTGAAAACCTCAGCCCCTCCAAATTTGCATGTGTTTTCTGGGGACCTTTCCCAACAAAGATGCCACCAATGACACAGGCAGGTACCACCCCAGAGCCCCATCCTGCAGTGAAGCCACTCTTGGCCCCTCCCACTCACTCCCTTCAGCTTCCACCAAACAGGCGCTACTACTCATTCAGCTGGAAGCCTCTCTGACCAAAATCAATGACCTCATTGTTGCTAAATTCAATGGACACTTTTCTGTCCTCATCGCACCCAGCGGCTCTGCAGGATTTGACATGGTTGACCACTCTTCTGCTCTTGAAAGTTTTTCCTCCCTCAGTTTCTATGACAACGCCTTCTGGTTTTCCTCCTCCCTGGGCACTGCTTTTCAGTCTATTTGGTTATAGCTGCCCCCATCCCACCCCCGCCCCTGCCGCCACTACTACCCACCTTACAAATTCCTGATCACTAGGAACCCACCCTGTCTATTTCTTTCCTTATTCCTTCCTCTTAGGGTCTTATCTACTTTCTCAGCTTTCCTTTGCATTCAGCAGGAGAGGATCAAATCCAGTCGAGAACTCTGTCCTTAGGACTGAGAACTTCCCACAGCAGACACCCAGGAGGGCGGCTAAATTCCCTCACATTCAAAATATTAAAGCCAACCTCCCCTTTTGCCACCTCAGTCCTAATTTTTGTTTGTTTTTGTTTTGTTTTGTTTGTTTTTCGAGACAGGGTTTCTCAGTAGCTTTGGAGCCTGTCCTGGAACTAGCTTTTGTAGACCAGGCTGGTCTCGAACACACAGAGATCCTCTGCCTCCGCCTCCTGAGAGCTGGGATTAAAGGCGTGCATCACCACCACCCGGCGGGTCCTAATTTTTTAAGCTTCCTTCCTCGTGGTCTGTGAAAGAATCAGAGACCCGCAAATCACACCTGTACCAAACCTCAACCAAAACTCAGGAACAGCCTGCTAATTCAGTGGTTCTCAACCTGTGGGTCGCGACCCAGTTGGCTCACCTGACTCTTCAGCAAGGTTTGCCAAAGACCATCTGTGTATCAGATGTTTACACTACGATTCGTAACAGTAGCACAATTACAATTATGAAGTAGCAACAAAAATAATTTTATGGTTGGGGGTCACCACAACATGAGGAACTGTATTAAAGGGCTGCAGTGTTGGGAAGGTTGAAAACCACTGTTCTCATTCTAATAAGCTTCCTTCTTCTTTAGTCCTACTGTGCATACTTCCATGGTTTGTTTTTATCTGAACTGCACCAACAGCCTCTCACTTACCTTCCTGCCCATCTCCCCAATATCAATGCCAAAATAAGAGTCTTTCCCATTCTTTTCTGCATCTCCAAGATCCTTCTGTATCTACCTCCTCTCTTTGGGACCATCCTACCTTCTTTCCTCCCACCCCTAACTGCTGCTGTTCATTCATCTGGCTAACACCCACCCCCCATCTCTGTTTTAGTGCCCATATTTAACAGACCTCAAGGCAGCATTTACTTGTGTCTACTTATTACTAAAGGCTCTATAAATATTTACTCATTAATTCACATAACAACCTACCAGGTAGGCATTATTTCCTTAATTTTGTACGTTGAAAAAAAACAAATGAACTGCCAAAAAAATCATACGACTTGTCCAAGGCCATACAGCAGAGAAGCAAGCCACAAAGACTGGACAGGAAGTTAGGTGATGTGGGTCACGAGGAATCAGACCTTTTCATGTATCCAATGCACACTTCCAGCCTAACCCTGGATGAGTGGATTTTCTTATATTCTCCCCATCTTCCCCATGAAACTCTCAGCTTCTTGAAGGCAGAAAATTTATTTTATTAAATGCCCAATACTTACTCCAGTCACGGCTCCTGAGAAAATGAACATTACAGAAGGAATTAATGAGGCAACAAAAAAGGTCAAGGGGAGCAACAGTTCTAAAATTGTGCTATTGGAAGAAATAAACAAGCATTCATTTCCCGAGATTCTCTATAATTACTCGCAAACAACTTAACATTAACGGTGGGTGCTTTAAAAAGAATGGGTTTTTAGAACCAGAATACTCAATCAAACAGCAAAAGTAACCTATATGCACCTAAATCAAGAAGCTTCATGAAAGTGGCATGCTAAATTTTAATCTCATTAATACATGCCTTTGGAAAATTATTCTTCATATTTCATTATAAAGCACAGCTAGAAATTCTGCTTTAGCCATGATAATAACTGTAATGTTTAGTAGGACAAATGAAGAGGTCTGACTGCTGGGTAGCAGCATAGACACTGGGAGGTCACAGAGAGAAACCTTGGTGCTCAAAGCGCATGTCCCACTTTAAGGATGGGGGCGCATCATGTCTCCTCTGAACAAAGAGATGTGAGTTCTTTTCAGTGGAAGGAACCACAACTCACAGAGGTAGTGTGGTGGTCTGAATGAGAATGGCCTCCACAGGCTCATACATTTGAAAGTCTGTGTTCTGGTTGGTGGAACTGCTGGGGAAGGATTAGGAAGTGTGACACTGGGGGCAGACTTTGAGGTACCAAAGCCCACATTATTCTGTTAGCTCTCTCTCTGCCTCACGACTGTCTCACATGTAAACTTAGCCACTGCTCCAGGGCCACGCCCACCTGTCTACCGCCATGCTCCCTGCCATGATGCTAATGACTAGCCCTCTGAAACTGCAGGCAAGCCCCCAATTAAATGCTTTCTTTTCCAAGTTGCCTTGTTCAGGGCATTTCCACACAGCAATAGTTAAGTAACGAAGACAAGTGTTGTCCCCAGGCCACAGCATGTGAAATGAAGATGATCTCCATCCTATCTGCTCACATGGTCTTCGGGATACATTGTCAACAGTCTGCCGGTATATATAGTATCGTACCTGACCAGGGCAGGTATTTCAGCGGTGTGTGCTACTTGCTAGAGAGATCACAGATTTGTCCACAAAAGGCTTGGATGTGCCAGGAAACTTACTTGATAGCACCTGTCTGGTATTCTATTTCTACTTTGAACTTGTTGGTTGAGCTATCATTTCCCCTTGGGCACACTTCACGTAGAATTTGACATGAATGCTAACAAATGTGTGTCAAAAAGACTCAATGAACTTTAACAAATCCTCAAGAGAGGATTTAGGCAAATGTCTAGATATCTCTGCCCTATCAGCTAAAGTAAAAATTAAAAACATACCCATAAAAGTCCAGGTCAGCTGTACCCGGAAAAGCCCTGCCTTAAGGCTGTTGTACTAGCACAGGTATTAATCGGTCCCTCTTGTTTTTACAATTCTCCTATTCCTTTCCTTCAAAACTTTCTCACTTTATTCTAAAATCATTGCTAATTCATCTGATGACCATCAGGAAAAAAATATTCTCCCTAAATAACACACACACACACAACATGTCCCTATACAGCTAAATAACACACACACACACACAACATGTCCCTATACAGCTAAATAACACACACACACACACACAACATGTCCCTATACAGCTAAATAACACACACACACACACAACATGTCCCTATACAGCTAAATAACAAAGACAGATAGCTCAGTGGTAAAAGATCCGCATTGTAGCCACACAAACCATTTTCATATGTCAGCTCTAATATCACCTACCGGGCAAACTAAGACAAATTACTTAACCTTTCTGTGCCTCAGTTTCCTCCTCTGTAAAACTTGAGTAATGTTAGGGGGAACCTATTGTAAAAATTAAATGTGGTGGCATACATAAATCATCTGGCATGGTTTTTGGAACATAAAAGGTTATCACTCATTAGAAAAACTGAGAATGAGTAGTTGTCTCAGACGCCAGATTCTGAGCACTGCCAGAGCGTGCCCCACTTTCTAGTCCCGTGGGTTCTACATGGACTCAACTAGACCCAAATCAATACTATTCATGGAAAATAAACTGCACCTGTATTCAACATGTGCACATTTTCCCTTGTCATTGTCCCCTAAACAACACAGTCAACAGCTATTCACAGAGCACTTAGATACACTGTGTTAGGTCTCGGGAGCAACCCACAGATAATTTAAAGTTTCCAGGGAGAGCCAGGTGTGGTGGCACATACCTCGAATCTCAGCACTTGGCAGACAGAAGCAAGGGAGGACTGGGGATGTAGCTCAGCTGACAAAGTGCTTGCTTAGCATAGCATGTGCAAGGTCCTCTGCTCCATCTTCAGCAACGTATAAAACTGAGAGTGACCTGTCATTCCAGAGTCTGGTAAATACAGGAAAAAGGATCAGAAGTTCAAGATCACCCATGGCTACATAGAAAGTTGGAGGTCAGCCTGGGCTACACGAGTACCTGCCTCAAAGAAAACAACAACAGAAAGCATATAGAAAGATGTGCATAAGTTATAAACAAATATTTTGCAATTGTGCATAAGAGACTGGAACACTTGTAGGTTTTGGTATGTCTATAGGTCCTAGAACCAATTCCCCACAGTTACCAAACTCTGTGTGAAAGGAAAAACTCCCGAATTTTGGAGTCGTTATGAACAGTAAATGCTTTCAAGTAGAAATTTCTAGAGGGGAGAAGAAAAATCAAATCCTAAATAGGAAAGTGATGTGGCTCAATTTACATAGTTTATTTACAAAGCAGTCAGAGTAAAAGGGGATTTTTCCTTCTCTTCTGAATTTTATTGACAAGAGCCAGAAGAAGCACTGACTTTAAACAAATATCATCACTTCCTACTATGAATCTATTTCCAAACACTGAGTTGGGAACCCACAATCACACTTTGCCTGAGGAAACAAAGCTGGTTCTTAAACATTAGGGAAAGTTCTTCCTGGATACATTGTACAGAGGTGGGTCATCTTAGGTCTCAATTTTCTCCAGTGGAAAATGGAAATACAATGTGATTCCAAGGGCTGGTGTAAAGATTCATTGAAGGAATGTGCATACAAACCCTCAGCCAGAGCCTCACTGGGATGCCCCAAAGCTACTGGACTGATAATGATCTCTATTCTTCCATGTAAATTTGTGTATAGTGACACGCATTTCCACTAATCTTTCCATTGCTCTCCTTTAAAGAGCATTCTTTGGTTTTGAGCCCAGCCAGGATATTCTGAAGAAAGCATGGTCTCGATGCTAATAGACTGGCTGGGTTCCAGAACCTTTTTGTTGGAAACTTTCTCTTGCAACTGAATGCTAAATACAGATCTCAGGTGACCCTGATAAAACTACCCAAGAAGGCGAATCTGACATCTGTCTTTCTTATGCATAAAGCTCCGGAGAGCTTCAAGGCCCACTGGCAATGCCCAACAGAACACAAAGGGCAACACCCACAATTCCCTTCAGGACTCCCAACCTTCCCAATACTATGCACAGGCCGTCTGCTGAGAATCATCGGGACAATGAGAATTTAAGTTCTTCAGGTTCAGGTTTCTGGAGTAAATTTGTGAATTTGATGAATGTGATCTATAAGGCATGCCCACCCACTGCATGGAAACTTGCTAAGCCCTGCTTCCAGGCCTTTGTCTCAGCCATGCAAGAGGGAGAATAAAGCTCTAAAAATGTGGGTTTCGGCCACAATTAAATAAGATTACGTAATCTTGTGGTTAGATTATTGCCATATACTTTATCTTGATCCCTGAAGAACCACCTGGAATTGTGTAAGTAAATAAAATGGGTGTGGAATTTCTTAACTAAACTATAAAAAATGTGTTATAAGCTGTTGGTTCTCAGGTCTTTGAAGTTGTCAAATATAGTGCATAGGAATCTAAGTAAACAGACATCTGCGGATGGAGAGGTTAAAACTTCCGCCTCCAGCCCAGCCATGCCCTTAGCTGCCTCTGTTAGTGTGCAGAGAGGATATACAGAAGACCTACATTTCCTCTGATAACTTCTAACAGTCCTCATTTTAATCGAGGCTGGGTGTCCCTCAATCAAGGCAAAACATCATTTGCTTAATCAAAAATTACACAAAAACTGGAAAAGAGTGAACAATAAAATTTGATTCACCTAGATAATCAGACGCCCTCAAAAATTCCTTAGGTTCAAAAGCTATTGGGTGAATCAGCGACAGACATTTGGTGACAGCCTTTGCTTATATCTAACAGAGAAAATAATATATTATATTCTATATATAAATTTCCAAGGTCAGTGTCTCCCCAAGAACTTAGTATTAGCTTTATGGGAGACATCCCATAATTGACTCCTCATCACCCCACACAGGCTCTTTACATGTATAACTTTAGCAGGCTCTTGGTGCTGGTACTGGACTTGACACCTGACTTGGTGTTTTTGTGACTTGACCCCTGACCTTTCCACCCACCCCCATATTCCTTTTCTTCCTATCCCTACCAGCTTTCATTCTCTTTCCTGCCCACTGTCTAAAGTCACTTTTCATTCCAATCACAACAAATCACTTGTATTTTAAAAGTTCTAAAGATGAGAACAATGTGCTAAGTGGCAGAGAATAGAATAAACTTGTTTTCCATAAACATCATGACTTCTAACATGATGGAACAGGCCTGAGATAAAAATATAAGCCAGAGTTCGAGCATTTTCTGTATTAATCACCATCTAGAGCAAAAAGAAGGTTCTCTGGTGAGGGAGATGTCAGGTCTGAAGAGGACTCCAATTCCCAGCCTGGAGGATTCTTGAAGCTTGTTCTCCTCTACCAAATGTTTCTCTTGTCACTGGTTGGCAGAAGGGACAGTTACCTGTGGTGCCTCTCAGCATACCAAAGATCACACTGGCCTTCAGTAGCACAAGTACTTATTACACGCTTCAAAATCAATGCTAGCATCCCAGCTCTTCTCACTCCTTTCCTACCCTGAACTCCAACCAACTTCCAGGCTTCCCTCCCCTAGCACCCACTCTCCTTAAAACCTTGCTATTTCCCACCCTCTTCCACCTCCCCCACCCCCGCTCTGCTTCTCCCATGGCCATGTCCAGTCCACTTTTACTCTCTCTGTTCTGGACTCTTCCATATGCCTCTGGCTGTTCTCTCTTTCATCTCTGCAACAAAACCATACTAAAGAATGGTCATGTCAGTTTATACAGAATGAAACATGGACTAATCTAGGGTATAAAGATAGGAATTTAAGGAACAGTTTAATATGATGTCTATTTAGCAGAATAATGACATTATGTTCTCCCCCTCAGGCCTATAACATAGCTAGTCCCAGGGTTTTGGATCAGTTAACAGTACCAGGCATGAGTTCTGCCATGTAAACTAGTTTAAAATCCAATTTAAAAAAAAAATTCTTGATTACTCCCTTAACATCTGTGCCACTATTGCACCAGTGATTATATCTTGCCAGTCTGGTCGTTATTGTGGTTTTCAGGGTTCACAGCTAGATAAGATTACTGAATACTTTTCTACCCCAGTAGCATGCATAGCTTATCCTAGCCTAGTGAAAGCTAGCTAGTAGAGATAAAACTTCTAGGTAACCACCACTTAGATTTCTCCATGTCCTGTGATTCAAATATATAGCACCCGTTAATAGGGTCTTATCATCAAGTTCTGGAGAGAAATTAAAAGTAAAGCCTGTAATGCTTGTGGAGGGTCTGTAGAACCCCACTTACCAACATCTCAAAAAAAGGTAACCCATAGCCAGCACTGGGCTTTTAATTTAATAGCATTGCACACACACACAGGGAGGGAGGATAATTCCAACTGGTCAATGTGCAGAAAATAAAACACTTGGGAGTACTCAGCACTAAACGTGACATCTATATCACACCTCCTCTCACCAAGGTTCAAGGATCATCATGGGAAAAGAGGCAGAAAGATTATAAGAGACGGAGGCAGTGGATGTCAGCAGTGACACAGTATTTGCTGGATATGACAGAGCTGTAGCTCACATCAGCTCACAGTGGTTGTGAGTACACGCCAAAGTCCTGTGCAAAATCAAGCCATACAAAACCCAGCATGAATGAGGAGGGGGCTCCTGAGTCCCACTCCTAGTTGAGAAGCTATTGGCAATTGATGGCTTTTGTGGAGAGCAGTTTTTTTGTTCAGGGATGTGGCCCATGGTGGGGGGAACACTTTCAAATCACACTCAGTACAAGAGAAAGAGGGAGGAAGAGAGCAAGCACATGAAGTTAGGAGGGGAAGAGACGGGGATGATCTATATGTCCTTCAGAGGTTGGAGAAGGTGGCAGGAGAGGAAAAACTGAGCCTTCCTGCTGTGAGAGAAAGGCTCTCCTCTTTCCCTGGGGTAAATTATATTCGCCACTCAATGTACGCTATCAGACTTTTAGGGTTAATAAACTATAATCATAGTACCTTGGGAAAGAATCCCCCCAGGATGAGCGACTTGGATGCTTGAGTAAATTAGTTACCAAAGAGAGCCCAAAGAACTAAGCAGATTTTTAAGTAGAGAAAAAGTCACTTCCATCTGAAGATGACAATCATGTCTTATACAAATGAACTGAACATAATTTCTTGTAATAGGAAGAAAATCCTAGAGGATCCAGAGGAGGCTATAAAAGTGAAAACAGAAAAGGAGACTACAGCGGGTTCTTGTTTGTTTGCTTGCTTGCTCTAGTAAGGTAAGGAACAGGCATGATACAAATAGAAGATATGAAATGTATCTGTTGACAGATAACAGATTACCACAAGTTCAGCAGCATAAGCTAGCACCCACTTATAAATTCATAGTTCAGGAAGACCAAAGCCTGGCCTAGCTAGTGCTCCCTTTGTGGAGTCATAAGCCTGGTACTGAGATGGTAACCAGTCTGAGTTTCATCTGGACACTGAGGAGAAGAACCTACAACCTATTCCCACGAGCACTCTGAGAAAATCCAGAATCCAGCTCCTTGCAGTTGTGGGACAGGCCTGCATTGCCTTGCAGTCATTCAGGGGTCACCTCCTTCGCTTGCCATGAGGCTCCCTCCGTCTTTAAGACAGCAGGCCCTTCACCTGTTTCTAAGCTCTGATCCCCTTCATGTCTGATCTCTTACCAAGTTTAAAGAGTTCACAGTGTTAGGTCAGGTCCACCAGGGTAATTTCTATCTCAAGCCAACTAATGTGGACCCTTAGCTGTATCTGAAAAATCCTTCCACAGAACATAGGTAGCATTTGGCTGAATACCAGGGAGAAAGATATATTCAAAAGTCTGGCTGCTATCTTAGATTTCTACCTACCCTGTGAAGAACCTGTAACCAGGGTTTGTGGTCTCATGCACAGTCATGGCTTGTTATCTCAGAAACACAGGTGCAAAGAACAAAGCACTCAGTGGGCAAAGGTAGAATTCTGAAGCTCTAGATTCATAGGGAAAGGAAAGGGGGAATTATCTTGTCTTCTACTCTACCACACTCAAGAAACCAAGGGGGAATTGATTGTCCCTATAAACTATGCCAATATACAGAAAGCATATAGTAAAGATGTCTCCCTTAGTCTCAGGAATTTGAATACTTGGTCCCCTGTTCATGGCACTATTTGGGAGACTAAGGAGGTCTGGCCTTGCTGGTAGAGGTATATCGCTGAAGGCAGGCTTTGACAATGAGATGACTCACACAGTTTGAGTTCATTCTCTCTGTTCTGTGTTTCTGGTTGAAGACTTGAGTCTTCCACTTCCTGTTGCCAAACCTCCATCCTCACAGGCTCTAAAGATCTGGAAGTATAAGTTCAAATAAACTCTTTCTTCCTTAAATTTCTTTGGTCAGGGTGTTTTATCACAGCAAAAGAAAAGTAACTAACACAGACATTAAGTAGGTAACTGTTGAATAAAAGGATTTGCTAAGTAAATATTAGTTAAGCAAAAAAAAAAACTAAGGCCATTTCAAGGCAAACATTAATAAGTATTAGAATCGCGAATCTCTAATCAGCATATCCTATGTGTTTGTCATTCTTCTGCTTTCCTAAACATTAAGGAAAATGTTCTTTTCTAAGGATTTCTTGAAAGAAGCTGTTCCCACCACAACACACAGTTCCCATTAGTGTGTTTCAGGGATCAGGTTGCAGCCTGCAGCAGGGACGGTAACACAGAATATGAAGGACGACTGCTGGAATGATCACCTTCCGCCTGAACTTCAGTTCAGAATCTCCTTCCCTCCTGCATTATAATCAACTGCGGTGAGGCCCTCGAAGATAAGGAGAGACAGAGACATCATATCATGTGAGCATCACCCACGCGCCAGATCTGACATCAAAGCTCTTATTTAATTCTCATGATAAACCTAGGAAATGAGAATTATGTCAAAGGAGGACACTTCAGTACAAGGATGGGATTTGACCCTGAGTATTTCTGATTGTGAACCCTAGACTCTACATGAATCACATTCCATCTATCGCTAACTGTTAACCTGTAATGATTTCACTCACAGCCTTTAATGGTTTAGGTTCATCTTTCATGTACTGTTTCTTAACAGGCTCTGTTTGAATCCTGAGTTTACAGCTTCACCAGTCCCTGCTAAGACACTGTGCCTCCAGCCACCAGCCCAGAGCAGTTCTATGCTTCCTGCTGTCAACTGAATTTCCATCCATAGAATAAAGACCCAGTGAGACTATGCATGATGTTCTTGGGAGGCTTTTGTGTCCGCATAATGCCCTCTGGATTCCAAGGTATTCTCTTTGAGATAACCTGGGCTTGGGCCTCTCCTGCCCAAGTTACTATAGCCTTCTCTACCCCAGACTCGTCAGTGCCAGGTAGGCCAACCCAGGATTCATCCTCACTTATCTTTGGGGAAAATCCATAAAGAAGACAACTTTGCTGAGGGAGAAAGAACACCAACACAAGTCATATGTCACTTTGTCGTAGGGCCTGTCTTCAACGTGCACTACACTATACGGACATTAGGGAAAATTAAGTGCGAAAAACATTACAACAGCCCAGGGACACTTCTACCTAAATTTTGTGATTACATTTTAAGTGCTCTCTGTCACAGATATCATAAACTGATTAAATCATTTCGTGCCTGACCCCTACTGACTATGCTAAGTGAAGAGAGAGGGCTATTAATAACTCCCCGTTTCTGACAGCTGCCCAGGGGCAATGCAGCCTTTTGCAGCAGTGGAATGACTCCCCAGCTCACTTACTGAATGCTGAATATTGATTCCTATTATGAGTGTTGTCAAACACAGAGAGCAGTGCTGCAGATCCGGAGTGGCGGGTCATCAGGAATAGCATTAGCGGATGTCAGGTCAGGAATCAGAGGCCTGCTGGACTCTTTAGGGATGAGATTTATCGATTCTATAAAATGTGAAAGAGATCAAGTACGAGCGATGATGGAAACGGTCATGGCAGAATGAGGCTGAGCCTGCCCTGGTGTGGACCTCTGGAGAGATGCCTCACACAGGTGACCACTCAAGAAAATGCTAAACATTGGGAAGCCCAGGACAAGGACAATGGCAGCTTTGGGATGGGATAGAGTTTAGTGCTGAATGTCAGATGATCTTAGATGTGAAGGTGGTCAGAGAGGTGAGAGGGCACACATCTGTGCTGGTGGCCTACAGCTTCTCACAAAACCTGGTGCAGAGGGTGTGGCCAGTGCTGATGAATGCTACAGACAAAGATGACCTCAGAAAAGATGCAGTTGGTCATCTTACTGACACCTTCCACCGGAATGGTTTCTTGCTTCTGAATTTTCATTATTTGAATTAATTTTAGAATCAAATAGCATTACTCCAATCTTTTTAACCTGAAAGGTGTCCATTAAAAGTGGGCCTTCATAAGCTCCTCCTCCTATGCCATCTTCACCTTGACATAGTTAACAACAAAAGGTGGCACTAGTCTAGGAGTGGGTCTCTAGGTTCCTTCCAGACCCTGTGATCTTCAGACAAGTCACAGCCTCCCTAGCCTCTGTATGTACACTAGCCCTGCAGACAGGTTTCACACGGAGGATCAATAAGAGGCGACAAGTTCCAAGAGGCGTATTTATCATTTTGATGGCTGTAATATCTAATAAAGCTCGGTATAGCCACTGACTTTTTAATTTGACTAAAGAAGTAATGAAATGCACTACTTCAGATCCTCTTACCCTTTAAATGAAAATGTTAAAGGCAGTGAGGATGTGAAGTCATTACAAACTGGACGCCGCTTTTAGAAACTGGTGTTGTTTACAAAGCTCCCCAGTACCTGGTTCTGCACCGCTGGGGATGTTTTGGGACAACCCCTCCCCACCCCACCCCCCACCCATGGACGCAGCAGTGGCAGTTCCTCCCCTCTTCCTGTCTTCGGAGCTGGCCATGATGCCTTCTTTAATTCTGCCAAACTGTGATGGAACCTTGCCTACTTCACAAGGGAAAGCCAGTAGCCACTAAGACCTAGATCTGTTTGCTGTGTGTGCATAGGTAACTGGAAGCTGGTTGTTATCGAACCCTTGAGTTTTTACTCTATAGAAAATTTGCTCTTTGCCCCCTGCAGCCTGTCCCCCTTGATTGCCTTCCCTTCGCAAAGCTAATTGCAGAAAATTAAACAAAACTATCCTTTAAAAGGTCGTATTACATAGTCCGGGCAGGACTTTCTTTATAGACCAGGCCGATCTAGAACTCACAGAGATCTCCCTGCCTCTGTCTCTCAAGACATGAGCCACCGCATCCAGCACACAATTATCCATTAAAAAAAAATGCATAACCTAGTCAATCTTGAATTGCTTCAGATCCTCTTACCCTTTAAATAAAAATGTTAAAGGCAATACACTTTTTTTTTCCTTTCTTCAATCTTCCTCATTTCTCCCTTTGTGGAGCAGGGAACTGGTACTAGGAACTTGCAGCATGCCCATCAAAGGGTCTCTGCAGCCTTGCTCTAAGTGGGCTGATGAGAGAAAATGAACAGGTGCTACAGGTTACTCAGCTGTTCTAAAATTAAAGATTGATATTTTTCCTCTGGTTCTATTAGCAGACCTTTAGGGACACGTTAGCACTGGATAATGGCTGCGGCAGTTGAAGCCTCACGCTGGGATTTTTAACAGCAAGCCCGGCTCAGCAGCAAACAATGGCATCTGCCCGGAGCCCGTAACCTAATAAGGAAGCAGCGGCAGCCTGCGGCAGTTTGACTAAACAGCAAGAGAAATCTGACTTCCCATGTACTGACTCCACTTTAAAGACAATGGCCTGCCTTAATTAACACTGTATTCATTTGTAACTCGATCAATTTGGAATTTCGGCCTTTAAGCATTGGCTCTACCAGCTTAAAAAGAAAAGGAGAAAGGAGGCTTGAGCAGCTGGAAATCCCCTTCGGTTTGTATAAACAGGCACCTGGGAGCCAGCAACAGAACAAATAACCCTTGACATTAATGGTCCAGTTGCCCAAACATTCAGGTAGCCATTAAAACCAGCCGATGAGATCATTTCTTCAACCATTTTTAGGAATAAGCATGGGATGTATTTCATATAATATCAAAATTAATTTTTTCTCCTATCCCTCTTTTTTGGAGAAGGCATTAAACTAAAAACATTAGCTTTATCACAAGCTTATCTGTTCCAAACAATTGCTTCTATGAGCGGCCTGGCAGATTTTGTCTCAGAAACTCAGGGGATACCATAAACTTCATTTGCTGTTCTTGCTCCCCTCAACCTTTGCTTTGCTTGATATACATCATCTTCTGAAAAGAAATGACAATACTGTAAATTCTAACTCAATTCCATGTGGATTTTCACTTTTAAATATCAGTTAACAAGTAATGAAAATTAAGCTGAGCGGTGATGGCACACACTTTAATCCCAACACTTGGGAGGCAGAGGCAGGCGGATCTCTGTGGGTTCGAGCCCAGCCTGGTCTACAGAGCAAGTTCCAGGACAGTCAGGACTACATAGAGAAACCCTGTCTCAAAAAAAAAAAAAAAAAAAAAAAAAAAACAAAGAAACAAAAACAAATAATGTGATAAGCCACCACACTGGAGCAGTATTCCGAGTTCTCACAAAGGAAGCTATAACCTCATGAGAAATACACAAACCCACATTTAACCAACTGTGTTGTATAAACCGTATAAAACAACTATGTTGTTTTTAATCATGAAATAACTAACTTGAAAGTCTGCCCTGAAATTGTTCTGTTTTCTGAAATTTGATGCACCAAAAATAACAGATCTTATAAGAAAAGTAAGATTGGGTCAGACCATCCAAAGTTTTTCACCACTGAGACTACAGAGGTGGCTCAGTAGTTAAGGACACTTGTTAGTCTTGCAGAGGACCCAGGTTCTAGTTCCAGCACCCACATGGGGACTCACATGGGGAATTTACCATCTGTAAATCCAATTCATCCTCTTTTGAACTCCAAAGGCACCGCACATACATGCTGCACAGATATTCATGCAGGCAAAAGCACTCATACATATAAAACAATTAATAATAAATAAAGCTTTTTAATAAAAGTTTTTCAACAGAACACAATGAAAACAATTCTATTGAAACTATTAGCATAAGCATCTCTGCTGGTACCTACACTGGGCCTCGCGTCTCTGCTGGTACCTATGCTAAGCCTCGCATCTCTGCTGGTACCTACACTGGGACTCGCATCTCTGCTGGTGCTGGTACTTAAACTGAGCACCACATCTCCACTGGTACTTACACCTCAGCCTCAGTTCTGTCAGCCTTGGGTCCTGAGCTCATCCTTCCTCCTAGATGTGTGCAGGTCCTGAAAGGCCTCTGATTGTTTACTAAAGCTAAAAGCCTAACTCATTAGAGCACGGCCTTCATTAATTCATTGTTTTCATTCAGAAGAATGTCTTTGCAGCCTCTCCATCTGCACTCTCACACACACAAGAGAGCTTATTATACTAGAAGGAACAGAGACTCTTAAAGCCATTAAATGAGCCACTGCTTCCAGTAAATGGATATACTTGAACAAACATTCACCTTTTCCCTTAGAGTCTGCATAAATTTTAAGGTTTAACTGGGAAACATTTGTCCCAGTTGCTTCTGAGTGTTTCTCAGAAAATCACCTGTAAGCAAACAGAATTTCTAAATGTTAAGACGAGACACAGTAGTGTGCACCTATAGTCTCAGTTACCCAGAGGCCAAGCAGGAGGATCACTTGAGCCCAGGAGTTCTAGAACATCCTGGACAACAGTGAGAGATCCATCTTATATACATACATATACGTACATACATTCATGAATATATACATTCATATGCATGCATATATACACTCATGCACATATATACATGTGTGCATACATGTATACATGCATATGTATAAGCCACCCATGCCATTCTCATTTGCTCCCCAATAATTTACTAACTAAAAATAACAAGGTTTCTCTGTTGCAGATAGAAACCTTGGTTTTGAAGTGCCGAATGAGGTTGGGGAGTGCAGGAGGCAGGTACCTAGTCTCAGCAACTGATGGTTTTCTGTCTCATACCTGCTCACCAGATGCGACCATGCTAGAATTCCTTCTGCTTGGTCCTTACCTGATGTCTCTGTTAATGGTTCCCTAGAGACTAGTCTCTCTGATCTATCTGAAGACCAACCCCACCTGCAGGTCTCAGGACTGACCCTCCCTCTTCCAGAGACTTCCTCCTACTTTCTTGCTCTCTCCTCTGACCTTGACATATAACAAAGGTATTTAGTTTTTATGAAGAGTTTTCATTGCTAGTCTAGATTGTGAGTGCTCCTGTACAAGTGTGTGGGGGTAGGGGTGGTCTCTGTAGTCATTTTATTTTCTTATTTTACTCTATAGCCTACAAATACCTGGTAATATTTATGCATGACAATAATAAAATAAGTATCAGTTTAGGATTTTTGTAGTTTTTTTTTTAAACTAAATTTAATTTTTTTTTTTTTTGGTTTTTCAAGACAGGGTTTCTCTGTGGCTTTAGAGCCTGACCTAGAACTAGCTCTTGTAGACCAGGCTGGTCTCGAACTCACAGAGATCCACCTGCCTCTGCCTCCCAAGTGCTGGGATTAAAAGCATGCACTACCATCGCCCGGCTTAAATTTACTTTCTTAACTACTACCTAAGACATAAAGTTGTACATAATCATAAGGCACCGTATGATGCTTTGATACATGTATGTTTCTTTTGAAGATTAAAGGTCTACATACATGTCTGTCTTTAATTATGTACATGGGCATGTCTGTCTGTGGTATAGCATGTGAATGCTGGTGTCTGTAGATCAGATGTGTTAGATCTCCCTGGACCTGGAGTTACAGGTGGTTGTGAGCTGCCTGACTCAGACCCTAGAAGAGCAGTATATGTTCCTAACCTCTGAGCCATCCCTCCAGCTCCAGCCCCTCCTGTCTGCCTCCCTTCCTTCTTTCTTTCTTTGTTTACTTTTGTTTTTGGTGATATTAGGGATTGAACCCAGGGCCTTGTGCCTGGTAGGCAAGCACCCTACCGCTGAGCTAAATCCCTGGCCTTTGTATAATATTTAAATCAGGTTGAATGTACCTATTTCCTCATCACATCTTTATGGTGCAAACATTTAAACTCTATTCTTATAGCTTTTGAACTGTATAACATATTACCAAAATGTATAATTATTCTACTATTCAACAGCGTACCAGAACTTTTTATTCTGTTCAAGCTATAACTTAGCTATAATATAGCATTGGTTAACCTCTCCTTACTCTTCCCTAGCCAAAAATACTTTAGATTAAATTTTCTAATTGATTTTAATAGACTTAATATGAAAAACTAACGTTCATAATGATCACACTTGATGTGAAAGAAATCGGGGTCTCCTTGAATGCAGAAGAGTGACTACAAAGATCTCTGCACTCAGAAGAGACCACCTGAACTGATTTTATGTATATGCCTGCTTTGCATAGCTTTTATGAAGCAATAGTCATGGTTTAAAAATACAGATTAGAGATCTACCGTACATTATCATTAGAGCGCATTATGGTTAAACAGTAGAAATTTAGTTGTGTAGCAAGATATTAAATTACATACAGAGGTCGGCAGTGTTCAAATGGCCAGTTCAAGTATATAATGATAGAGAAAAACCTTTTTAAGTAACAAAGGAGAAAAAATATAGATAAACTTTACAAGAAATGTGTAAAACCTATATGAGGAATTTGCTTTTCCAATGTTCCTAGCAACCTCAACAGTGGAGCAGGACAAATGGAAAGACCTTTCTATCAACGGTAAAATGGTTCCATGTCATAGTGATGTCCATTCTTCCCAATTAATTTATAAATCCAGTACAATCACAATAAGTATAATAACAGCTTCATTAAAAAATACAGATTTTTGAGATTATAATTACATCATTTATCCCTTCTCTTTCTTTAATTCAATTCTCCCATGTACCTCCCTACCCCTTGTTCTCTTCCAAATTCATGATTATCATGCTGTGTTGGTCATTGTTGTGATTCATATGTGTCTTAGCTGGGTAGGACTATTGGTTGCCTCTTCCTTTGGAAACTTGCATGGTACCTCTGGTACCATGAAAGCTAGTCCTCAGCAAAGATCCAGCTTGGGTCCTCTGAGCCCCATGTCCAAAGTGCCATCATCAAATTGATTATAGTCACTGTCACCAATAACAAAGCAAACCAATATTATGAATCTCCTGATATAACGTACTGACGAAGACATCATCACTTCTGCTAAACCTGCTAATGGGGCATAACCTGAATTCAATTATGGAGAAATAGAAGACAAACCCTGACTAAAGGTCATTCAAAAATATCAAGGTCAAGTTCAACATAAGACTAGAGAGATGGCCCAGCTGGTAACATGCTCACTATGCAAACACGAAGACCTGAGCTTGGAGTACCAATACCATATAAATAAAAAGTTGGGCACAGCAGTGTGTGTCTCCAACCCCAGTGCTGGGGAGGTGGAGACAAGAGGACCGCTGGGTTTGCTGGCCAGTCTGTCTGGTCATTTGGTGAAAGATCTATGTCAATGATGATGATGATGATGAAGGAGGAGGAGGAGGAGGAAGATGAAGAGCAATAGATGAGGACACCCAATGTCAGTTGCTCTGATCTTCTTCATATTCATCCAATTGCAAACACACACACACATTTTAATAAATTTCAACAGAGCCAGGGGCTGGGCAAAGTAGCTAAAAGGCTGAAGAACTATTCTAGAGGAATGAAGTCTAAATGCAAGTGGTTAATGAAATTCACAGCTGAGGTGTAGTGTGTGTGTGTGTGTGTGTGTGTGTGTGTGTGTGTGTGTGTGTGTGTGTGTAAAAATGGCTGGCCATTACTTCCCAGAAGGATGATACCACAGAAAATGGTCATTTTCCAATGAAAAGACCCAGGATTAACTGGCAAACTGGCAGGTAATTGCAACTCTGGACCAATCTAACCCCAGGGAAAGAAAAGCTACCAGAATATACTGAGGATATTGGTCATGGTCATGTTAGTGCAGAAACAAGAAGCAAAGAAAGGGGGGGAGAAGGAGGGAGGAAGGGAAAAAGGGGAGAGGAGGGAAGGGAAGAGAAGGGAAGGGACTGGACAGAGAGAATCAACTGTCCAGGATGGAGGTTCTTTGTGTAAATAAACCGGGTTATCAGTAAGACATTAAACAAATCCCAAGCACTCGGCAGCAATATAATGAGCCACCTGGGTCCACTTTACCCAGGAAATTCTGACCTATCACCTGTAGTCTTAGCTTGTTGTCAGTTGAATTAAACTGTGTCCAGTTTGGGGCACTAATGTGGTCCAGCCATATCTGACATGGAGGGATATGGGCTAGTATTCATTTTTATACTGGTTTGTATTTTATTTCTTCTGATTTTTCCATCTCATGCTTCATTTCTTTCACCTGAATCATCACAACTTCCGTGATTTTTAATTTTTTTTAAATTAACTGATTCCACTTTAAATTATTTATTATTTGTTTGTTTATTTATTATTTATTTATTGTGCTGCAGAGAATGAAGCTCAGCGTCCCTCCAAGCCAGATGAAGCTCTGTGGGGTCTTTAGCATCCGCCATATGCAGGGACCTACAGAGGACACAAGAGGGTGTTGGATCCCCTGGAACTAGAATTGTAAGCCATGTGATGTGTGCTGGAAACTAAATCCAGGTCCTCTGCAAAAGCAGCAAGTGCCCTTCACTGCTGAGCCATTTCTCTAGCCATCTCTACACTATTTTCAATTAATATTTTATTACGTGTACAAAATAACGATTTTAATGACTTCCATATATGCAAATCATTATACCTTGTACTTCTATCACCTACCCTGCCACCTCTTTCCTCAATAGCTACCCTCATGATTTCATGCTTTACACAGACACACACACACACACACACACACACACACACACCTAAATTTAATTATTCTCATTTGTTCCCCACCCCTTTTTTAAGCCCTTTCTTCTTCTCACATTACCCTATTACTTTCGTATTACATATATGTATATAAATACAAATCTGCTTTAAATCTAGGTTTCACATGTGCTGAGAAATAATTCATCTCCAATAACAACACAAACAAATATTACGCAGATGTTCATTATTCTGCATTTGGCCTCTTTCACTTAACACAATAATCTCCAGTCCTATTGAGTTTCCTGCAAATGACATGATTTTATTTTTACAGTGGAATAAAACTCCATTATGTATATATACCACATTTTCTTTACCTGTTCATCTGTTAATGGACACCTAAGTTTGCTCCATACCTTGGCTCTTATGAATAACATTTCAATAAACATAGATGTCCAAACATTTCTGTGGTATGCTGGCGTAGATTCTTTTGGGCATATACTTGGATTGTATTTAGTTCTATTTTCACTTGTCTGAGGAATCTCTATCCTGATATTTATAGTGACTAAACAAGTTTACATTCCTATCTGCACTGCGTATGTAAACAGCTTTGCCAACAGTTCATCAAAACATCCTATTATCCCAGGATGTTGACACTTAAAAATCAAATAGTCTGTCTCCACACTACAAGTAGTATTTTGAAATGATAATTAATCAAAATGTTGTTAAAATGATTTTCAATCAGCAGAGCGTTGTCATCAGAAGATGGGTGAACATATACACTGTCCACAGGCCTGTAGGACAGCTGTATAAGGAACAGAAATATTTCTGATCTATATACAGGACATTAAACTTGGTTGGCTAGTTCCTAAAAATGCCTTTCTTCTTCTGTCTTGGTTTCCTCTCTGGTTGCTTAGCAAAATCCCCTGACAAAAGCCACCTTGGGGAGAAAGGGTTTCTTTGACTGACAGTTCCAGGTCACAGTACCTCATGGCAGGGAAGTCACAGCTGGTCACATGACATACACAATGAGGAGCAGCGAGCACAGAGTGCATGCATGCCAGCTCAGCTCAGTTCACTTTCTCCTTTGCATTCAAGCCAGGGCCAAGCCCACGAAATGATGCCACCCACATTCAGGATGGTCTTCCAAGCAGCCCACAGCCAACCTAATCTAGCCAATGCCTCATTGAGACCCCTTCCCAGGTGAGTCCAAACTGTGTCCAGTTATTTCAAATGTTTAAATTCCTCTAGAAGACAACTTAGAACTATTCCGTGGCATTATACACAGTGACGAGGCAAATCAATGCAGGCGTTATGGTTTTTGCATGTACTCATTTTCCTAAAAAGAACCTACATGTAACATAGGAAATATAAGGGCAGATAGCACCATGAAACTCAAAGGTTTCTCAAAATTCCTACAACATAGAATATCTGAAATTAGAGATTTGGACTTTTGCTGAAGGGTTTCGCAATGTTACTATTTTATTTTCATCGATTCCTGATGAGGGAAAGCCCTGAGGAAAGAGGGACAGAGCAGTAGACTCAACATTTCGGCTCCTGCGAGCAGCAAGGCTGTAGGCCGAGAAAGCTCAAACACAACGTCAGCTGTCCTTCCCAAGTCCACATCAGAGCGGCAGTGGTAGCAGTGGGCTGCCAGCCAGAACATTTAAAAAGCCCGAGAACAGCTGGATTTTTACAAAGAACCCCTTTATAGCTGAGTGTGAAGTCTCAAATTAGTCCATGGCACATTAAGTGGAGCAATTTTAAAAAAGGAAACTGCATAGAACATTGTGTAAGTAAAGCTATTCCTCTCTATCTCTATAGTAGATTTCTGTTAGAAACTCTCCATGACCCAGTTGTTCTGACCAAACATCTAAAGGAGATGGATGTTAAGAACTGGACTTAATTCTAACTGTATTGACAGAGTGGGATGAAAATTATTAAAATTCCTTGAAATAATTTTCAGAAGAACAGGCCTGTTCTATGAGTATCCTCCAGAGAAAAAATAATTCTCATCTGATTTTCTTGTGATGAGAAAATGAGATTTTCATAGGCTGTATACTTTAAAAAAAAAATCAGTCTCTCATCTTCATACTAATACAGAAAGATGTACTTGGTTCCCAGCAAGTTAATATGTACAGGGAAGAGCCTTTGTCATCATTCCCTGTTCTAATGCAGCCACACTATTTACATTCTATTCAATTATCGCACGTGTGTGTCAAATGCACACACGTGTATATGACCATGGCACCAGTGTGGAGGACAGAGAACAACTATCGAGAAGGAGCCAGGTTTTTCATTCCACCAAATGGTGCGAGGCACCAAACTCCAGTTCTCAGCCTTGCCAGCAAGTGCCCTCCTCATCCAATCCGTCTCACCAACCCTAAGACAATTATTAAAAAGAAGCTTGGGGTCAGGCGGTGGTGGCAGGGGCAGGCGGATCACTGTGAGTTCGAAGCCAACCTGGTCTACAGAGTGCACACTGGGACAGTCAAGGCTACACTGAGAAATCCTGTCTCAAACACACACACAAACATCTTGGAGAAATGGAACAATATAGGTTAATAAATAATGGACATATCTAATTCTTTCTGTAATGTTAAGTTAGGGGCCTCATCCTAGCCCCCGAACTCATTAAAATTTAAAATTATTTTAAAAACAGGATTTAAGGCATTTCTTAAAATGTACCAGGTAACCTTTTTCTTTCCTTTGTCCTAATATCTAAGACAGGAGCCTGGAAGAGACATGCCCACCATGCCCATAAAAACATTAAACCATTCGTCAAGTGGTCTACTTTAGCACTAGTGGTACTATATGTGCTTTGTCCCTTTAAGAACCTTAGAATCTGTACCTAGCTGAAGAAACCACGTGACTGAAGGCTGACAAGGCACAGTGTGGTAGGAATCGCTCACATCAACACATCATCTGTGATTTTTTTCAGATAAGACACCAACAATGTAGCGGTTAATCTTTGCGGTTAAACAATGCTTTTAGATGTGCTTTAGGAGCTAAAAAGGACTATCTAAAAATTATTTCAAATGCTGAGGCCATTAGTAGACTAACACATTTGTCAACAATATTATTAAATATTTCTAAGTCATCTCAAAGTCACATAGTGGTAGATTTGTCTTGTTTTGCTTTGTTTCCAAAGCGTCACACTTGCTACTGATATGCTATCTAACAGATAATACATTCTGGATTTTTCTTTGTTTATTAACAAGCCCTTGTAATTAACTTGCTTTTAAATCATAAGTATGATACTATTTTAATTTCCCTCACACTCTCTACCCTATCATTTGAAATCACATTAAGCTGACTCGGAGAAGGCCACCTGGTGTAATCCTATGACATTGAAGAGAGCTGTTCTGGTGTGCAGAAAATACTGACAGTCCTCTATGCTAAAATCCATTTCTCCAGCTGATGACAGAGCTAGGGGAAATTAATTTTTGCTATTCATAAATAGCTGACAGGTTTAAGGTAAATGTTTTGAACAAGGCCTCAGCCTATGCCGCACATACATTACACATGCCGTACTGCACTGGGATCTCGGGTGGGAAGCCCACTCGGCTTTCTAGATCGCTGCAGCTCAAACTATTGAAGTTTCTCCAATTTCTCACAGATTGCAGTTTCCATACACACGTAAATAACATCAGGCATCTCCATGAAACCTTTCCGTAGCTGGGGGAGAATCAGCAATTTGACCCGTAGGATAAGTTTTGTGCATAAGAATACGATGAAAACGCTGGCGAGCCCGACAAGTCACTTGCCGTTGCCTCCCATGGATGGAGCTGGAGAGTTTATCCCAAGGAGGCCGTGCTGTATGTAACAGCCAGGAGGCTGCAGCAGAATGGCTGCCACCTTGGTCCCGTACAAAGAACCGGGGTTCTTTTCCAAGGTGAGCACAGATTCATCCTCAGCATCCTAGCAGCACACACTGCCTTGGAACTGCACGTGAGTGCATTCACGCAGGTGAATGTGGATAAATACACCCATGCCAGGCTCAACCCACTTTATACAATAGGTACATTAAGAAAGCACGGGAAAGTTTTCATTTAAATCAATTCTATAAGCAAACCATTTGTTAGAGTCACCACGAACTGATTCAACTTTTAAATTTGTATTCCTTTTTCAAGTATAAGTGTTAACAAGATAATTAGTATAATGGATAGAAACACTGAGTATAGATTGAAAACTCTTTGGGTTTGTAATGATACTAAAATATACAAATCAAGTGAAACCTGGGTCATCTCTGAAGCATTTGTCAAATTACTCTTTTTTTAAAAAAAAAAGTTTTATATATTTACTATATATAGTATATACAGTGTTCTGCCTGCACACCAGAAGAGGGCACCAGATCTCATTACAGATGGTTGTGAGTCACCATGTGGTTGCTGGGAATTGAACTCAGGACCTCTGGAAGAGTAGTCAGTGCTCTTAACCTCTGAACCATCTGTCAAAAGACACCTTTTTGGGATGACAAACGCCATCCTAGCTGCGACGGGTTCGTCTGTTCCAGGGTAGGAGCTTGAGGATTAGAAAATGTTAAGTAGGAGGAACAGAGAACAGAATCCCAGAGACACAGGACAGTAACGGGAGGGCAGCTCAGCCACACTGCATGTTGAATTCACTCCTGTTTATTTTCCACAGACTTTTATATCCATACAAAAGGGGAAAGAAGGCAAAGGACTGTTTTAACATGACATAAAGGACAACCAGAGCAAGTGTTTGCTCCAATACCTGAGACATCAAGCCATTAATTCTTTTTTTTTTGTTTTTTGAGACAGGGTTTCTCTGTGGCTTTGGAGCCTGTCCTGGAACTAGCTCTTGTAGACCAGGCTGGTCTCGAACTCACAGAGATCCACCTGCCTCTGCCTCCCGAGTGCTGGGATTAAAGGCGTGCGCCACCACCGCCCGGCTAAGCCATTAATTCTTGAGAAAAGAATCTGATGCTTGGGGCAGTGAAAACACCCTAGACCAAGTATACCTAAATCAAACCTCCTGTTTCAAAAGAAGGAGCAGAAGTCTGCTTGAATTCTCTGACCTTTGGTCAGGGTGGAGCAGATCTAACTCTTTGGGCCACCCCATCGTCCAAAACACAAAGCAACCACACCCTAGATAAGCCACACTTGTCAACAACCTCAAGAGAGCAAAATAAGCTCAAATTCTCTGACCTTCAGACAAGGTGAAAAAAGGCTCACATTTTTGGGCTCCACAGCCATCTCTCCAGTCCCTAATTATTCTTTATCAATAAAAACTCAGAAGTCAGTTACTGGGGTAGACTGAGAAAGCTCCCTACTTAGCTCACTAGCTAAGGTGCATTAGAACTGGAGTTCAATTCCCTATATCACAGTCAGAAGTGATGGCTCCCACTTGAAATTTCAGCTCTGGGGAGGGAGGTAGAGACAGGCAAATCCCTGAGGCTCTTTGGTCAGCCTAATCGGGGTGTCCCAGGGCCCAGTGAGAGACTTTGTCTCAAACAATAAAGTGAACAGCTCCTGGGGAACAACACCCCAGGCTGACCTGTGGCCTCCACAAATATGTATCCACATATATGTAAATGCACCCTCATGTACACATAAACACACAAAGCTTAAAAAGAGAAGTACTAAACAAGACAGGGAAGCCATTGGTGTAAAAGAAAGGCGACTAGACACTACTAGGGAGATGGCTCAGAGGATGAAGCACTTGCAAGGGTGCAGATCCCCAGAACCCACATAAAAGGATGAGTAGGTGGGGCAGCTGCCTGAATCCCAGCAGTGGGAGGCAGAGAAAGGACCCTGATGCAAGCCTGCTAGTTAGGCTACCAGGAATTGGCAAGCTCCAGGTTCGGCAAGAGACCCTTTCATTGTAAGCAAAGTGGAGACTAACTGAGAAGACACTCAATTATATCAATATGCATGCATGAACACCCACATGCACATACATGCACCCCTACACGTGTGAACACACATACATGCACAAAAACACATATACACACACACATCAAACACCCTCACAAAACATGGAAGTACACAGTACATTTTCTTGTATCTCTCTTTGTAAACTGCAAGTTTTACTGCAACACGAATTCCTTCTTTATGATTTGGCTTTCTAAAAAGGGTGCATGTGTGCAAGAAAAAGATATGTGGACATGGGTCAGACATGATCCAAACAAACTGACAGTTCTTTTTTAAAAAAGAAAAGAGCTAGAAGACACTGGAGAATTTGAATAGGGAGCAGATACTTAATAGTATTAAGGAGTTATTGGCAACTTTTTAGGCATGATAATGGTGTTATTTTAATAAGGCTTTCGCTCTTAAGGATGTCTTTCAAAATACTGATATTGCTAACAGATGAAAAGATAGGATGGCTACAACTCATTTTAAAATAATTCAGTCAGTGGGAGACTAGTAAAGGGGTGGGGTGATGGAGTTTGGTTAACTGTTAATAAATGGGGAAGGAGCTCAACCTCATATCCATTACATTCTCTATTATGTGTATGTTTTTCAAATCTTTGTAATATACAAACAGCTAATCATAAAATAAAGACTACAGAAATACTATTTTCTTGTTAAATTGGAAAATTATTACTTAGGTCATGACAAATTAGGAAACAACCATTTGGTGTGAGAGAGAGAAAAACACTAGGATACTCACATGTAGAATATTCAACAAGAAAGTAGGGGTTGAGGTTGGTGGGGAGACCACGAGTTATCAGTAGAGCCTTCCCAGGTAGCTGTTAGTGCCAGCCGCCTGCAGATCACTTTTCACATCACTCTTTATAATTCTACAGATTTGGAAGGAATCAGAAAGAAAGAAAAAACAAAGAACAATTTTCAGGACAGGATGACATAGTAATGATGGACACACATCCTTTATACGTATGTCAAATCTCACGGGATGGACAACACCAAGGGCGAGCCTGAGGTAAGATACAGACTTGGGATGATAATGTGTCAACACGGGTTTATAAATTTAATAAACGAGACAAGCACTGAAGCACAGAGCTGATGGGTGAGCACCTGATGGGACGCTCAACTTTGCTGGGAACCTAAACTCGTCTAAAAAAATGTCACTAAGAAAACTTCTGGGCATTCTGCTTACTTCTGACTCTAAGATGCCCTGAACGTCTGCTTCTTAACACTATGGTTATCCCTGAGTATAATCTTTAAATATTTTAGAACACCAAGATTTGGAGCTGATTGCCCTGGGACTGAGACTTGGAGGGAAATGGGCAGGGTATAACATGCATGGTGCTGCTTCGTAAAATGTTCCAAAATTGCTTCTAAAATTGTTCTAAAATGGGTTGTGCCACCCTATAAACATATTCAGATGGACTGAGTTATATGCTCTAAAGAGATGAATTGTATGACTTATGAATTATACCTTAACAGCATTTTAATTTTAAAAAGAAGATGTGGAAGCTTTCACGATGATCAATTTTTGGCATCAGCTTGTAAGATTTTATTTCTGGGTATGTCTGTGAGGTTGTTTCCAGAAGAGATCAGTCTTTGAGCTAAAGGATTGAGGAAGAAGGCCGTCCTCACATGTGTGGGTGGGCATCATCCCATCCCACTGAACAACAAGAAAAAAAAAGATGGAGAAATGGAACAGTTGTTCATGCTTTGAGCTGGGACAGCCATCTTCTTTCTCCCCTGTATCAGAGCTCCTAGTTTTCAGACCTTCATACTCACCTGGGACTTCAAGAATTCACCCCAGATCTGGGGCCTGAGAGGTGAGACTGAAACTAAATTACTTACTGGATTTCCTGAGCCTCGGCTCCTAGACAGCTGATCCGAATGCATTAACCAATTCTTCATAACAAATGTTTTCATCCATACATCTATATCCATATTATATACTATATAGAGATAGGTAGATATATAGACAGATATAGACAGACAGAAGACAGACAGACAGACAGATAGATATCCCATTAATTCTGGCTCTCTGGAGAACCCTAATTAATATCTTTTTTATCTATATAATAAACAAAATAGAACTCTACCCGTGAGTGGACTTGGCATTATACATTATACATTTTCAAAAGCAGTAGTTATTAAAATGATAAGACCATTTGCATTTATATTTACTATACTGAGACAAAATTTCTCAGTATAAATGAAATGTTAGGGTAAGCCAAATTTTTTCCAGTAATCAACATGGAGGTCTGGAAGAGCCAGGCTTGAACTTAAGCTCTGCTCACCTCAGATAAGTGAGTTATCCTTTCTCAACGTCAGTTTCTCTTCTACAAAAATGAACAAAATTATTTTCACCTGATAAGATGACAATGTTTGCATGACACAGGATAGACAAAAGCATCTTGTTCTCAAAAAAAAAGGGAACATTTAGAATTTTCTTCCATGAAAGCATGTAGCAATCTTTCCAGAAGTAGAGAATTATTTTTATTTTGGAGACTTATCTACTGGTTGCAATTGGAATTTCCATCATCAGCAAGCTGAATACAGACAACTTTAAAATAACCTTTTGGGTCATCTAACCTGAACATTTGTATAAATGTCTGAAAATACTCCCAACATTACTAGCATGTCTATATTAAAGTATGATAAATATCTTAATCTCACTTATACTCACATAAAGTAAAAGGGTTTAAATGAATATTTAATGAAAATAATACAAAGGGACTCTTAATAAGCTAAATTGGTTATTTTATTATGATACTTTGCACTCATGCAAAGGCTCCTGAACTTCTTAAATTAAAAATATCTTGGGAGACATAATGTCTATTGTTTAAAAGACAGGTGTGGAAAAAAATCACTCGCTAACTGAATCATTCCAGATATTCTGGATTCCAAGCATTGTGCTGACCCGAGGAACTGAAGATGCCCAGGACACGGTCTTTGCCCCTCAGGAGGCCCAGTCTGCTGCCACACCCAGGTAAGGGGCAAACAATTCCAATAAGATGAGAAAAGAACTAATGGGGATATGCATGGCATTCTTGGAGTATAAAGAAAAGCAGGGCTGACTGCAAAATGAAGAATCCTTTGGTTCTACAGAAAGTCAATGACAGAGGAGCAGAAACACAAGCCCTGATGTCTAGCTCATTTCTTTTAACACACACACGTATATACTATATGCACACACACACGATACACGTGTGTGTGTGTGTGTGTGTGTGTGTGTGTGTGTGCTTGCTATGTAGTGGCAAATAAGGTAGGAGAAGTTATTTTGAGTTTCCAATATAACAAGGAACCTAGACTATGGCACATAGTAGAAGTTCATGAGAGTACATACCAGAAAAAACCCAAGACATCAAGCTTGTATTAATATTTTAAAGTACTGTGTACTTCTGAGTGCAAATTTGAAACCAGCTATTGAGTAGATAAGAAGTGTCGTCCTAGAGTTCCTGTTAAATTTATTAAGGCAATCTGTTTTGTGTAGTGCACTTCCCCAGTCCTCTGACTTTTTGCCAAAGTGCTGCCCCATCTCATGGATGCGCAGTTTCAAGCCAGTCCCAAACTTCTTCATAGACAAAGTCACAAATCCTGGTTTGTCCTGAGCCACAGTCCCTGTCTTAGCTAGCTTTCTATTGTGACAAAACACCATGATCATGGCAACTTATAAAAGAAAACATTTAATTTTGGGCTCACAATTGCAGACCACCCTGGTAGGGGGCATGGCAGCAGGCAGAATAATGCTAGAGCTGTAGCTGAGAGCTCACATCTTGATCTACATGCATGAGGCAGAGAAAGAGAGAGAGAGAGAGAGAGAGAGAGAGAGAGAGAGAGAGAGAGAGAGAGAGAACCCCCAGTAATACTTCCTGCAACAAAGCCATACTTCCTAATGGTTCCCAAACCAATCCACCAACTAGGAACCAAGTATTCAAACACCTAAGCCCTTGGGGGCCAGTCTCATTCAAAACAGTGTCCAAGAGTCTAGGCTGACTAGATTACTGAGAGTGACAGTGAGAGATCTGTGCCTCCTTCCTCTGCCCCTGAAAACACTGTCAAGTCCACATACAGACACTCTCCTCTGTAGTGCCAAGTAAGCTTCCTTTCAGCCATCTCAGCTTAGTTGTCGGAGATGTGAACAAGAAATCCATCCTAGACCTAGATCTACCAGCCTCAGTTATTGTTTTTTTTTTATTACCAGAGGCCCCAGTAATCAATCATTTGGCAATGGAGAGTCATCTATGCAGGGCTTGTCTCAAATTTTGGACCTATGGAATCGATGAGCCAAACTGAGACCATCTTAGTGTTTTTATACCTTTCTAGCTTGATACGGTTTGTCTTCACTACAGCACACTAAGAACAGATTTCATTACCAAAGGTGTGATGCTATTCTAACCAAACCTAAAGCACCGGCACTGGCGTAAGAATGGGGCACTGAGGCTTCAATCGAGGTCGGACGTTAGATGTAGTGAAGTGCCTGCATGTATGGGGCCCTGAGTTCAGTCCCCACTGCTGAAAGGTGACATGCAGATGCTACTGGAACTGAGAAGGAAGGTTCTTCTGTGGTGGCTGAGAATGTGACAGTATAGGTCTGTCTATGACAGAATAGAGAACAAGAAACATGCTTAACGGATTTGTGATCTACCTAAGGAAATCCCCAGCCCCAACACTGGAAGTGTTAATTAGCATCTTGATGCGCATACACATGCTGAAGTCTGAAGTGGAGGGCTGGGAAGAGAGCTCCATTGGTAAAGTTTTTGCCAATGCAAGCATGAGACCTGAGTTTAGACTCTAGAACCCCTGGTAAAAGGCTAGCATTGTAGAACAAGCTTGTAAGGCCAGCACTGGGGAGGCAGAGACAGGGGAATCCCTGTAGCCCTGACCCGCTAGGCTAAGTACTGGGCAAGCTCTACACCTTTTCTCAAAATACAATGTGGATGGGCCCTGACAAACCATCCCCGAGGTTGACCTCTGGCCTACACATACTCATGCACACAGTATACAGTTGTCTGTGGACATGTGCGCGCGCACACACACACACACACACACACACACACACAAAGGTAAGAGAGAGAAGACTGAAGAGCAAACTGTTAGGTTTCCAGGTAAAATGCAGAGGAATTATAAAGACTCTAGAACTTGTTGGGTTGAAAAGCTCCTTCTTATTCTCGGAACCCCTTGACAGGAAATACTTTTCAAATTAAGACATGCCTTCACAGTAAAGATTAAATCTAAGGTTGTCAAGAAGGCATCTCATAACAAAGGCATCTCCTCTGAATGTGAATGAAAACCCTTTAAGAATTCAGAATGACTTAATGATCATAAACCCTCTCAGGCAGACAAAAACTTCTGAAGGTTTAAGACCATGCCTAGAATACCTTCCCCAATAAACAGCTTCTGGTTACTTGAAATGTCTTGTCCTGCAGTAGCATCACAAGGAGCCCAAGGAGAAAGGGAACTCATCAACTTACTGTGATGGATTGACCCTCCAAGGTTTCTCCTTTTTAGGAATTGCATCAGTCCAGTGTGAACGAGACCAAGTGCTACATGAGAGAGGTAGTTCAACAAGGTGGACACTGACTACTGCTGAGCAGGACAGTAGTCAAGATGACACGTTTTGGTGCTGTATTTCACCACACATATTCTTTTAAGATGAAGACACCTTCAGACCCCTAAATTTTTTGAAGTCGAAGGCAGGAAAACAAAGTTACTCAGCTGTGAACACGGGCACTCCTTAGAGGAAAGTAAGAGATATCTTTGAGAGTCCAAGAACTCCAAAGGTACCGAACAGACACAAGAGATAGCTGCAAGCGAGTAGAACCAAGAACTCCATGTAATGGTAAAACTAAAATGGCTGTTCCCCCGAGTGGCAGCAGCAGTCACACCGCGGGTGAGAGACTTCGGTGGGTCAGCTGGTCCCACAAGGAACCAAGGTGGGTGAGAGACCCAAGACAATGCCCACAAATAAGCAGGAAGCAGTCTTGAGAATCCGCAGTCCCAATTCCTTTAACCTGTTATACCTAACCTCCTGCCTTTTATTATTTATATATATATATATATAAAAGGTGGAAATGTAATGGTCTGTCTGTCCCTTTAAGAGACAAGCCCTGCCTACTCCCTCCCTTCTTCCCCCACCTTAAAGGAAGGAAGATCCACCCCCCTACCCCAGTCTGCCAAGGCAAGTGGATCTTCCTTCATTTCCAGCCTGAACTCCTTCCTTTCTTTCTTTCTTTCTCTCTCTCTCTCTCTTTCTCTGTCTCTCTCTGTCTCTCTCTCTCTTTCTCTCTCTCTCTCTCTCTCTCTCTCTCTCTAAGAGGTAGCTTCTCCTCCTCCCCTTTCCCCCTCTCTTTTTTTCTTTTTCTCTCTCTGCCCCTCTCTCCTCGTCCCCCTTCTCCCTCCCTTCACTCTTTCCTTTTCCCTTCCATAGCCCACTAAATAAATATCCAACTTCACTCTGTCTGGTGTGCCTATTTGTCTCTGTTGCTCACCAGCCGCAGCTCCTCCTGGGAGTAGCTGACCACCAAGGTCTCTCATCTGCCATGGGGTTCCCTGCCAGGGGCCCACTGCTCACTGCTGCCACTCGGGGAACCACACTGCTTTAGTTTTACCATTACACTCCAAAGGTACCAAACAGCCACAAGAGGCAGCTCCAAGTGAGAGGAATCAGGCCTCTATCTTGGCTCCATCAATACACACCAGGTTGACTACCTACATGGATCCAGGATCAATCATACAGTTTCTCGCTGATGTCATTGTTTGAATAGGACCATCATTAGCAATTATCCAGTGCTTATCCCACCATTACACCTGTGTGGGTGCGTGCATGCAGAAGTTCCCTCAGTGGTCTGCAGGTTTTCATATTGGGAGAACCCACACTCAAGGAACCTATGCTTAAGGAGTCACATCTGCATTTGGAGCTGATTTGAGCTCCTGGACTGTGCAGTATTACAGTAGAGAGTCTGCTAAGCACAGAAGAGCATCATGAAAGCCATTTGCTTGAGGGGAGCTTGATACCTCTCTTCAGTTGGAGTCCCTGCAGAGATTTATATCAAGTTCTCCAGAATGTGGGGAAAAACCAGGAATCCAAACATATCTTTAGGCCCTTCTAGTTCTACTCCACCTCCAAACTCGCTAAGGGTCATTGGCCTCTCCCACCTGGGAGAATCCTACTGCAGAATCACTGCGCTGGCTTTTCCTCACTTTCCTTTATCCCCTGACGCTCGCTTCTTTCACCAGGAGACACGGTCCTACATTCCTTCACAAATTCCCATAAACACAAGCAATCTTCCTAGGGAACGGATCTTTACGGAAAGGTGAGAGTATCAGTTCTGGAAGCAGATCTACTGCATTCCAATTAAGTATTTTTGCCACTTATTACGTAATCCTAGGCAAGTTGTTCAACTGCCCTATGCCTTAGGATTCCCATCTACAAGGTTGGGATAACAACAGTACCTACAACATGACAACATTGTGGAAAACACAAGAGATAAGTGTAAAATGCTATTTATAGTATTTGCCTTGGAGAAACACGGACCCCTGCAGGGTCATTTGGCCTACCACAATGCACAGCCGCTGCATTATTTCTCAAACAATTCCACGAAGCTCGACGGTATTTCTATCTGGGGGCACACACTGTGGAAACAAGTCCAGATGTACCAGATGCATAACCTGGACTCATGTAACAAAGAGAGTCAGTCTTTAAACTCACATTCGGAATCTAATTCCAGTGCTTTTTCCATTGTATCACACTGTATATGAAATACGAGGAACAGTTATGGTGGCCACCTCTGGATAGACGAAGAAAGGGCTTCTGCAAATCTCCAAGTAGAACAAAGTGTATCAGTGTGTTAACAGCTCCAGCTACTTGGGAAGCTGAGGGAAGAAGATCACTTGAGGATTTGGGAGCCAACTTGGACAACACAGTGAGAACCCTATCTACACATCCACACAATCCATGTGTGACCCTTTCATGATGACATCAGTAGCTAATAGTAATGAGGGACACAATGCATAATGACTAAAAATGCGTTGGTTTCCTCTCATACAACATGAAGATCAATTATCATCCCTGTGCTGTTTGGGGCTCGTATTGGATTCTATAGGCACAGTGGGCGCACCATCAAAAAAAATTAAGTAAACATGCCTCTCCTGTGCCCAATGGCAAGTTTTGGTTGGTTTGTTGTTTTTATTTTTATTTTTAACACCTATTTCATTTCTGAAATTTTTGTGATAAAAGGCAATCACTCAAGGCTTACATTTAATTATTTTCATGAAAGTATATTTAATCCTTTGCTATGCATGAGTTAAGGCATCTTCAGGCAGAGAAAAATGGGGCACTTAATAAAAATGGATATATGCCTGGGGATGGAGTTCAGAGGCAGGGGAAGGTCAAAAATCATTATGAAAACTGTACAGGTTCAAAACTACTAACTGGAAAACAGTTTTAGAAAAGTAAGCTTTTACATGATATGCATCAAACACTCCACAAACACACATCTTCACTTCAAAATGTGTGCCAAAGTGATGGTTTATGTCCCCGCTTCTTTACAGACACACATCCAGGAGGAAACATTTCCATCAGAGGAAGGAGGCAGTACCTTTCACCATGGGTCCAGGACAGTTTTAACCAGTGTGAGACAGTTGCATTGCTTTGTGACGACAGCATTTTAAAAAATGGATACTAGTGAAGTTCAGCTTCAGTCACGTTCATCATCATTTCTTCCAAAAGTGGCACAGTAAACTGGTGATGCCCGTTTTATATCTTAGATGTCATTAGAAAATAAGATCAGACAATAAGGGCGGTGGTGTCATCTGGGAGACTTGCAGTGGTCCGTCCTTCTCAGAACCGGAGCCTGTCCCTCCTTTTGAAAAGCCAGCTTGGACACGTGGAGCTGCCTCTTCAGCATGGCATCTTCCAGGACGTTTCCCTCTCACATCTGCCACAAACGTGCACTCAGCCGATTTCACCTGATAATGTCCACCTCACTATGCCCCGACGAGAACCACATCTCCTCGTCAGACAGGACACGGACTCTGGAATACACAGAGTGTCGTCTATCCTCATGCCTCACAGGTTTATGCCTTTCCGTGTGTCTTTGGTTATATTTAACAATTTCTTTGCTAAGTGGGGTGGTTTTAGGTCGGAGACTAGGGGGTTTGTATAGAACAATGAGGAGGAAATAATTGAATTTAATTGTCGGAATTTAAGAATCTATTTCTGTTTGTGGAAATACCAGGTAGACTCACGCCTTCTATGGTCATGAGGGATTATTCCTCCCACCTCACAGCAGCTGTTCAGAAGTGACCTTTAGCAATCATTATGTGTTTTATTTTCAAAACTAGCACTGCCTACCTCACATTAATGCAAAACACCTCTTGAAGGTGTAGAGAACCCACTAAAATGGTGATGCATAAAAATCATGCAACAGTCACATCACACAGCAGGCATGAGTGCACACAATAGCCTTGAGATCCCCCAGAACTCGGGTGACCAGGCACACAATGAGTGCACACAATAGCCTTGAGATCCCCCAGAACTTGGGTGACCAGGCACACAACTTGTCCTTTGGTTTGGTAACAACAACAAAAAGCATTGTGTTTCTAAAACAAAGCAAAACTGGATCTTCCTTTTTCCTCCTCCGCACACCTTCATTGGCTCTCTTTAAAGATCCAAGATGGGAGAATGTGACCTGCTAAGTAAAAAGGAAGATGAAATAGCAACCCCCAAGGAAAGCCAAAGAAAAACAGCTCGAGTACATAGAAACGGCGTGCTGAAAATCCATGGTATAAGACATCATTCATTTTTGGAAACAAATTAATTAAAATGTTAAATGTCAAACAAGACCCCCTTATTATTCATGTCAGGGAAATTTCAACTCGGTAATAGGTGTGATAGAGATGTCATCTAATTGTTGCTGATCTTTCTAACTGAATTGTTCTCACACAGTAGCATCGGGGCCTTTGAGCGGAAATATTTACGGCTGTCAAACTCTTTCTCTCAGGGGTTACCCATTTGGCCTGCAACTTTGGATACCACCGTGCTCTGCTTTGTTCCCATCACACGTCCCATACTGTCTGATTACCTGGGGATCTCAAAAAGGCTGGGCAAGCTTCACGGCGGGTCTCAAGTTAAAATGAGGAGCATCACTCCCATTGAGATAGCAACAGCGTGATCAGAGAGTTCTGGACAAAGAGAAAATCATCTTTCCTTTTTCTTTCCCCTCCTCCAGAACAAACTCACAAGCTTTCACGAAGCACAGTACTGGAAAATCACAAGACCCTGCTGAACAATTTGGTAATGCAAAAGTCTTGCTGTAATTTACCTAGCTTTGTAATTTGTTAATTCTTAAGTTGCTAAGAGAGTGAGTTCATCAAAACACAAAATTTCCCCCAGATAGAGAGTTCACAGTTGCAATGCACCTTCCCTGCATTTTTGCATTGTCTTAGCTCAAAAATAGCTTTTTTTTTTTTAAAAGAATTTAGTTTTGGTGTTTATTGCAACTGCTTTTGGCTATTCACAGGTTATTATTTTTGCTTTGTTTTTAAAGGAAATCTATTAATAATTAGAATCTCAGTTAACAAATACCCACGCATGTTTGTGATACAATCATTTAACTTTCTAGGTGACACAAAGTCCTCCAAGATTGCAAGTTACTCTCTTAACTGTTATGATTAAATTACGTTTAATTTTAAAATAGCTTAAGATGATTTTCTTGAAAGGCAAGATAATTAAAATAAACATACAGGATTTTTTCAAACATTCAGAGTTAAGAGTTAATCCTACATCTCCGATCTCCCAGACATAGCTCCTCTGCTGTAAAGAGGCAATTCCTGACTAAACTTTATAACCTTAGAGGAAAAGGGATTCCCTTGGCTACACACACTAGATGACAAAACCAAGTCTCTTCTGTCTCCTGAACCACACTATCAGGCTAAAACTACAGCATGGATCAAAAGAAACCAACAAAAATTAAACTGGAAATGCATGCTAAAAATAATCCAATAGCACGGCTCCCCTCTGGCCTAACACTGTGGCATTTACTTCATTAAGTGTTTCTAAAAAAACTCACAGTGGGAAAGGTACTTAATTTATTTACTGCATGAGTCTAACGAGAACTGTGGAAGAAATTTGAGGTAAATTGGCTTGGTTTGGCGCAGGATTACTGGAATATTGGGTGTTTTGCACGAGACCCTCTTGCCTGACATACGTAGCAAAACATCTTTGTTTGGGTTTGAGCATATATTTTTCTGATAGAACCTTAGTAACAAAAAGAAGTTTTCAAGGGGAAAAAACGGCCAAGGAAATTGCTTGCTTGCAACTCTTGCTCTTCCTAATAAATAGAAGCCACTACTTTGTGCTGTCACCCTGTCATTTGTCACAGCGACACTCTAGCACTCGGCAGCTACAAACGGCTGAAACCCAAGTGACTACAGGCTGCAGCATTATTTTCCTAGAAGAGGGGACAGTGAAAAAAAAAACACAGGGCAAACCCTACCCCCAACCTGTGTTCTCGCCTAAGCCCCTCTCTGCCCTTCTTTGCTAGCTGCTATGTGCTCCCAGACATGCTGTCCTCCTCTCCTCCCAGTTGCCGCTTTCAAATCACAGACTCGCTCAGAGGTGCTATGATTACACTAACTTTTCAAAGATGTAGCTCTGATTTATGTAATACTGCAAGTCCATTTCATTTCGGGTTCCCCCTGAGGATGGGTAGGTATATCTATAGGTGACAAGTGAATGCATTTCCTATTTCTTTGACAACTTACTTCCCATTGTCTTTCCAGGACATTCTGTTGAAGCTGTAGACTTCTCACCAGAGCCTCCAGCCTGCCCATAATATTCTGAACTAGTGTCACAGGTACTGTCTTAACCTAAACCGAAAGCTGATCCCTAAAAAGCCCTAACTAGGTACCAGACCTGCTCCCCTTTTTGGACAAGAAGGTCAGGACCCAAAGAACTGCCAGAGCAGAAGATCAAACCTCCCTAACGGAAAAGCAAACACAAGTGAGGTCTCTACTTCCCCACATATCCTTTGTGGATGATAGTGTGATGTTAACTCTGCAGCTCCTGTTCCCACTCCCCACCCCCCATGTTCAGCCATGCCTCCTCCAGCACCTTAGAGATGCACAGAGAATAAGCTACCAAGCTGGTACTAACCTGGTACAAATGCATGCTCTACATGGGGCCATTCAACTTCCTACAGGTTGTGTGGATTTATAGGCAACAGTTCCCTCCCATGTAAATAGTCTGCTGCCCCTTCCCACCCCATGAATCATAACAACTATAACATTTATCTATGAATAACCAATGTATTCCTTCAATATTTCCTTACTTTAAAATATTCTAAAATGAGCTGGAGGATATGCTATCATTGCTCCAGAGATAACCTCCTGCATATATTGACCTTATACTCTGCCATAAGTTTCTCCCACTGATGCAGTCATTCACACCCACTCTCCAAGTATCTCCTCTGGCAGGTCCTAGGGGAGGCGCTGGAACCAGAGCAGTGCACAGACAGGAAAGGCTACTGTGCTCTGTGCATTTATGTACTCAGTCTTCCTTGCCTTTCTCATCGCCCCAACATCCTTTGCTTAGGAGTTAAGCATCCATGTTTAATCTGCATTTTTTCCTCTACTTTCCTACCTAGTACATACTAATCAACCATAAAAAACAAGCTCAGAAATCACAATCCCAGAGAACCTAGACAACAATGAGGACCCTAAGAGAGACATACATGGATCTAATCTACATGGGAAGTAGAAAAAGACAAGATCTCCTGAGTAAATTGGGAGCATGGGGACCTTGGGAGAAGGTTGAAAGGGAGGGGAGAGGCAGGGAGGGGAGCAGAGAAAAATGTAGAACTCAATAAAAATTTTAAAAAAGATAGCATACTAATAGATTTTCCCCTTAAAAATTAAATGACATTCATTCAATTAAGAAAATAAAGTGTTCCCTGGTGTCAGAGTGGTACAACACCAGGCTTGGTTGATCCTTAGAAGAGACACTTCGGAATGGGTACAGCTGAACATCTGGGTCATCCATGGCATGCTAACCTAGAAAGTCCTCATAGCCCTCCAGTTCACCTCTCTACTAACCTATCTAGCCAAGTCTGGAGGAAGGTATCATTGGTAGGTTATCTGGCACTAACATTAGGTTTTTCCTCCTCCTAAACATGCGTTCCCTTCCTGGATATAGACCTTAGCCTGTGCAGCTGTCTTAGTTCAGGTTTCTATTGCTGTGAAAAACCCCATGAACAAAACCAATTCGGGAAAGGTTCCTCTCGGCTTGCAACTCTCAGGCCACACTCCAGCACTGAGGGAAGGCAGGGCAGGAGCGAGGCAGGAACTGGAGCAGAGGCTGTGGAAGAGTGGTGCTTACTGGCTTCCTCAGCCTGCTTTCTTAGGCAATTCAGGACCGCCTGCACAGAGAAGAGACCATCCACAGTGCGCTGGCCTCTTGCACATCAATCATCAGTCAAGCAAATGCTCCATTGGCTTGCCTATAGCCATCTTAATTGAGAGCCCCTCTTCCCAAAGGATTCCAGCTTGTGCTGAGCTGACAAAAGAGACTAACCAGGAGAGAAGCCAGCTTGGCCTCATTTCTGCTGGTGTTTTTCCTCTTCCTCTACATAACCACTCACCATGATTCTACCAACGGCCAATGTTATCAACCCTGTGTGCTGGATGGAAGGTGGCGTCTGTACTAGCTTTGATGATGCTCTGCTCCACAATGTCAGGGAAAGTCAAGACGGTCAGGAGTCCTTTCACGCTCCCACCCTTGAAGGGAAAGAGAATGAAGTGCCTTGGGTGCTGACCAAAGGAAGACACATTTGCATTGGCCTGTAGTCCTGAGAGGAGCTCTACTTAAATGTGTACCGCACACTTGAAACTAATACTTCTGAAATCTCATATCCTAAACGTCGGAGGGTGTTCCTCTGACCCCCATCCAACTCTGTGTGAAAAAAGCAAAGTGTTTATAGGGTGTAGGTATAGGCTTGGAAGCGGCGTGGGCTGACATTCTACCGTGGGCTATTCAAAAGGGCTGCCTGCCCAAGTGCATCTTTTCTGCTGTTACAGTAAATGGCCAGCACCGATCTGGAGTATAAATAAATGCAGCAAGCTACCAAAGCTCCACTTAAACTCCACTCCCCAAAAAAGCGTGACTTCTAACCCTAACCTGACCAACACCCAAGGTAACTCAGTAATTATTTTTGTTTTGGTTTGTTTTTCTGGCAGCTTCACATGCAGAGATAGAGAAAATCATGCGCCAGAACAGGCCCCGGTTCTCAGGCGGTCCTAGCAATACTACCGTTTACTTTCTTTTTTATGTTCATCTTATTTTCAGAAAAAAGATTAAATTATAAATCAAATAAAATTTACTTTTAAGCAGAGCAGTGGTGGTGAAGTCCTTTAATATCAGCACTCAGGAGGCAAAGGCAGGCAGATTTCTAAGATCAAGAGCAGCCAGGTCTACAGAACAAGTTCTGGGCCAGCCAGGGCTACACAGTTAAGTCTGCTTTAGGTCAGGCCTTTCCAAAATGTACACAGATAGAGTTTGGTGGGAAAACTCCAGTGCTGCCTTAAACAAGTCGTCCTTCCAATCCAGAAGAACTGATAGCTTTATTTTACTGTAGTCTAAGTTTAGCGGCTTCTTGTCCCAGGAACTGAGATAGTGCAAAAGGGAGGAGATTTTTTGAAAGGCGAGCAATAATGAAAGGGGAGGGAAATGCTCTTGAAATTTAGGTACATGTAGGTCAGAAGATGAGGTGTACTGTCAAAATGAGACAAATGAAAGTACAATTTTGTACCATGTTTAAAACACATCCATAAAAGCTAGATAATAATAATAGCAGCTGCCACTCACCGAACGCTTACAACATGCTGGTGCCTTGCTAAGTGCTTTATGTGTGTTTTCTTATTTTATCCCACAGCAAACCTATGATTTATTAGTCTCAGTTTATAAAGAAATGAGTTGCAGAAAGGTGACGCTAGTAGTCCAAAGTCAAAATGTTGACTATGAGAGGTAGGAACTTTATGCTGAAACGCTGCGCTGTAACTATGAGGAGGTAGGAACTTTATGCTGAAACGCTGCGCTGTAACTATGAGNGAGGTAGGAACTTTATGCTGAAACGCTGCGCTGTAACTATGAGGAGGTAGGAACTTTATGCTGAAACGCTGCGCTGTAACTATGAGAGGTAGGAACTTTATGCTGAAACGCTGCACTGTAACTATGAGGAGGTAGGAACTTTATGCTGAAACGCTGCACTGTAACTATGAGGAGGTAGGAACTTTATGCTCAAACGCTGCGCTGTAACTATGAGGAGGTAGGAACTTTATGCTGAAACGCTGCACTGTAACTCCCCAAAGAGAAAGGGGGGAAAAAAACTCAGAAAACATGACAGGAAAAGAACTGTGCAATGTACAAAATCACACAAAAACCAAATCAGACGATTTATTCTGACCAACTTGGTCAGCGGTAAGAAGTCACAGGTACCACAGCTAGCTCAAGGAAGACCTCAACAGGCTCCTTCCTCCACCCACCAGCAGAGGAAGCTCTCCATAATGTTGTCCATAATGCTATCACTCTAATGTCAAAACCACAAGGAGCTAAAGAGGACGCAACCGGGGGAGGGGCAAACTATGTAATAATAATGTTGGAAGGCAGGTGCTATGATAAGAAGAGGACAAGAACAAGGCAAGAAGACCATTGGGAAAGGAGACGGAGGGAGCAAGGATGCTGGAGATGGTGGTTTGTGGTTGTGTTAAATAGGATGGTGAAAACGGCCTCATAGGAAAATGTCAAATTGGGCAAAGATGAGAAGAGGGACCCAAGCAAGAAAGAGCCACAGTCTAGAGCCAGGGCAGTCCAAGAAAAGAAAAGAAACATCTGGAGCGGGAGCCCTCAGCTAAAATCTCCTCTTAGTTCAGACAATTTACAGAAATACAATGTAGTGATTAAGAATACAGACTCTAGAATCAGTGGACAATTGAATTTGAGAGTGAAGACGGATGAGAAGCAGAATATTTGCATAATCTCAGTTTATCTCCCAAGATGTCTCTTCAACGAAAAGGGAAATGAGGGCTGGAGAGATGGCTCAGTGGTTAAGAGCACTGACTGCTCTTCTTAGAGGACCCAGGTTCAATTCCCAGTACCCACAGGACAGCTCACGACTGTCTGTGCCTTCAGTTACAGGGATCTGGCACCCTCACATAGACGTATATAATGGCAAAACATCACATAAAAGAGAAAAAAACAAAATAAAATAAAAACTTCTAAAAAAAAAACATTGGAAAAGGAAAAATGGAAGCACTACAGTAGAAGATCCTAAAAGCTGCCTTCTTCACAGGGTCAGCAGGGAAACATCAGTGATTCATGGACTCCCTGATGTCGTTTAATGGGAAGAGCACATCTCTGTTGTTATATTGGAGCCAAGCTTCAAAACCTCCACGTATCAGAGACAGTATCAGACAAAACCCAAGTGAGAGATATGCTACAGAATCATTGACCAGTCCTTTTTGAGAGTGTGGTGGAGATAAGAGACAGTGAGCAATTAAGAAATTATCACAGACTTAAGGAGATTTACAAAACACAATCCATGGTCCCGGTGTAAGTGAGAAAGAGAAAACTCTGACAACATTTGAACAAGGTCTTCACGGCTGGGGATAATTTCATATCATGTTGACGTCCTGGTTACAAGCAGCCATTCTGTGGTGAAGGAAGGCAATGGTGTTAGTTGGGGGAAGGGCACGTGAGACTACTCACTACGCGAATTCTTCTTATTTAAAATAATCCAAAATTACTTTAAAATGAAAAAAGAAGGAAGAAGAAGAAATACTATTGTGGGCATTCAGCCTGAACAAACGCTGGCCTGTCCACATTAACTCTCGCCACTTCCCTGTACTCCAGTGTCACCTCATCAGAGCTGCAGCAGTTTGAGAGTCACCATGAGTCACATGACATTTGCTACTTTTAACAAGGTAGACAGGACCAGGATGGCCTACCTTGTGATTATTTCCCTAAAAGAAAAAAATTTCCTACAGAAAATTGTTTGACCCATTCACATTAAACCTTCCTATTACTGCATACACCCCACCCACACACCCTTCAGAGACATAGAACCACAATGCTCTAACCATGGGGTCCCTACAGTGGTCCCTTGTGGAATGGACGTTCTCCCATCCCATGGATGAGATCCTGTATGGGTCTTCCTCAGAGCAAAGCTTTGAACCCAGCCTGACATTACCGTGAGTGCAAGGAGAGCAGAGAAACATCCTTTCTAGAGCAGGAAGAGGTCCAGTATATAGAAGCTGCATGCTGTCTCTGTGGTGGGAATTCCCTTCTGGTGACTTAGCTCCCTAGTTGTGACTTGCTATATGCAAATTTGATGTTGGATCCTAGACAAAATTAATGTTTGCCCTGCTATGCCCACCGATATGGCAAAGGTAAACCAGGTAACATCACACTGATGTTGGAACTGACAATTTACTCCCCACTGTGATCTAGAATCACAACCAATAACTCACTGTCATGCTTGCTTATAAATTAGCTGCTACCTGATCAAGACAAGGTAAGTACATAAACTACAAAAAAAGTCTGTGTGTGTGCAGGTATACAACTCAATGTGTGTATATATATGCATATGAGAATGTATGTCCACATGTATGTGGAGGCCAGTGATCAACATTGCATGTCTTCCTCAGTCAGTCTGCATTGTATTTTCAGAGGTAGGGTCACTCAGTGAACCTGAAGCTCAAAGATTCATCTAGACTAGTTGGCCAGTAGGCCCTTCCTGTCTCCACCCAACCTCCATTCTCAAGGATTACAGATGTAGTTGGTCCCAGTTTTTATAAGAGCTCCAGGGATCTGAACTTGGGTTCACATGCTTCCATGATAAGCACTTATAACTGAACCATTTCCCCAGTTCCAGAGACTTTTGACATTACAGTGTTCCGTTGCATTTTAAGAAAGTTTTAGCTCATAAGTGTTGAACATTTAAAAAGAAACATATGTAATGCAGTTGTTTGAATAAAAATGGCCCCCACAGGCTGATAGTGGCACTATTAGGAGGTGTGGCCTTGTTGGAGTAGGTGTAGCCTTGTTGAAGGAAGTGTGTCACTGGGGGTAGGCTTTGAGGTTTCAGATGTTCAAGCCAGGCCCAGTGTCACTCTCTCTTCCTGCTGCCTGAGGATCCGGATGTAGAACTTTCAGCTACTTCTACGCACCATGTCTGCCTGCATACTACCCTCCCTAGTGTTCAAGTTTCAGCCAGTACAGGCTGAGACAGCAAAGAGCCGGCTGTCCCTTATTCATCTTACTGTCCTCCACCAGTGTTGCCATGGCAAACCTGAAGCCCCTAGGTCCAGATGTATGAAGAACGGACATAACTAGCCAGGTCTTTTCTCTCCCCCACTGAAATCGCAGTGCTTCGGACTTGTGATTTCTGTTGTTCTGCCGCCTTAGCCTCCTCACTGAGCCCTGACCAACATTCTCAGCTGCCATCAGAATCACTACTAATTCTCTCCCCTTTCTCCTTCCTCCTTAGGCTTGCCTTCCCCTCCCCCTCTCTGGAACATGGTGATGTATACTCATTTATTGTCTAAGACTAGTGTAATACTACAATGGCAGAGTTGTGCAGGTTCACCAGAGAGCTTATGGCCTACAAAGCCTAAAATATTTACCGTCTGCTCTTGGAAGGAAGCTTGTAAACCCCTAACCTTGCACAATACTTTGCATATAATATCTGCACAATAAAAAAATTGAAAAGGATAAAAAGTATAGAAAATCCTTTGAAAACATCCATCAGTCATAATTGTAACTATTCCACAGTTGAGTGCTTTCATGCTCCACTTCAATCATGCCCTTGTAAGAAGTACAGGGACAGGAAACAACAAATGCCTGAGCCAAAATCAGAAAGAAGCACATAATAGACATCCATTAAGTAGTTGTTAAATAAGTAAACTACATTTATCTAAAGCCAAATATTCACTATTACAGAGTCATAAGGTGAGCCAATTTCAAAGAAGCTAATTTAGAGAAAACAGTCAAAATAAATCCAAAATGTTTCTAAATACCTGCAATCTGAATGAATACAGCTATATGGCACTCATGGAAGGGTACAAGACTAAGTCCACACTGAGTCCTATGGGCATCTAAGCAATGTCTCTCATCCCCAGGCATTCCATGCGAGGGTGGGACAGACCCTAACATGTGAGCTCTCAGATGCTGATGGTTGGTTTGTCATCTGGTAAGCTATGTCTCCCAAGTCTCCTGTGTTTAAATCCTAACTCTTAGTGTGATGGCATCACCTAACCCTGCTGGTAACCCTCAGGGTCCTTACGTGGGGTCCTGAAGATGAGGCTTCATGATGGGAGCAAGGAAGGCCCCTAAGAAGAGGCAGATACCTAACATGTCTTTCTTTCCAGGTACCTGCATCAAGACATAAGAAGACAGAATCCAGGTGAGCCCCTGCCACAAACTGAGCCTGCTAACACTTTAACCTTAGATGGCTGGCTTCCAGAACTGTGAGGAATAACTGTCTGATATTGAAGACACGAGAGCTGACTAAGAACAGGGTATCTTAAAAATGGGAGGCGCTTCCAACTGATTCCAACTGAGTGTAGACAGGTTTCCAACAAGAAAAATAGAAGTTACTTCTCTCTCCTTCCCTCTTTCTCTCCCTCCCCCCGTCCTGTTCCTGTATGAGATGTGATTGGGGTCTTACTGTGTTGCCAAACTGGCCCCAAATTCCTAAGTCTAAGCAATCCTCCTGTCTGAGAACCCCCACGAAAGGGCTAGGACTACAGACACACACCAGGGTGCTGCGGATCTGAGAATTCTGATGGGAGCTTTGTTAATATTTCCATCTGAAGGTCTCTTACCTTTCATCTGTCCATCAAAGTTTAGCCTAAAGCTTCTTTGACATCTCCAGCATGCTGTAATTTCTTGTCTTCCTAAAGCCCTTGACTGTTTGCCTTTTCCCATATCTTGGAACTTAAAATTATCCTTGCATGCAAATAGCTTGCAATATACAGTTATGGTGATTTGCCAGTAGGCCATAAAGAGCCTAGCAAAAGGCACTCTGACTTGTTTTCTTTTCCTTACTCTTGCTTCCCCATGCTCTCCCATAAGAGTTGGTTTTGATATGCAGAATTCTAACAAGAATAAGCTAAAAGTGCTTCTGCTGTTAGCTCTTGTACCAAACCGGAACAGCACATGCAGAGAAGGGGCTAACTGTTCAAATGGAGGTCATTATAACGACAAAAGAAATGCAGAATATGAGGAAGATACTTTTTAAATAATTAAATCATAGTTTTGAATAGACTTTTGTTCTTTCTTTGCTGCGCTATTTTGTAAGAAAATAATGTGAAGTGAATAAAAAAGTCACTCTAACATATAACAAATCAAAGTTTACCTGTAACATACGCTTTAAAAACCTGAGAGAATTATAGCATGCAACAGTCAGCTCAAAACTACTAAATGTAATTAATTACTGAAGTAAAAACAGAAGCTCTCACTGTCCCTCAAAACTTTTTATTAATACATGTTATTTCCACTGAGGTATTATTACATGGAAGTAGGAATGTGGAGGTTGAGTGTATCTTATTGGCTGAAATGATGTATCTAAACAGTGAATCTTGGAAGCGGGTGGGTATTCTAGCCCTTCAGCATTCATTCGGGAGGTGGTGTACATCTGTACTCTAATCGTTCAAGGTGCTAAGACAGGAAGATTACCACAAGTTTGAGGCCAGCCTGTGTGATGTGATGACACCCTATCTGAAAACAAACAAGAAAAAATGATAAACTGCTCTAATGGACATGCATTGAGGTAGTAGAAAACGTTCTGTGCCACGAAGCTGAGAAAGTCACCGTTCTCCCTGAATCAGCAAACTGGCAAACCAAGGGTAACACACTACCAGTTGAATGTGATTCATGCATCAGATTTATTTCTAGAATGGAATAAGGGACTGCCATTATTTAGTGTGTGTATATGGGGGGACTGCAAGGGAGAAGGCAGAGGTTCTGGGACTCAGACTCGGGTTGTCAAGCTTACACAGCAAGCACCGTTTTCTGCTGAGTCATCTTCCCAGCCCAGGACTGACAGTTTTAAAGTGGAATGGGTGCAACAGAATGGGAGGTAAGGAGGCTTGTAGGAAAGCAAGGGACGGGAAACGGCGAGTGGGCCATGGGGACGATAGAGCTGGGTGGTGCACAGGACAGGCTTATGAGGGAAACAAGCTCAAATGATGGTTCTGCCAGAAATTAGGAAACACCAAACATCAAGGTTGCTATGATCTGCTTGAAAATTTTCGCCTCTACATTTTCTCTTGTATGACTTAATTCAGACATCCAAACTGAACAACAGAACAGTAAAAATAGTCCCCCAATATATTCAGTGTTCCAACTTGGCACAGCCTTTGATGGAGCTAAAGTATAAATGGAGGTGGCTTTGCCAGTTGGAGAAAATAGGAAGAAAATGGAGTAAGACGAGTCATTCAGACCAGGGGACAGAAAGTTTAGACTCTACAAGTCTCTTTCCTCACTTTTACTCCACAGTTTTACATTCTGCGAGAATCACATAGCATTTTAAGTAGACTCTTTTAACCTTGTGAAGGAACATTCGCTTGTGTTCCTCTACACTCTCTGACACGGGCACACGCCAACCCACAGTCCTCTCTGTTCCTCTACACTCTCAGACACGGATACACGCCAACCCACAGTCCTCTCTGTTCCTCTACACTCTCTGACACGGATACACGCCAACCCACAGTCCTCTCTGTTCCTCTACACTCTCTGACACGGATACACGCCAACCCACAGTCCTCTCTGTTCCTCTACATTCTCTGATGCAGGCACCACATCACAGTCTTCTCTCACCCAATTAAAGTGTCTAACAGAAGAATGTCAACACTTTCTGAAAAGACAGCAAAAAGATGAAATGCTGACAAAAAAAAAACCTACATAACAAAAAGAAGAAATAGAAGTATACATAAGGATAAGGCTTGTGGCAAGGTATACTTTAAAAGTCACTAGCTACATAATGGGCACTGGCTACATAGAAATTTATTGAGAAAATTGAAATTTAGAACTAAGTACAAATTCTCGGGGGGAAAGCAGATATGTATGTATGTACACACACACACACACACACACACAATGGCTGGGTGGTAAAACTCAGCAGGATCTGAGTTCAAATCTCCATCATTTATGTAAGTTCTAGAAGAGTGTAGAAGTGCACCGATAACCCCAGCGTTCAGAACGTAGAGACAGGGTTGCCAGAGCAACCTGGCTAGCTATACTAGGAAACTTGGCAAGGTCTAGTTAGGTGACAGATCTTGTCTCAATACATAAAGTGAAAAGTGACAGAAGAAAGCACCCGGTTTCAGCTTACGGCTTCCATATGCACATGCACAAACATGTACCTGCTCACGTGCCCACGCACATAAACACACATGTACACTAGCTTGCAAACCGCACACATACATACACAAGTTTAAGAATGACAAACAGCAAACATGGTTAAAAATAAATAAAAACACTGGCCCAAAAAAATTAGCTAGGTTTAAACTGGAAAAAAATCTTCATCACAGAAAGAGTATTGTAAATAAGTGTGTACAATGATAAGATTTGTAATATGCATATTAAAATCCACTAAGTATATAACAGTTCTTGAGGTGCATCATAAAAATTGAAAATTAGCACCAAATACAGATTTTCAGAAAAAATAAATATATATAATTTTTAAAACAAAGTTAAAAATGCTAAGACCAATGCCTTCTCTACATCTTTGATTTTTCAGTGAATCTGAGAAAATGATGACACGTGTTTTTGTTTCAAAAGTTGATGTGACAGAGCAAACATAGCTTTATATGCAGAGAACGTAGCATATCCTAAATTGGTTAGATTTTATTATCTAAACAGCATGGAAATGAATTCTGGTTGTAGGTTTTCTTTTCCGTACTGCAAATGGAAGTCATGGCTGTATGCGTGCCGGTGAGAGTCTGAGCGCTGACCCTACACACACTATACGGTCTTCTAAACACTTAGCTTTACTACGACAGTCCAGGAAGAAGGAATCTCATATACTGGACTGCTGAAACAAAAACCTCTGGAATATTTCTAGGAACAAAATTGCAAAAGAACACGAAAGCTTTTTTTCACGGAACAATTGCATTTGAAATAAGACCCTCATCGCATTTGAAATAAGACCTAAGGTCAGCAGAGCTGTTTAAAAAGAGATGAACTTAAAATGTATCGAGCTCTTGACTTCAAGTTTAAAATGTAGTCTGAGCTAGAGGAACTTCAGCGGAACTGGAAACCATGCTCTCTAAGGAAGAAGCAGCAGCAAAAACGACCAGGACGACGCCACCTTGAGCTCCACTCTGATGCCCACGTCTGCTTTAGTCAGCAGTGCTGCAGGCTATGGTCTCCGTTCATGTATTCTAATACTTTCATCAAGTGAATCTTATCTGTATTTACTTCTTCAAGCTATTTAAAATGAAAAGTGAAATTCTGCAAGTCTGGAATAGATAACAAATATGTACATGAATCAAACTCAAGTGTTCCAATACATAATACAAAACGTTGTATATCCAGTTCAAGCCAACGTGTAAAGCCAATGACGTCCCCATGAGTGAGACATGGAAAGGCTTATCCCGAGGAAGCATGCTAACTGCCCAACGGTAGCACAGAACAGACTGTGCAGAGAGATGTCCACAAAGCCTGTCATGTGAGACTCCTGAACACCACATGCCTCCACAGCAGACATCAGAGTGTCACATTTCAGGACCTGTGTTCACTCCCCTGGAAGATGTGGGATATCCTGAGTAACACTAGAGGAATTTCATCATGTTCTAACCTGTCAGAAGACAAGGACCAAAGAATAAAAGTCCCCAGCTTGCTGTAAGGCCAGGGGACAATGTGTGCTTGCTATGACCTACAGTAAGTATTTCACTGCTAAAACAAAATTATAAAGATGAACTCCCGTTTTCTCAGAATTGTTCTGGTTTCTTGGTATTCCCTTCACACTACGGGAGAGTGATATGAAGGATGGGGTGTGATGTGGATACACTAGAACCTGAGCTCGGCTACAGTCAAGCTTCAATTAATTTTAAATGATCAAACAACTGCACTGCCAAGAGACAAGAAACCACGGGTCTTTTACATGATCCTACAAAGTAAGGCAGAAAGAGGTCACTCCCCAGAGGTCAGCATATGCACCAGGAAAAACAGTTAAGAAAAGAATTTTACACAAATGGCTGCAGACAGCTCTGAAGACGGTCCTTGTTAGCATAATTACTCAAATGGTACTTACAAACGCGTAATATCAGCCTATTCCTGAGGATAAAAGACCGATTAGACATATTATATTTTCTTACAGACATCAAAGAATTCAATTTAAAACAAAAAAAAATTGAGCATCGGTCATTAATCTTAGCACCACAACTGGTCTCTTACAATGAAGGAGATTTTGCAAATGCCATGTGGTTGCCTATATTTTTGCTACCACAAGCAATGCTGCCTTCACTATGCCAGCACAAACAAAAGGAATCTGATTATATATTTGAAATAAATTCTCTTCACATTCCCCACCATCACACTGAATTCAAGACTTGAAAATGTTCAGGATAATTTGGTTATTTCCAACTATCAAAAGAGACCAATCTCATATGGGAATATTGGCCAATAATTAAGGAGATATCAGTTGCCTTAGCAACAGATTCCTTCCCAAATAAGCACTGTTTTCATTCAGCTGCCTTTAGCCAAAAGGGGAATTAAATCACTGAAATCAACAATTCCTTTGTTTAGCAAACAGAGCAGCTTTCCAGGTCTCAAGAAAACAGGCCCCTTGCAGTTGGTCCAGTGCTGCCCAAGGTAACAGTTTGGTTGAATAAGCCAACCTCTTGAATTACGGGATTTCATCATCAAAACCACCGCTACCAGAATGGCTAGCTTTTGCCAAAGAAATCTAACAAAAGAGGAGCATCTCCTAAGTGATGCTAATAGCTAAATTTAGCTGTATAGATCTTAACTCTACACAGAAAATAATATGGATATGTGCATACCGCTTTGTTCTGGATGCTTAACTCGGCCAAGGACTAATTAACCTACTCGGATAATTAATGGATAGTTTCCTTTCCTCGCTTTTTGGTATAAGAGACTAACCTTACAGGACACAATTTTAAAAATTATCTTACATGGGTCATTACCAAAACCAAGGAGTAAGTAATGTTTCTAACTGCAAGCGTGCCCCTCTACAAGATGAAGTTCTGTCTCTGCCTTGAAGCTATCTACAGGGACCAAATTCTGTTCCTTTCCCATAAGAAATAATAATAGAAGCTCACTGTGATGTCTCTCTCAATAGACACATACCTGAATTTCAAAAGGCTCCTCAGAGCCAGAATTCTGTGTAAAAAGTCAAGCATGCAACTCTTGGCACAAGAAACTCATTACCTAATTCTCCTCCATGATTACTGACGTCTTTACTTCATCATGGCAAAGACTGGCCCAGCTTTTCAACCACTCTGTAGTTCTACACCTTTCCCAGCCAGAGTCCCACGTCACAGCTAGGCTGGGCTCTAGATTCCTCTTCTGGCATGAAGATTCCCGTACACCCTCTGTAGACAAGCTCCTCAGATCCAAACCCAGTGCCCACAGCCTATCATCTATCCTCTGTGGCAGCTTATAGTCTTTCCCATCTGCCCTCCCTGCTTTCTTAACTTTTTTCTTATATAGGACTAATACGTGATCCTCAAACACAATACTTGCCAGTAAAATGGAGGGATAAATAAAATCAGAGCATGTCATAGACTAATACACAGTGTTCATGTGTACCTTCTCTGTATCTACAAGGGCTTGTTTCCCCCTCCCCTCCCCGCCCCATGAATGGGACTTTTAAAAAAAGTTCTGTCTGTCTGTCTTTGTCATATCTATGTGAAGAAAAATTATTTTTAAAAAGTAAAAGTGGCTGGGGTATGGTGGTGCAGACTTGTAACATCAGCACATCCGGGAGTAGAAGCAAAAGGAACTCAGGGACACACTCAGCTACACAGTAAGTTTAAGGCCAGCTTGAGATAGGTGAGACTCTGTCGCCAAACAAAATAACCTCAAATCAATCAATGAATGAATTAAAAAACTTAAAAAACAAAGCCATCCCACCTGTCCTAGTTTGCTTTCGTTGCTGTGATAAGACACTCATCACAGCCCATTCGGCAGGAAGAAAGGGCACCTTTGGCTTCCATCATCAAAGGAAGTCAGCGCAGGAGCTTAAGAAGATGCTATGGGTGTGCTCTGCTTACCAGCTCACTCTCCACAGCTTCTCAGATTCCTTTCTTACACAGCCCAGAACCACCTGCCCAGGGGTAGCACTACCCACGGCAGGCAGGGCCATTCCACATTCATCAGTCACTAATCTAAGACCACAGTCATGCCCACACAGGCCAGTGAAGGCAGTTCCTCAACTGAGGCTCCCTCTTCTCAGTTGGTCCTAGCTTGTGTCAAGTTGACAAAAACTAGCTACATCCATGCACTGAGCTATCTGCATCCGCTTTTGTTTCTTATTCTAAGTAAGTACTTTGTTCCACTTTTGCTAATTCTTATATTATTTCCTTTTAGCATTCATGAAAAATAAGCACTGTCTAGTGTTAAATTATTTATTTTTCTGATATGGAAAACCAAAGTATTTTCAACGAAACTAAGATGTGCTGTTACCTGCCGGCATTCTCGGCACCAGCTGGAGAGAAATAATCAGCTAGCAAAGTTTAAAGTCATAATAATGAGAGATGTACAAAATCAATATCACAATTTCTGCTGGAGTCCTTAAAGCTAAATTTGGCTTTAATTTATATTGCATCTCATTCTCAGCAAAGCAATTGATGATAACAAATATGCTCCAAATATGAATACAAAATGAAGACATTCCCCTTTTCCTACACCAGAAAAAGGCTAAACTCTCTGACTGCAGATAATTTCAGCCAAAGGCTAACGCTTCTGAGTCCACTATTGAACTAATAATGTAACAATTGGTGCTAACAAATACCACCGCCAGGCCTGTCCACTGGATCTAAACGGGCAGCAGAGCAAAGCATTTTCCATTAGCCCGGGTTACTATCACTTATGCAAATGTCATTTCCCAAGCACCAACTGAAACTCTATTCCAATGTGTCTGTGATGAAGAGAGATAATTCAAAGTCATAATCCCTTAGGGATGTGGAAGACCACCCGTTAATAGCTCTTCCCAGAGGGCGTGGTTATCTCGAGCACAGAACTGAGAGGAGTGGCAGGAGCAGCTCATCTTTATAGCTAGCCCACAGGGCCCGTGGTGTCAACAGCTGTTTCAGTTCAAACTGGAAGGCTGCTGTTGCTCTGTAAAATGTATATTATATTTTGTACCGAGCCATACCTACTCCTGCATGAAGCAAGTAGGGTAGCCGTGCTTCTCTGCGTCGGCGGGGAGGGCTCACCTTTCACCTCACTCACTAGACAGCAGCTGCTCTTCTCTGCACACATTGACGATGCTGCCCAATGGTATCTGAAAACTATGGCTGTTGAATATGTTGTATTGTTATAGGACAGTACGGGATCAATCTACTCTAAAAAGCCTCGATTTAGTCTACAGGAAAAGTGTAATAATGCTGGTTAAATTAATAGTTAAATCTTTAGCTCAGTCGATACAAGGGACAGCGTAAAATTTTACTGAGGACGCTTGCAACAGAAAAACCTCGAATTCTGCAAGACCTCGAATGTTTTGATATTAAACGCAGTTGGAGCTCAATGACAGTTCAGTGTGCTCACAGCTTCCCCTGAGCACAGGAGGAGAACAGGAGAACACGTGGCTCAATTTAAGGGAAGCGGTACTTACCGCTCTTGACTTTGAGTTACTAGATTCCAGATTTCACAAGAAAAGAGATCTGCCTAAGACAGGCAATGATGCATAGAAGGAAGGAAACTAACTTCATTATCGACGAAAATGAAACTAGACCCACTCAAGAGCAGCCCAATAGAAAGAGAGTAAAACGTTAGGCAGGTGCTATCCAGTGGAGGCTTTCTTTGTGACGTCACAAATAATGGGAGACAATCACATACATGCTCCTGCCTGGAGAACACTGTGGTAGCTGCAAAAGAAGAGAGACTGGACAGATATTTCAGCCTAGCTCCAAATCCCTTATATTCATGTAACTGGCCAATAATTAATGGCGAGTGTATACTGTGTGTGTGTGTATGCATACCAGTTGAGGACAACTGAAATTAGCACAAAACTTTCAAAAACAAAGAAAACTCAAGTTACATGAATTGACAATATATTAATATATCTTACAACTTTTTATATATTCTGAAACTAATTATTTTCCTTTTAAAACTTTACACACGCTTTCCTAATCAGTCTTCCAAAACAACAAACATCGATTCTTTAATATGTGTGTGTGTATGTTTACATGCATGTTATAGCATGTGTATCAAAGTCAGAGATAACCTAAAGGAACTGGTCCTCTCCTTCTACAAAGTGGGTTTCTGGGACTGAAAGCTGGTCTGTCAGGCTTGGTGACAGTGACATAGTCATCTTGCCAGCCACATATCACCTCTTACAGAGGCATCACATGAGTAAGGAGACAGTGGTAACTCTTTCAAGGCTACACTGCACTGTTCGCTTTGATTCTACATGGCGTGGTCATAATCAGGATCTATATGCCATGACTCTACACCTGCCACTCTTCCATCAGGTTCTCTCTTGGGCATGGACTCCAAGATGATGGATAAGAAAACCAAATAAAATAAGACAGACCCCCTCCCTGCCCCAGTTGCAAAAACCCAAGGCCTAGCGATGCAGTGCTAAATACCACAAGCCTTAGAGCTCTGACTGCAAGAAAGAGCCCAGCCAAGCTGAGGAAACATTTCCTGGGGAAGCTTTTCAATTTTCCACTACACTAATCATAATTCGATTTAAATCTTCCTTGCACGACGAAGCGTCTTTCTCTTCTAGCAATTAGTGCTATGTGTTAAGTAACCCTAACCTCTCTTCTTTCAAATAACACATTCGCTTGCACAGTTAAACTACTACCGGACACAGACTTCTCAAAATACTTCTCTTTCTCAAGAAGTGATCCTTCCTACGTTTATTGGGGTACACTGTTACCTTAGAGCATAAAGATGCTCCAGGAGAGTTCTCTGTTACGCCCCTGTGTTATCCTGTGATTATTAAGGTGATTCAGGCACCTTAATAAGGAGAGGGGCAGACAGTGTGGACCGTGAACCCACTAACTAGCCACTCAGAGAGCAGAGCATCTTCCCCATGCCAAACAGGAGTCTGTTCTATAGGCTCTAGAAAAAAGGTTCTAATTATTTCTAAACAAAACTTCCAAAGTATAGGAATATAAACTACCATAAAAAATAGAGAGGTATATCCACTAGTAAAACAGCTGTCTTTTTGGGGGGAGAATTATTAACCAGCCTTTTATTGATGGTTATGAAATTGCCCTTGTTGTTCAATGTGAAGGAAAGATGAAGCAGCCGGGCAGTGGTGGCACTCACCTTCAATCCTAGCCCTCGGAAGCAGAGGCAGGCGGATCTCTGTAAGTTCGAGGCCAGCCTGGTCTACAAAGCGAGTTCCAGGACAGCCAGACCTAACAGCCCCTGTCTTTAAAAACAAAGGGGAAGAAGAAAAAGAAGAAAAATGAAGCATCCACATCATTAGCTATTTTTAATAACCTGAGTTTGTGCCTCCATGTGCCACCCCCAGCATCCTGAGCTTACACACACCACCCGGGAGTGATGTCACTAGCTTCACTGTCACCTAAATTCAAACTAAGCTGGACTCAGATAATAAATCACTTGTTCAAGGTCACATACTTAGAGACAAAATAGATATAGTGCTCATGTCTGCTGAGTCCTCAGAATGATCAACCAAAAAGAACTGTCCCTGAGCCCCAAAGAACAAAAACACAACCGTTCTACTGCTCTGAAATTCTCTAACTTGTTTATTAATTCAAAAGAATCCATTACTTTGAATTGTATCTTAACATTGAAAAGCTTCTATTTTTCTGTCCTGGTCTTTAAACGTTACCAAAATTTCACATTCTACATGGCCACTATCCTTTAGTAATACATAATTTCAAATTTTGAATGGGGGTTGCTGGAGAAATGGCTCAACAGTTAAGAACCCCAGAGGGCTGGGGTTGGAGTCCTAGCTCCCATATAACAGCTTACAACTCTCTGTAACTCCAGTCCCATTGATGCGGTAACGTCTTCTGTTCTCTTTGGGCACGTCACATACATGGGACACATCCATTCAGACAAAACACTCAAACACACAGAAATAAAAATATTATAGAAAAATTGATTCATGGGCAGGTAAAGTGGCTCAGCAGATAAAGGCACTTGCCAGAAAAGTTTGGAAAACAGAGTTTGATTCCCAGAACCCACATAAAGGTGAAAAAAAAAAAAGAAGAAATAACCCATAAAGTTATCCTCTGATCACCACACACCTATGTGCACATATCACACGTGCATGTTCAGGATCACATACACACATACACACACACCAATAATATATTTTTAATTTGGACCAGATCCTAGAAACTGGTTTTGTTTAAAATTTTATATAAAAGAAAAAAGTGAAATGTTCTCTCTCTCTCTCTCCCCTCCTTCCCTCGCTGCCAGCTATGCATAAAAGAAATATACTAAAATACTCCTTGTAGAATTTGAGGCAGACACAATTCAAAGGACAATACTAAATGCAAGTCACCAAGACTTGGCATTTCCATGACCTAAGCTTGTGGGATATTGTACCTCCCCCTTGCGCCTACTGCCATCCAGGAGTAAACCCTAAGGGAGTTGTTTTGAGTGAGGGTTTCTGTATGTCTCTTTGAATAGGAATACAAAGTGACAGAAAAATAACTCAAAATTGCTATAAAATGAATGGCGTTTCCAAATGCGCAAGCAAACAACATGCACTTTAATGTAACACATTTCTTCTTATTTGGCAGTAAGTTAAAACATATGTTGTTTGAAGTTTATATAAAATGGATGAAAAGGTGTTATTTGTGTTAAAAATGAAACCAAATTACTAAGTGGTTTAAAACTCATGGCTTTTATTATCCAAATGTAGCCAGTTAAAAGTAATGTCACTTGAAGAGTAAAAATAAATTAGGGTTAAAAGTTACTGGTTTGCTTGATTTTTTTTGTTGTTGTTGTTGGGTTTTTTGTTTTGTTTTTTTATGAAGGAAATAAACAAAGTAAAAACCTTCAAAAATATGCACTTAGTCATTACAATTTCACAATTTTCTTTAATACAAGTCCAAAAAATAAACAACAAAGAAATTTAGTTGCCTCTTAACATCAAGTACAATTTTTTTTTCTCCCTGAAGCCTTGTTCTTCTGTGAATTAGCAAAAGAAGAGTTGTTAAAAGCTTAGTCATACTTCAAAAGCACAAAGTCCATGGGAGCAGGTAAATCAAGTGGTCACCACGTCCTCATCAACTCCCGGTCAACTCGGGAGGGTCACCTGGGGAAGAACAGAAGGCTGCTGCAGCTACCAACCCACGTCCTCCATCCACCAGCACATCCCAGAACAAAGAGAACAACACTGTCAAGTTATTTAGACTCCAGACAGAGCGTTTCAATGGGTCGGAGGAGGAGAAGCTGAGAACTAAAACTTCAGAACAGAAGTTTTAAGCAGTATGTCTAAAGTATATAGTTATGGAGAGCCTGGCATAGAAGGCTTTCTACTAAGAGAACTATGAATTATTAGGCCCTCAATCTCTTTTCTTCCCCCTCCCCCACCATTGACCACTGCTTACAAGGGCAAAACAGTGAAGCTGTCCTCTGATCACCACATGGCCATGCATACACAGCCTGCCATACATTCATATAATGACTTTTCAGTTTGGATCAAATCCTGGTAAAAGGAGGAAAGAGATGAAAAAGGTATAAAAGCAGAGTTTCAGCACTCTTTTAATATTTGGAAAGTTTTAATTGTTTTGTTTGTATTTTCTGAGAATTACATTATTCTCGGTAGCCCAGGCTGCCTGAGACTTTTCATCTCTATAAGATCAATCACTTAACTATAAGAAATAAAATCAACAAATTATGCTCTGACACAATAAATCCATGAAGGGATTACTAATGTCTTGAAGCAAAGCTTCTATCTTGATGTGCTCTTTAGAAGACTATACCCTACTCCCACCACTGAGTATTAAACATATTTTCATGAACTGCATCCTTATCACTGGTACAGAAGATGGACCGACCCATGAGGAAAACCATTTGTTTTCAAAAAGTCCAGGAAAGACTCAGCAAGGGAAGTCACCCCAGTAGTGCTCAGGAAGGTTGGCCAAACACACTCTAGGAAGCGCAACACCTTAGTTACATTGTTATAAGGGTTAAAAGAATTTTAGAACATACTTTCTAGAAGTGAGAATAGTTTAAAAATTTGGAATTCTTTAGAAGTTCTATAGTCTAACAGTGTCCAGGTTGAAATAATTATTAGCCAGCAGGAAACAGAAAAACCAATATAATTTATGTTTATGTAAGTTGGTAACAACTTTCACAGTAGATAAACTACCAATCATGGGCTGAATTTCATTTTCAAATATGATTTGCTTCTGTGTACTTCATATTTCTTACATGTCTGCACCTACATTGATATGAAATTAAATGCTTCATAAGCAACACACTTTCATCCTCAAACAGTTGCTCTGAATCCATCTTCATCCTTCTCTCTTTCCCTCTGTCCTTCAAAATCAAATGAACAAGAAATCGTACTTAAGATCTAGATGGAGCAGCCACCAAATCCAAACTAATACAGTAGATTTCAAAATTTTAGTCAGCTCGAATCTGGATTTAAGGTAGATCAATAATGTTACTAGAACTCTAGCCACTTAATTTAAAACAGAGGGAGAGAGAGAGTGGGAGGGAGGAAGGGTGAGGGAGGGACAGAGAGAGACAGAATTTCTAAATGCCACACTGTAAAAGTTCAAGCTTTTGTTATAAACTTAGTGATGATCCCAAGACCTGCTATCTTCTCACAAACTCTAAGGCAATTAGCTAGCAATGCAACAGGGTAAGACACCAAGGGGGGGGGGGAGCAGTGAGTGTGCAGAAGATAAAATCACAGTGGGAAGGGGAGTGACTGGACCAAACGTCCAGTCACAGAGGACATTACAAAGAGTTTGCAGTCACAAGAGACACACAGACAAGGTTGCAATCCTTGTCACCTCTGCAAAATAATAATTTTATAAACCTCAATTATTCTGTTAATAGCTCAATCAAATTGCTTTTTGGACTAAAAGAAATAATTCATTAAACTTAGACTTCAGTGCTGAGTGTAGTAATGCAAGACTGTAAATCCCCCTTAGCATGTACGAGGAAGTGGGCAATGGTGAATCTGAAGCTACCCTGTGCTACAGAAAGGAACTGAGTTCTCAAAAGTATAAAATAGCTAAAGCATTCAAAATATTTAAAAGCTTTTATAGCTCTTTTTTTTTACATCTTTTTCATTTAAAAAATATGCTAGAAATTAAATGGAATACCAAAGCTCAAGGCATGGTAGGAATGTCCTACTGGTCTACCCGGGAAGGACAGAGTATTTTACCATTCACATTTAAGTTTCTAGCACATGATGATAATTAGAAAAGACATCAATTTTCAACTGTACTGGTTTCTCTTGCTTTGATTCTCTAACATATCTTATATGACCTAGACTGATCCACCCCTGATATCTCCATCATCTGTTGACATATTTCTGCCAGAATATAGCAACAGTCAAAGGCCTTGTCCCAATTGCTGGCATACCCCCTATTTACTTACCTTTCTTAGCATCATCGTCACTGTTTTCTTCTACTCATTTACTCTTTCTGACTGTTTTCTTCTAAATATTTTGTAAAGAAGAGCGGGTAGTGTGTGTGTAGCTCAGCCAGTAGCATGCTTGCTTGGCATGCGTAAAGCAATGCGTTCAAATCCAGCACTGCACAAACCTACTGTGGTGACGCATGCCTGTAATCCCGGCACATTGGAGGAGGAAGCAGAGGAATCAGAAGTTCAGAGTCATCTTTAGCTACATAGCAAGTTCAAGGACAGTCTTGAATATATAAAACGCTGTCTCAAAAGGAGGGGGAATAGGAAGTAGGAAAAAAGGAGGAAATGGGAAGAGGAGAGGAAAGGAGGAGGACAAGAAGAGGAAGGAAAAAGAGGAGGGAGGAAGAGGAAAAGGAAGTGGAAATAGAAGAAGGAAAAGAGAAGAGTGAAGCAGCGATGGAGGAGGGAGAGGAGGAAGAGGAGAAGAGAAGGAGGAGGAAAAGGAGTCCAATGACAACAATGACTACAGTAAAGCCGAATTTGGGGTTCACTGAAATTTAGGTTGGAGTGGGGAGAAATTAAACTAAAAATACTGCCCAGCTAGCAAAATAATACACTCAGAACACAGGCTGCAATACTCATGCGCTCAAAATTAGAAGTGCTTCAAGGTGAGGATGAATTCTCAGAGCTTTTAGTTTCTAGAAAAATCAGTAAACTATTAATGTCAAAAACTAAAGAAATGATTTTGGAACAGTGTGATCAAGAGTACTAGCCTAAAGATTTTGCCTTTTCACCCAACATTATTTGCATGAAATATCAATCCCCATATTTCTCTGCACTGAAAGCAGACCATATGCTACAACTAGATGTAACTAGGATGAAGAGCTAGCTATGGAATATTGACCTAGTCGACATGGACATGCAACGAGACAGAAAGCTACTGCCTTGAAAGGCTTTGAAATTTTATTTTCAATTGAGTTTTTCTTATTCTTTTCACAGTAATCCAATTTGTCTAATATTTCACCTTTTTATTCTATTCTGTTATTCAGTTTTCAAAGCATAGGCGCCACAATTGCAGCTTCTCATAGCGAGTAGTTTTTAAAGTTTTCTTTCCCTGTCAGTTTTAATCAGAGTATTATAACCCACTATTGCATCTCATGAATTCATTTTGGAGGTCTGCCACAATGTCATAAAGTGAGAAGTGTTTCATGGATTAATACATCTGAAAACCTAAGACTAGAGGAAGAATAAAAACTTTCCCAGCCCTGTGAAGACAACTCAATCAGGAAGGTGCTTGGCACATGAGGACCTCAGTTCAATGCCCAGAACCCCACATCAAAAAAAAAAGCCTAATGTGGGGGTACTCGGTGTAATCCCAGCACTAGGGAGACATAAACAGGTGGATCCATTGGGCAACAAATCTTGCCACTTTGAGGGCTCTATCTCAAGAATCAGGGTGGATGGCTCCTAAGTAATGAGGTTATCTTCCAGCCTCCACAAATGCATGTATACCTGGTCACAAACACACACACGTGCATGAGCACACACATACACACTCACACAAAACCTCACAAAACTAAATAGTACAGACAAAAGGCATGCCTATTGACAGTTGTTTAAATTTAGAAAAATAAGCCCATATTATATGACTAAAAATATTTAAAATTTGCTTAATAAAACTATTAATAAAAATAAATAAGCTTTATAAAAATAGCTTTCTAATTTATATCTTGAGTGGAAAAAAATGAATCTAGATTTCATAGCAACACAAATATTACGCATAAGTTATTAATAACATACTCAACTATTACTGAATGACATACTTACAATTTAAACACTTTATAGTCCTTAAGGCAGACATTAACACACGACTTATGTCCTGGGGAGATCTGCTACCAATATGACTGGTCGGGGAATATATTTTGTGCCATCCTTCCATGAGTCTAAAATGCTTCTCACATGGTTACATAGAAAAAGGTTCAATCTTTTGACTCTCTTACATGCTAAAGACACTCTGCAAACCTGAGAGACTATAAAGCAGAACTATACCAAGAGCATAACAAACATACAGAAGAGCATTTGGGTTCTGGTCTGTAGACAGATATGAAAATACTCCTGTGGAAAGAGGATCCCTTCACTGAGGAAGACATGGCACCTGAGCCTTTAACGAAAGGGACAGCTGAAGCCAGAGAAACACTGCTGTCCTGGGAACAGTGAGCGTCCCAGATTGAGGGGCCCTGTGGCCTCTGTCCGCCCACTGGAAAGAGAGGATGGTGAAATTCAAGGACTTATATCCATTTTACATGTTTCATTCCAGGACACAGATGGTATCTATGATTGCCTTCATATAACAGCCAAGACAACAAAAAGAACTACATTTGTAACTGGGTGGTGGTGGTGCGCGCCTTTAATTTCAGCACTCCGGAAGCAGAGACAGGTGAATCTCTGTGAGTTCGAGGCCAGCCTGGTCTACAGAGTGAGTTCCAAGACAAGCTCCAAGCTCCAAAGCTACAGAGAAATTGTGTCTTGAAAAAACAAACAAACAAACAAAAACAAAACAAAAAACAACAAAACCAAAATAACCTGCATTTGCCTCCACTCTGGTCATCTGGGTTGGGCGCTGCCATTAAACAGCTTATACCTGTGGTGGGATAGAGACATCGGCTCATACAAATCCAATGTCAAACCTTCATTTTTGAAAACAGTTAATTTGACAAAAGACACACCAATGTAAAAATACGACAATCAAGCCTGGCTTCTCTATTTGATTATAATTATTGCTATCGTCCAGATTCAACTTTGTATGATAAGGAACTATCAAAACTTCAAAACATTTGATAAACTATTATCTATAATGACTTGGCTCTAAAGCTCTCTTCTAGTTGTAATGACTAAAGAACGATTTCAAATTCCTGCTGTGTCCCATGCTGTCAGGAACGGGGACTGAGTGCACATCTCCATATGGCAACCTCAAGACAAGTACACCCTTACTTTGGGAAACGTGAGTAATTCTGCTCCCAGGATGTCGGATCTTTCCCATTTCTACTGTAAACCAAACCGCAGTACTGGAGGGCAAGTACCTTCATGAGGGCTGTGCATCCCTCACCCCAGGGACAAACAAGAATTCTGTATCTTAAAATGAATAACTAAACATGAGTACCCCGTGTGTTTCGAATATCTGATTCAGGAATATTTCTCTGTATCCTTATTTCATTAAGTACCAGACATTATTCTAGACAATGGAGCTTATAGTGACCAGGAATACATCAAGAGTCATCAAGAAAAGCACCTGGTCCAAACTGATGCTTCAGGAGAGACTTTCTAGGAGAAGCAGCATTCGACACCAGCAAAATTAGATCAGAGTGCAACAGCTTTCAGCTCCCTGACTGGCACTCTGCCCTTTGACCATGATCAGGGTCATACGAACTAGCCTGCATAAATGCAGCACCATAGTCCATAGACCATGAAGAATGGAGGCATCCTACAATGTCAGAAGCTATGGTGGGTTTGTAGCTCAGTTAACAAACATCAATCTCATCTAAAAGCCACTTCTTCCAAATCAGAAGAAGCCCCCTACAGCCCCTTCCCACCTTCTGACCTGATTTCCCTGGTGCGGGACAATTCTGTCAATCATGTTTTAAATAAATGCTCATTGGCCAGGCAGGAAGTATAGGCGGGAAAACCAGACAGGAAGTAGGTGTGGTGCAAGGAGAACAGGAGAAATTGGGAAGCAGGAAGCTTCCCTGG
>JAQHUG010000024.1:6789445-6799608 GCA_028555095.1 Dicrostonyx torquatus
AGGGAGGGAGGGGAGGAAGGAAAAAACCCTGAAGCAAAACATAAAGAGAAACCGATTAAAATAAGAGATTAAATTACAGTCGAGCATTCAAAACTTATAATAAGTCTCTGTGTCATGATTTGGGAGTTGTCTGGTGGCCTAAAAGAAAGCCAGCTACAGCCTCCCAGGAATGAAACTCAGGTAGTCATGCCTAGTGGCAACACCTTTGCCTGCTGGAGCTGTCTTATGAGCCCAACATCTTTCTTCTCCTCCTCCATCTTCTCTTCCTCGTCCTTTTTTTTGTTTTGTTTTGTTTTGACTAAACTTCTTGCTGAAGTACAACACACATAGAAAGGTGAAGAAATAAAGTAATGGCTGAGTGTACCATCACACAGTAACTCTTTAACACAGTCCAGCTTAAGAAATGACATGTGACCGGTATGTCTGAAGCCTCCTTTAAAGTACTTCTCTTGTTCCCAGATTTTACACCACAGGTGAGTTTTGCCAACCTTGGCACTTGATAAGAATGAACTCATAAACAATGAATTTGGGGGGGCCTGTTCTCTACTACTCAACAACACATCTGTAAGATTTATCTAGGATGTAGTATACAGTTAGTTCCTCTCTCTGTGTGTCTAGTATTGTATTGTGTTATACAAATAAACCATAATGTGCCTATTCTAGTGCTGCTGGTCATTTGAGTTATTTCTACTGGCCAGGCATTATGAATATTATGAATACTCTGTATATGTCTTTTGTTGCACGCACGCACACACACACATATTCTATAGGGCCTCCTATACCCGATAATGAAATTGCTAGAGTACATAAATATATAGCTTTAGCAGATCTCTTTAATCAGTTTTCAAAGCAGGTCTTACTATTTACAAAATAATTCATATGATATCTTAGTTACTGGACATCTTCATCAACAATTGGTTCTTTTGATCTGTTTCATTTTAGCTCTCTGTTGGGAATATACTGGCATTTCATCATGGTTTTAGTGTGCATTTCCCTGGTGCCTTTTAGTTTACACTCATTTGGAGATCTTTAATCTTACTGCACCTGCGTGTGGTTGCGTAACACAGTAATCTAAGTACTCAGGAGGAAACCGGGTGGTGGGGGCACACACCTATAATCCCAGCACTCTGGAGGCAGAGGCAGGCAGATCTCTGTTAGTTAGAGGCCAGCCTGATCTACAAATTGATTCCAGGACAGCCAGAGCTGTTACAGAGGGAAACCCTGTCTCAAAAAACCAACAATCAAAATTCAAAAAAGAAAATAAAGAATAAATAGTACGCAAGAGGCTAAGGCAAGAGAACCAAAACTTCACAACCAACTTGGGCTACATAGTGAGACGTTGTTTCAAAAAGACTATAAAAATAAAAAACAAAAACAGTGTCTTGTTGCAAACCCTCCTCATCTCCATTGCTCTACAGTGAAACCTGTGCTATAAAATAAGCAAATATTCTCAAATCTGTTTGAGGGACTCCATACTATGCTTTCAGAGCCTCAACAACTGGGTTAATTACTGTCATTCTGTAATAAACCTTGACATCTGATAGTGTAAATCCTCTAAGTTTTTTTTAGATTATCTTGACTATTTTGGTTCTTAGCATTTTCACGTAATTTTTAGGATCACTAATCAATTTCCATACATTTAAAAAAAAAACCTTCGGTGCTATCCATCTCAGTCCATCTCTGCTTTGCGGATGACACATCATCACCTCCTTCCCATGCCCACGGACCGCGGACCAAAGTTCCCCAGTTAGGATCATTTCTCAGAGGGAAACAAGGCATTCCATGTGAGTTGCCTGAGTTTGATAGCCCTGCTGTGATTCTTAGAAACCTGCCTCAAATCCCTAGAGAGCTTGAGAGGAAACTTCTGTGAGTGTGTGTGCACTAGCGATCGTATCCAAGGCCTCACACATGCTAACAGGACGCTACCACTGAGAGATAAACCCTGGCCCTCGGAAATAGACTTCTTTTTCCTTTTTTCAAGACAAAGTATCTCTGTGTAGCCCTAGCTGTCCTGGAACTCACTCTGTAGAGCAGGCTGACCTCAAACTCAGAGATCTACCCTACCCACCTCTGCCTCCTGACTGCGGAGATTAAAGACAAAAATATACTTTTTAAAACAGCAAGTACCCAGACTTCTGAGAAAAAAATTATTGTGATTTTGAATATCATATACTCCCTAAATATCAGGAGACTATCCTTCAAAATCAATAGGACAGCAGGTGAGAGGGCCCAGTGGGCAGGAGGTGGGAGGAGATGAGGGGTAATATTTGCCACCAAATCCAATAACCTGAATTTGAGCCCTGGGACCTACATGGAAAGAGAGAAAAGACTTCCACAAGTTATGCCCTGATAACTTATAACATGATAGGCATAGACTTACACACTAAATCAATCAATCATCAATTTAACTAAAATCAATGGGAATCACGCTATAGCTGAAATTATATAATGCAAAGTTTCTAAAGGTTACTCCTGTTTTGATTAAGTCCAGTATCTATAGAACAGAGAAATTTCTAATGCCACTGACTTGGCCCATGATTCTGGAGGCTGAAGAGCCCAGAATCAAGAGGCTGTGTCCAGTGAAGGACTTCCTTGCTGATTTTTTTTCAAAGATTTATTTATTTATTATGTATACAACATTCCTTCCATGTGTGCTTGCATGCCAGAAGAGGGCACCAGATCTCATTATAGATGGCTGTGAGCCACCATGTGGTTGCTGGGAATTGAACTCAGGACCTCTGGAAGAGCAGTCAGTGCTCTTAACCTCTGAGCCATCTCTCCAGCCCTCCTTGCTGATTTATAACGCAGCAGAGGGACCACATGGAAGAGAGAGTAAGGGATCAAGCTAACAGTCTTCAGCCCCTGTAGAATGGACATTAATTCATGTGTGGGGTTGGCGCCCTCAGACCTAAGCTCCTCCCGTTAGGTCCCGCCTCCTGCTGCTACACTGAAAATGAAGAGGCTGGGGGACGTGCATGCCAACCATAGCACCCAGCTTTATGTAAACATCATCTTAAATAAATCATTTGCCATATGACTTCTGTTGTTAGAGTACGACCTTTTCCCCTAGAATTCAATAGCTTGCATATATGTTCTTATACTCTGGAGTCTCCAGCTTACAACCACATTTCAGAATTACAGTAACAAACCAGAAGTCACGAATTAGGGGTTCCAGATGAACTACACTGTGAAGAATTTATAGCTACTCACAATCGAACTTTCTAAATATAAACAGTGATGCCGCCTATGTTTAATAAAGAACATCAATTAGACGGTGAATGGCTAACACAACTCATTCAGAACAGAAGCTGCTGAATCCCTAGTACCTTAAAAATAATAATGCTGGGCATTCAAGATGGCAAGCCTGGCCACCTGGGTCTAACCCCCAGAACCCACCTCTAATCTCCCCGTGTGCACTGCAGCATGAGCACACCCACGTTCACATGCGCACACGCATGCAAATGTGCACATGCACATCACAATAGTGACAACATTTAAACATAATTAAAGAAATGATAATGCTTAGGACTGGGGAGATGGCTCAGCCAGCAGAGTGCCCACTGTGCGAGTATGAGGACCTGAGGTCAGATCCCCAGCACCTACATAAAAGCCAGGCATGGTGACACACACCTATAACCCCAGCACTGGGATCCTTGAAGCTCACTGGCCAGCTCTGGTGAGCTCCAGATTCACTGAGATATCCTGTCACACAAAAAAAAGAATAATAGAAAAAAGACATCTGAGGAGGGCTCCACATTGGTGTGCGGAGATGTACATACACACACTCACACATACACATGTATATACACACAAACACATGTATGCACTACACAACATGAACACACAGAAAAGTAAGGCTCAGAAGTAACTGGTGGGGTTTACGAGTAATCAATTCATTTTGATTTTGTCTTTGTTTCTTCTGAAGGGATTGAGGCATGATGGGGCTTGCCTATAATGCCAACTACATGGGAAATGAAGACAGGACTCACTTGAGCCCAGGAATCGGAGACTACAGTAGATGACATAACAAAACTTCAATCTATTGTTTCTCTGAAAGACCATAACAGAAACTAAAAAAATAAAATATAAAATAAAATAAAAAAACACTTGAGTAGACTGGGAAACTGACCTTAAGTGCTAACCAAAACCCCACCAATCTTAGCTCAGCTTTCTTCATACTAACTGAGGGCAACGTATCAATGTAGGAGAGTGAGTAAAAGGGCTGGTCAGGAGCCTCTGCTGTGTCCTCACGCTGCCCTAGCATGTGTCTTGCCAGCATTACCTGTATACACCTGGCTAGAGGACACAAAGCTAGAGCACTGGCAACCACGGTTCTTTCTGACACCGCACGCGACTTTGTTGGAAATGTTAAAACAGACCTGAATTTTATGTACCCAGGGCTCACAAGGCCACTTTGAGGGGTCATGTGACCTGATGAACACAAAGGGAGAAAATGATCCCGTGTGGGGGCACACCTAACATGCGGATGATATGAATTCACCTTTCCAGTCTTTACTCCCTCTCTAAAGAAAGGCGCATGCTCATTAGTAACCCCCAATGTAAACTCTAAAGTTTGCGGCTTGTGCAAAGAGGGTTCTCGTAGGAGGAACTACTTCTAAAGCTCAAACATTTGTAGAAAGCCATTCAGAGTAAAACACAGGCAAGGCATTGGTGTTTTACATTGCACCACTCAGAATGGAAATATGATTGTGAAATTTAGCTAAAGGTTTGTAAATATGCTTACTTAAATACACACAACACTAAATATACAGATTTGTTTATTCATGCATTTCATGTATATTTGCATGTATATCTGCATGGCAGAAGATGGCATCAGACAGAAGAGGGATAGGTCCCATAATAAATGGCTGTGAACCACCACGTGGTTGCTGGGAATTGAACCTGGGTCCTCTGGAAGAGCAGCTAGTGCTCTTAGCCACTTGGCCATCTTTCCAGCCCCAGAATTAATATTAACAAACTCTCACTTTTCTGGAATTCAAATAATCTGAAAGGCCAATCATTACTGAGTCCATTATCATAAATAGGCCTCTAAAACAGCAATAGAAGCCTTTCAAGATGACCGTTTGGATTCCAGACTCAACAAACCAACTGGGTGACATCCTGAAGCAATTATTTTTAGTGTCCTGTCAGCTGTATCTTTGCACTTCACACGTTGAAAACATTCAGAGGAAAACACTGACTGTGTTGAACACGCAGATTATTTTTCTTGTCATTATTCCCTACACAATATTATCTAACAAATACATTAGGTAAGACTGAGCTCATTCAAGATAATAAAGTCACAGGCTACTCATATTAAGTATCAAAAGCAATCCAGAAATGACTTGAAGTATATGATGGATATTTGGGGGCAAATACGGTGCTATCAAAGAGGGACTTGAGTGTGGAGGGTTTGGTGTGGAGTGGGGGTGGGACTCAGAACCAATGCCACGCTAACCCCCAGGGATCACTGTACACTGAAAATACCTCATTTACTGTACTCTAAGGCTCAAAAAGCTGTTTACATGCACAACATCCATCTACACAGACGAATAACGTCAAACAGAAAAATTCAGTTACTGAGAAAATTTCATTCAGCACCCGTTCCTTAGAGGCACAGGTTTACCACATCTGCTGCTTCCTCGAGGTTTGGGAGCTGTGATACAGAACTTCTCCTTCGCTCTCTTCCTAATCGGTCCACTGCATTCTCTCATCTTCCTGGTTCTGATCAGAAGAGCTCATCCTAAACTGGCCTCGGGAACTCCAGCAACCTCTGTGAGCAACGCTTACATAATACTTTAAGGCTAAAGTTTGGGATTGTTGAATTTGAGGAAATTAAATGAAAACTCATTTTTCAATAGATCAGCAGAAATTTTAATTACAAAGAACCAAAGTTTCTAAAATGGGTTTAAATAAGGCTAAATTAGCCAACTATCTCAATTTCTTTTCCTACCTTTTTATGTTGTACTTTGATTTCTAGCTGCCCATACAAGGGTTAAGATGAACTCCAAGCTTTCAGATGTTATGAGACTTAATGAAAGCCCTTTCATTCATCAAAATGATTTTACTTTCCAAATAAACATCAGGGAATAGCTGTTAAAAAAAAAGTCATGTAAGTTCACCGAAAAATATTTAATGTTTTGCTAAAATAATTTTTAAAATTTACATACTAAAACAAGGTGATCACATCTTGATCACATCTGAATATGTTCACAATTTAACATAAACTAAAATGACTCTACCTCAGTGTTCTGAAAGAGCATGTGGGGTTTCCGTTGTGGATGCCGGCATTCAGCAGACTGAGATAATTGCAAGTGGAGATGCTTAGTGGCAGATAACCTGAAGCCCCTTGTTTCAGAGGGTGAGCTCGGTGTTTACTATTCAAATATGCCAAAAAAAATCCAGCAAGGACTAAAAATTGCGTATTATTAAATTGTCTCTATTCCCTCAAAAACATTGTTGAATATTTAACATGAAAAGTATTCAAAAAATTACTTTTTGCTCAGCAGTTACTGTAAAAACACTATTTCTTAAGTAGCATACAGCACTACTTAACAGCTGTTTAGATATAACTGTCTGGAGCATATAAAATTCTTAGAGACAATCTCTGTTTTTATTGCCCTGCTTTCTTTCATATACACCAGACGGAGGAAATATACAGAATTAATTAAGCCATTGCTAATTAATTAAGTATAAGCCATTCTGACCAGTTGAAAAATTGCTATGGTCTATAGATAATAGGCAGGTTTAGGGATGCACCTTGTTCTTAAGGGATACAAATGTTTACAACCTGAAAACCTATGTTTCCTTTATCTACAAGAACTACACATATGCATCTCTGTGTGTCATGTATATAGTACACATGAATATGTGCGCTTTCATTTAAAAATAGTTTGATGCGTTATTTACTTAATAGAAATAGACTAGTTCTAAAACCTAAAATCAGGAAAGTTCAAAAATGCATGTGACTGATAAAAATAGATGAGCTCCAAAGAATAACAATTCAAGATAGTACCTTCAAAATATATAAGAATGCTCACGTATTTCAGCCACGCTGTTCTTCTGCTATCCCAACATGATAAATAAATAAACAGAGCCTAGTCTTTTCTAAATTAAAAAAATAGGATTCTCAGATTTTCATATTAATTTGAATAAATTATCATGTTAAGGTTTCTGGATGATTAATTTGAATAATGAGACAGTGGTTGCTACTGAATTTCTGGAAAAAAAAAACCCAGCATTTTGAAGGTAAGCTTAACTCTATTTTGACTTGAATCAAAAAAAAAAAAGTTCACTTAAGAATGCAACTCTCTGAATTAAAACAATTACCAGGGAATACATTTTAGGCAATCACCGTTAAAATGAACAACCACCCCACACTCCCTACACGTACATTGGAATAGGGGAAGGGTTTGTGTGTACGCACATGGAAGAGCCCAAGAGGTATGCTGCTCCAAGGGCGACGCTGCCTCAGTTCTGAATCGACGATCAGAAGCCACGGCACTATTCAAAGCCCCTTCTTATTAAAGACAGTTGCAAAACCACTCTTTCATAGGTGCTACAGTTTGGTTCAAAGCCTCCCAGAAGGTGAATGGCGCTGTTAAGCCATTAACCACTCAGCTACTAAGCTTGAGGGAAATTAGGCTGCACAGAAGGCAGCAGCAGTCAAAATTAACAATGGATTATTCTTGTAATTAGGGCACCGGGAGGGGGAAAGAAAAGGGGAGAAAGAAGTTAGCACAGCTTTCCCTCAGATAACCCAAAGACTCCGACTTTCTAATACAGCGCCACAAAATTGATGGCTGTTAACGGTTGTTTGGGGGCACCATTTCAAACACAAAATGGAACATACAAAAAAAAAAAAAAAAGATAAGCTACTTAAATCTTAAAAAGGAAAGTAAAAACTAATGGTAATTTTCTCATGTATCACATTTCAAAGAAGAGCCCTTACTGTATAAAGATCCCATGAGTTCATGACAGCTTTATTCTTGGAGCCACAGACCCCGCTATTGTTTAGGATCTGAAACTGTGGGAGCTGCTGCCACCTATTGTACAAGGTCTGCAATGGCAGTGTTTTACTCAGCACTCTGTAGTGGGGACAGAAATGTCCAGAACGTGTAAGCACTTTTCTTAACAGCAGGTGGCCTCACTTTGGCTACAGATTTACCTCAAAGACGTTGGTTTAAAAGCTTTTTCGTGTTTTGTAAAATAAACTCCAACTTCTGCTTGAATCTAGTTGCTAGGTGATTTGTGATAGAAAAAAAAAAAAGACTTGAACTCTGCAAAATTCATGACCATACACAGTTTCACAAAGTCTATCTCAAGTTGCTAATCTGATCCCACTCAGATTCATTCTGCACCAACCCAACCAGAAAAGACAGCTGTATTCTGCTGAGACTCTCTACACAGAGGTGGGGGCAGGGCAGGACTTGGGGAACTGTGTTTATTGGGTATAAATGCCAGGTATCACAATTACTCCCTTTTTCCATAATTCATTTTTCTGTGGCAGTGAAGACAGAGTTGACCTTTTCATGAGGCTTCCTTAAGTAACAAAAAGCAAGTTTATACATCCTAAGAACAAAAGCGTAGCGAGGAGCCATAGCGCAAGCCTTTATGGATAGCGACACATGTTGAAGAGGCTGGCATAATTTCGTAAAAAAGAAAAGCAGTTCACTTCTTTACCTTCTCATTGTAACCACCAAATGACAGAAACGACCCCTTCCCTTTGACTGCCTCTTGTATCTATTAAAATAGCAACAGCTTCTTAGTTTCACAGATATAAAGCACTTTAAACGCTAGCTATACGGTGCTGCAAAGAAGGACAGAAGTGAAGGGTTTTTACCATCTCCAAAGGACAACACAACAAAGCAGAAGCCCTTGTAACAGGTAGCCATTCAGTCCGAGTCGGAAATAAATATTGTCCATTGTGCAGTTATGAGCACACCATCCACGCTGGATCCTAAGCCACTACCTATGTAACAAGCAAATAACACACACACCACACAAAACAAAACATAAACCCATAGATTTAGGACAGATCAAGTAAAGACAAAAGAATACCCCATCCTCATTATGAAAGGCAAATACAATTATTCTCAAATGTTCACTATTCCTGAAATATCAGGTGAGGACTGAAAAATTTTGCTGGACACGGTGGCTTACATCTATAAAGTCAGCTCTCAGAGGTCAAGGCAGGAGGATAGCTGTGGGTTTGAGGCCAGCAGGGCTACAGTCAGTTGCAAGCTAGCCAGGGCTAATGTATGAGGCACTGTTTTGGTGGGGGCAGTGGTGAGAGATTTTGCCAATAACCTAAATGTTTATCATCTTTCTATAGAAGAAATTTGGGATATGTTTTTTCAAGTAGTGTTCAGATCTTTGAGAAATCGCAGCTTCCTAGAGAATATTTAATTACAGTTTAATCTTACATGCCAAATCTAATTGTGTTCAGATACATATTTTTAAGGCCACTGTCACTGAAGTAAGTTGTCACTGCAGCCTTATATAGGTTGTTTGCTGTCAAGGACGGTGTATGAAGGAAATACCATTGGTCCCTAGATGTGACATAACTGTTGTTACAAGGCTTAGCCCATTCCTCATGTCAAGATGATAATAATTTTTAGATCTATCCTCTAAACGTGCCTGGCCCAGCACTATCTTCAAGAGACTATTCTGTACTCTAGTGGACTTTACACTCCTCTCATTGTTAAGCGTTGGCACTTAGGGGCCAGCATGGCTCAGTGGGTAAAGAAGGGCTCTGCCAAGGCTGAACATTTGAGTTCATTACCCAGCATCCACATGGTACAGGGAGAGAACTAAGCCCTGCAAGTTGTCCCCTGACCTCCACATGTGTGCCCACACACACATGTGTGCACAAACACACATACATGCACACGATACTTGATCAATTAAAGGCTTCTAGGTAAGGTAGAAGACAAAGGTGCTCAACCAGAAATCCAGGCCCCGGAACACTGGGCCTTCCACTCGCACCTCTTCCCGTGCAGTTTCATATTTCCCCAGTTCTCTACACGAGCTGCTTCTAGACGGTTCAGTGGATCACTGAAGTTCAGGGGCTTCAGCTTTTAATTATTTGCATCAATTTCCAAAGCAAGGTGAAGAAATATGAAGTTAAAAGTTTTAACAACAGGGCTGAGCATAGTTCTTTT
>JAQHUG010000024.1:6799888-6831877 GCA_028555095.1 Dicrostonyx torquatus
ATTCCGTCCCGGTCCAGCTGGATTTGTTGAGCTCCCAATAGACCAAGCACGCTGTCTCTGTTGGCTGAGCATAGTTCTTTGATGTGTCTGTGTAAGCAGAGTCACTGTCCTGACACTAATGCACCAGCACATGACTACACAGCAATGCTAGGTGGTACCAAACTTCACAATGGCTTCATAGGATTGCCTGTGCTCTGTTAGAGCACATCTTCAGGCTGCTATTATTAATCATATTACAACCAGGCGGTAGTAGCACACGCCTTTAATCCCAGCAGAGGCAGGCGGATCTCTGTGAGTTCAAGGCCAGCATGGTCTACAAGAGCTAGTTCCAGGACAGGCTCCAAGGCTACACAAAGAAACCCTGTCTCAAAAAAACAAAATTAAATTAAATTAAAATTAAAAATAATCACATTACAGTAGACTGGAACTTTCTTTGAGTGTTTTAATAGGACTGTGATTTGACAGACAATAAACATTATACTACCATGTTTTCTCATGTTTTGATTCTCCTAGCTTCTCCATATACTCACCATAATTATTTCTCAGAGTCTCTGACTTAAACTACCTTCAATACAGCTGCATTAAAACATGCCTTCATTACTTCAGGTAGTAGGTCTCTTGGACCATAATCACGATACTATTGGTAGTATCCATTTTATGCCACATGCTAGGTGCTTTCTAATTGCAAACATCGACCCTTTACACACTGTGTGAAACATTACCTCCATTTTAAGATGAAGGAAAGGTCAGGGAAATTACATGTCTTTCCCAAAGCCACCAGTTCTGCAGATTAAGAAAGCGTGCAAATAATTTAATTTAAAAGAAAGCATTGGATCAGTGAGATGGCTCCGTGGGAAAAGGTGCCTGCTGCTAAGCCAGAGGACCTTGATTCAATCCCTGGGACCCACACAGTAGGAAAGAGAACCAATTCCCTCAAGTAATCCTCAAACTTTCACATACCTTCTGTGGCACACATACACTCGCACAGAGACACATACACACATGCATAAAACAATAAATAAAATGTTTTTAAAAATCAAAGAAGTCATTGATGAACTGCTACATGCTTTTGAACATCTTTTCAACGAAATTTATTTTTAAAATTAAGTTACTCCAAGTCTTTAAAATGAACTGAGTGCTTTTAAAACCCGAATGAAACACAATTTAACATTTCATTTATACTCTTTGTATGCATTCATATTATCACAATGAAATAAACACATTTCACAGCAAGAAGGGGATTCAGTAGCTAGGAAATATAAATAGTTGATCTACAAAGTCATTATGTATCTCACTTTAAGAACATATTTTAATATGCAAACCTGTAGAGGGACCCCATGTTGATAATGAGTGGGATCATTTGAATTTGCAATATTCTTGATCTTTAAAGAATTAATAATCTTCTACTTCATTTTTTTCAACAGCACACTTTTACGACTTTTGTAGTGTCTTCATTTTGAAAGCACTTAGAATAAACAGTTGAAAAACTATAATTTTCTTTGTAGGTGCAGTATTAAATTGTAATATCGACTCAAGCACCAAGGAACTACAGTGCTACCCTGAGGACAAAAGGCATCTTAGATGTCTTAAATATATGATGAAAAAGTCTTTTCTTTAAATCATCAAACAAGGTAACCCCATTCTTTTCTTTTAAATAGTGATTCAGTCTTGTTTCACATCAAAATCAAAAGCAGTAACATGGCAGGTACTACATGCTGTACAATAAGAAACAAAAGAAAGGTTTCAAAGGCCATGCTAGCTTTGATTTGAAGGGACACACAGGAAAATAAGCAGGCAGATCTCTAGCGACAGTCATATACTCTTCTTTCTCTAGGACACTCCTAAGAGATGAGTCAATGAGATCAGACATTGGGTTTTTTAATGAAGTTCACTTTTGCAACGGTACCTGGCTGTGCTACTCCTTTGGGAGAGGCATGCCTATAATATACGCTGCCACTAGCTTTGCTGTGGGTATACCAGTTGTTCTTTTCAAATTTCTACCTACTCTTACCTAGGTGTAAAAACTACTAGTTTTTCAAATAAGGCCCACTTTGTACTTTTTCCTTCAGGGTAATACATCCGAATATTTACTAAGATTTACCTTTTAAACCTTTATTTACTTTAAAATTTCAACGTTTTTTTTTTAAAAAAGTTTTAATAAGATTTGCTAACTGTTTAAGTGAACACAACATGAGAGTGTTAAGCTAATTGCCTTATGCTATAAAACGTTACATTTTTGCTCAATAATATCTTGGTAAATTCTAAAACAAAGTTTGCTAAAACTTACAATTATATATTCCTGAAGTGCATCCATCATCCTACCTCAGGTCTTTTTTTAAATTTTTAAATATTGAAACTAGCACCCACAGTATGAGGATTCATTATGCATTTCCAAAAGATATATTTTCCAGATGGTTCTCCTCCCACCTCTTCTCCTCCATCCCTCAGCCCATTGCACCACCATCTTCCGCCATCACCACACTCCTCCTGGGTGCCAGAACCACCCTTCTGTTTTCACGCTATATGCATCTATTGGCCTTCTCCACTTCCTCAGTGCCTCCAAGTTCTCCCTTCTACTTTCGTGCTCTGGGCTTTTCCCATCATTCTTGTGCCTAGCCAGTCTTTTCATGACTTATTACTAAGTGTGTGAAGTCACTTGAATGTAAGTAGGCACTGAATAAGGAAGAGCTATTGGTGTGAGGCCCTTACACTTGGGTGGAGTAGAGTATAAACAGAAAAGCACAGCACTTTAACATAGAGCATTTCGCCACTTTCAATAGTGTGGTTGTGCATAACAGATACTAGCCAATGTTGTTTGGACTTAGGGGTTAAGAATTTGATCCCACATGGAGTAGGGGATATGGAGATTTGAATAAAAAATGGCCCCCATAAGCTCATAAGGAGTGGCATTATTATCACAATCCTAGACAACCTAGCCAACAATGAGGACCCTAAGAGAAACATACATGGATCTAATCTACATGGGAAGTAGAAAAAGACAAGACCTCCTGAGTAAATTGGGAGCATGGGGACCTTGGGAGAGGGTTAAAGGAGAGGAAAAGGGCAGGGATGGGAGCAGAGAAAAATGTGGAGCTCAATAAAAATCAATAATAGAAAAAAAAAGGTATGGACTTGTTGGAACAAGTGTGGCTTTCTTGAAGGAAGTACCTCACTAGGGGGCAGGCTTTTTGAGGTCTCAAATGTTCAAGTCAGGTCTAGTGTGACATTCACTTCCTGCTGCCTGCTGATTGGCATGTAGAACTCTCAGCTTCTTCTCCAGCATCATGTCCGCCTCCACACCACCATGCTTCCCACCGTGATGACAATGAACTAAACCTCTGAACTGTAAGCCAGCCCCAATTAAATGTTTTCCTTTATAAGGGTTGCTGTGGCCAAGGTGTCTCTTCGCAGCAATAGAAATCCTGAGACAGGACATGCCAGGAAAGTCACCAGAACAGTAGTTGGCAGAATCTGAAGGAGAAAGAAAGCAGTCAGTGCTTCAGAGGACTGAGGCCTACTTAGGTTGACACATGGGAACTAAACAGCAACAATGACTTCCACTTTGATTTGGTTGTATTTTCTTTGAAGAAATTACTCTAACATGTAACTAGTTATACGCCCCTGCCCTTCTTTCTCTCCCTAAGTTTGCTCTTAAAGTCAAGGGCTAATCACAACTCTAAAGCTCTGTGATGGTTACTTGCACATATATATGTACCACGGTGAGGCGGGCTCCCCATCAGACCCTTACCCTTTTCTGAAGCTTGTGCTGAAACTCACAGAGCACTGCTACCTAGATGGGCGATGGGCAATCTCTAAGGACTCCTTGAGAACAGAAGGCTGTTCCATGCCTTTTATAAGCTTTAGATACCTATTTTAAAATCTTCCCAAAAAAGAGCAGACAAAACTGTTAATGTTCCTATAACTCATATAGGGGTCTACATAACTTTGCTAAATCTATACTTTAATATCTTAAACAGTTTAAAGGGATTAAAATATACTACATACAATGAATGATCTCTTATAAAATACCCTGGGCCAGCTGGGTGCAGTGCCTTTATACACTATAGTCCAGCTGCTTGGGTTCGTGAAGAGGAGGGCTGGTCACTGAGCCCAGGTGTCTGATATCAACCAGTGCAAAACAAAAGCCCATATCAAAAGCATTAGAAGTTATGCTGCTAAATCTACCACTAAGATCCTTCGTCATCAATAGAATTTTTTAAAACAATTTTAGGAACCATGCCATGTCACACATGTGAAGGTCAGAGGGCAACTTGAGTGAAATCAATTCTCTTCTTCCATCACGTGTTTTCTGGGACCTGAACTCAAGCTGTCCCGCTTGGCAGCAGACACTTGCTAAACCATCTTGCTGGCCTAGCAATAGAATTATTTACATATAATTTGTCAGTGTTTTGATGTTTCAGATTTTAAAATATGATTATTCACATTTTGGTAAACAAAATAGTAATAAGGTTCTAATTATTATTACTATTTCTTTTCCTAACACAATGTCTATCATGTTCATAAAACAAAAAATGAAAGGCCCACCTCAAACCTGAGATGACCGGTACAACCCATGTCTCTGTTTTTCCTGGCAGTGGGTGCAGCACTTGGCAGTCACAAGATTCCTCTGCCCCTCCCCAAACGCGGGAGTAAACGGAAGAAAGACACAGCATAACTACCCACTTACACCCACTGCACTGGAGGAGAACACTAAGGGCTGTTTTCCCATTTCTCCACTGCCAGTGGGAATCTCAGCAGATTTAACCGTAGCTAAGGGAAAAAAAAAATAGAACTTGACATATGCCTCTACTGCTAAAATTCATATAAATACATTTATAATTTGACTTGAACATCTAGTTTCATCAATACAGATCCTCTGTTTTGCTATCTGAATAATCAAAGTCTGTTTAAGAAAAAAAAGGCTTCAGACTGCCATTTCTCCCTGTGTAATTTCAAGAATGTAATGTCTTCTTTCTTGAACCGCCTCCCCTTTCTCCGAACTGTGGCCCCTACAAGGCAGGAATGAAAACTTTTGGTATCCTTGGAGCCTGGCTTACACTGTGTGGTCTCTCATTATTGGTTCCAATGAAGGAGGAGATAGCATGAGCCTCTGACTCAGATACACCTCCAGCAACTTCTCTTTCCTCTAATTTTAAACAATGTATAAACAATTTTGTGCAATAGATCAAATTGTACAAGAGACACACCAAGTCACCTTCGAGAAATGTTTCAGGGACCTATATGAATATGTATTCACAGCAGTTTGTCTACAACACCTGAAGTATAAGAAAGAAAATGGCATCTATTATTATGAGCAATAATAAATCAAAACAATATGATGTCAAGACACTACAATTACAATGATGCTCATAGCTTTTTTCATTAGAATACAAAAGAAAAAAACTCCAAGTCAAATTGCTGAGTGAAAACTGCAGGGCATATGATAATGCATACCATAATCTCATATATTAAATCATAAACATGCATGTACTTAGAGAGAATGTCTGGAAGATTTTATCAAGTATTAATTTAAAATGTATACTTCTAAGTACAGATGATGTCACTTACTTGGAGTGATAAAAGTTGGGTTTATTTTTATTATCCTTTTTTGATTGCTCAAATTTCCCAAATGAATTTGTACAAAATCAGTTTAAAATTGTGTGACTACATTTTACTCAGAAAGAGGGTACCATCCTACCAAGTGCAAATGGAGGTCAAAGGACAGCTTGTAGGAGTCTATTTTCTCTCCAGCATGTGGGGCCTAGGGGTGGAACTAGGGTCATCAGTCTTGGCCGCAAGCGTCTTTAACAACTGAGCCATCTCGCCAGCCCAAAAAAATTCATTTTTAAATTTTTACCTTATAAGAGTAAACAACAGAATATGAGAAATTTTCTCCTCCACCCACTCAATCATTTAATATCGAGTTGATACTTATCAAACAATGGTGGAATCTTACCCTAAGATACAGACAAAATGTTAGAAGTAAAAACATAAAAGTCCTTGCCACTCCAACCAGGCTTTCTTCAACTTTTCCACTCATAACCCCTTTAACAAAGAAATTTTCTCTCTCCCTCTCACTCCCTTTTTCCCTCCCTCCCCCTCCTCTCTCTCACCCTCCCTCCCCTCCCCTCTCTCTCTCTGTCTCTCTCTGTCTCCCTCCCTCTGTCCCTCCCTCCCCCTCCTCTCTCTCCCCACCCCTAACCCCAAGTGTGTGTTTTCCATGCCAGTGCATGAGTACCCATGTCAGAGCCCTTATGCACGCCTGAGTAGCATTCCAGATTAGGAAGCTATCAGAGGAGGCTATCAGATGTCTTCTTCACTTTCCACCTAATCACCTTAAAGCACAGCCTCTCACTGAACCAGTAGCTTGCCATTTAAGCTATGTTAACTGGCACTCCCAGGATCCTCCTGTCTCTGTCTCTGGTGCTGCAGTGACAGGCTCGCACAGCCAAGCCTACTTTTTTTTTTTTTTTTTTTTTAATGCATGTGCTGGAGACTCAAACTCCAATCCTCAGGCCTGCACAGCAAATGACCTCACCACAGGAGCCATCACCCAGCCGTGCCAAACAGACTAAGACAGACCTGCTCCCACCCCTTCCTGACTGACCGCATGGCCACTATACCTGCTGTGAGTGTCACACAGCAGGCATAAGCTGGGCTAGGACACCAGGCAAAGCAGAAGTAGAGAACTGAACTTGGAAGCAAATGTTTTATGGTGCGTCATTCTAAATTGCACAGATAATACTGACTTACACTTACTCAGCGAACATTGATGGGACACCCTCTGTAGTCTTGGTCTGGTGTGTAACACAGAGACAGATGTGAACATGACAGCTGTGTTTCCTGATCTCTCAGCATTTGCACCTTCAAGTAGCAACACATCTTTCAACTGTCCAAGTTTCCTCGTGTTACCAGAAAGTCAGTGATGAACGACACTGGCCCTGGAGCCAAACAGCCAGGTTTTAGTCCCACCTCACTCGGTCACTAGCTATGTAACTCTGAATATCACGTGCCACACTTTCCTTACCTCCTTTAGAGAATTTTATAAAGGACCCACTAAATGAAGAAAGCCCAATATGGGAGCTGGCATTCAATATAAATCCAGAAACCTTTGTACACAGAAATTTTGTTAGATTTTTTTTCATAGCGACATCAGTATGGATTCCAACAAGATACACAAAAGCACTTAACACTTAATTTTTCTTCAACAAAAAAAAAAAAAGAGAGAGAGAGAGAGAACTGGGTAAATGGCTCAGTGGGTAAGAGTGCTGACTTTGCAACTGTGAAGAGCTGGTCCAAATCCACGACACCTATGTAAAAATGTAGGCTTGACTATGCTTGCCTGTAAGTCCACTGTTATTGAGTAGAGATGGTGTTTCAGGTCGTCAAAGGCAAGTTTTGGATCAGCGAGACCGCGTCCCAAGGCAATAAGGTAGAAAGCAATACAGGAAGACATCCAGGGTGCCGCCCTGGCCGCAGCACAGGGGTGAGTCTAGCACAGTTACATGACTGCACCACATACACAACACGTTCAGACACACACAAGAGAGAGTTATCATTACAGTAAGACTTTCATACAAAACTCTTGCTATGTAGCCTAGGCTGACCACAAGCCTGTTATTGCTCACCTGCCTAGGACTGCAAGCGCGAATGACCATACCTACCTGCCCTTGAGACCTATCAGTCACTCCAGGAACTCCTTTATATGAGGAGGAAGTACCAACATCGTCAGATGTGCTCAAGACCATGCAGGAAATAGAGCACTCAAGAGAGGTCTCTTTAAGGGTTGATAAAAAGAGTTCACAGGCCGGGCAGTGGTGGCCCTTGCCTTTAATCCCAGCAGAAGCAGGCAGAACTCTGTGACTTCGAGGCCAGCCTGGTCTACAGGGTGAGCTCCAGCACAGCTAGGGCTATTACGCAGAGAAACCCTGTCTCCAAAAACAAAAACAAAAACAAACAAACAAAAAGAGTTCATATATCACAAAAATATGAATTAAATATAGTAGTTTGATAAGCTTGGGGAAGCCAAGTAAAAAGTCTGAAACTTTAAAAACTACCTAAGAGAATACTTGGTCTAGCAGGGCCACCCACCACAGTTGTACTGTATTTAAATCAAAGGGAAGGCTGACATGCAGAAAGCTGACACCAGGCGGGGGCACATGCCACTCTGTGAAGCCAGAGGCCGCTAGGTGCTGGCACTCTGTAAGTCTTCTTCCTGGAGTGTTTCCTTTCTCAAGTTGTTCATTTTAATTTTGCTATGAATTAAATTATTTCAATTTCTCTGCTTTGAAAGAAAATTAATAATCGGGTTCTCTGTCGTTTTGGCCACGTTACTAACTGACATCTTTTCTTCAAAACCCATACATGGAAAGCAGTCTGGCTTAACCCAGCAAAGTTTTGCATGTGAGTCAAATCACTAAAATCATTCAGACTTAAAAAAAAAAAAAAAGAAAAACTTAGTTCATTTCATATCCCTCATAATCTCTATTACCTGACCTCAATAACTGTATCTACAATTTAATTCCAAAGAAACAACACAGAAAAAAAACTTTCAATTATACTCTTCCTTTTGAAACAAGTTATTTACATTTTTATGAAAATTATTTGCTGCGATTCAAGATTAACAACATAATAGAAGTGGTCGCTGTGGTTCCCCCTCTTATGTTATCTATAGGTGGAGAAATGAGAAGCTTTGATTATGCAAATTAAAGCAGAATCTATTATCTTCTTCCTGATCTATGTCCTGATCATGGGGAATTTTTGAGCAGCATTATTCTTGTACATTAGGAATCACAGTCGGTTAACTACCGCTGCTACATGATGAGCTGTATTTGCCGACTCTATCAGTTTGACCCAGCTTCCAGGGCTTAATGGTCCTCCAGGCTAAAAGAGAAAGCTGATCCATCAGGCCTGCATTAACATAGAATCACACTCAGCTTATTGATGTGCGCTCAGCGTAACTACCTTCCCCAGCACCCAGCTCAGCCCATTATTTTCATTTTATCTCAAGTCTGGTTGTCTGGCCCAGTTAAAGCTGCAGCAAGACTAGTACTTAAATGAATTCATGAGAAAGGAAACAAATGCTCCCTGAACTTTCAGCCCTTTGCAGGGAGGCTTGCTAACATAAAATATACGAGGACACTCAGACCCACTTAGTGGGCATATCAAGAAAAGCCTGCTGCAAGAAAAGACTCACTCACTGCCCTATTAGCCAACAAGAAGTGTGATGATTAAATGATTCTTTTAACTGTAATTTTAAAGCACTGCTCTGATTTTTGCTGAAAGCTATTTATAAAAATAAATTTCATAACAGCTACGTCTTTGCTGCTTAAATACCTTTTTCTTTTAAAATACAGAATGCACACTCAAATAAATGTTCCCAATAATAACACATTTCATCACCTAGGAAAATGTTACATTTAACGGTAACAAGAAAAACAACAATCTACAACAACCAGGCATTTAATGTGCACAAAACCCCATAATAAGAAGGGATTTAATGTGTGCATAAACCCTGTAATGGGTTTGTATATAATCAAACATTTGAGGTATACCTAAATCACTTTAATTGTAAATCTTTAAAATGAAAATAGAGTGCTTCCGTGGCTGTTTTGAATATACAATAACTACTAAAATTCTAAAGCCAGGCTCAAAACTATTTTTCTGAATTTACATAGTGCTCACAGCTATGATGCCGAGGGACTCTGAAGAGTGCACCACTCATAAGCCTGGTATGGGTACTTATTTTTTTCTCCCTCTGTAGAAATCTAAGGCATGCTTGCAATGCATAGCAACCAGCCAGACACCACCATGGAACTAAACCCCAGAAAGTTAATGATGAACCTTTGATTGTGTATCTGTCACTCAACATTTGGGATGCAACCTTTTTGCCGGTCTTATTTTTATACTGAGTAAATTAAAATCCAACTAAGCAGCTGCCTGCTGAAGACCTCCCCTCTGTTCCACTTTTAGAAACCTCGGATTATTATTCCATCTTCAGCTGGGGAGAAGAATGGCAACTTTGGAGGTCGGTGCTAGAAATTGAGCCCAGTACTTCACAGAGCTACACACACACACACACACACACACACACACACACACACAGAGAGAGAGAGAGAGAGAGAGAGAGAGAGACAGACAGACAGACAGACAGACAGACAGAGCAAGCGCTCTATCGCTGAGCCATACCCCTAGCCTTAGCAATACTTTTAACTAATTCCATCTACCAATATTGTTTCAGAAGTAGTCATCTCTAATTGCCTCTCATCCATTCTCTCATCTCCCTCGCAGAGAGAATGAAAAGTTAACTTTTCGCAGTAGACTGCAAAAGCGTTGCACAAAAACTGGTTGTTAGGTGAAAAAAATGATTGTGACACCGGCGTCCCTGCAAGAGGACTGGGCATATGAAAAATCTCCAAATGCTGTTTCCTATCTGAACAGCGCATAGAGACCCAAAACACCACACCCTCTGGAAAACAAACTTCTCCATTTTCAGTTTTAAGCCCTGGACAGGTCAAGAAGGAAGCAAACATTTACCGAGGACCTGCTTTGTGCCAGACATTAGTCACCCACGTGAATTCATTTCATCCCACGGAGGCCACAAGGCCTGGTTTGATGGTTTCCACTTGACAGACACTTATGAGGCAAATCAGACAGTGGCTAAAGGTCACAAGGCTGGTCTCTAAACCAAGATCACTCTGACCCCAAATACAGCATACTTTCTTTACATCGCTGTGACAGCTGTGCAAGCTTCCGAGAGATCCTGGGATTCATAGACAGCTTCCAGGAAGATGTGGGAGGCTTCAGCCAGCTTCAGAGGAATCAGTATCTCAGCATTGTCAGATCTGTAATATGCCTAAGAAGAGTATTTTCAAAATAGGAAGAGAGTTGTTGAGACTTTTCTCTCCTTATTTCTATTTTCTAAAGTCTTTATACAGCAGGAACTTTGGTACCCTCAGGAGCTTATCACCCATATCCTTCTAGAAAGTGATACATGAGGCAAGTTTTCTCCATTTTCTAAGCATAGCGAAATGCATCTAAGCATATGTTTTTGTTTGTGCACACAAACAACTCTGGGAGAACATGAAAGAAATGTATCACTGTGTCTACCTACAGAGAAGGGGACTATATTAATGAAAAACAAAGGGTTCATATTCTCAAGTCATGCTGAACTTTGAACCGTGTGAATAAACCATCGATTTGAAACACACAGACATACAAATAGACATGAGTCATAACACCTTCATGATACATGCCGATCAATGGCATTACCACCACAACTTGAGCGAGTGCTGCCTTATGAATACTATATGCCACTGTTTTAGATAAAATCGATGCTCCTGATAGAGCAGCGAAGGTTGCTTGAATGCACTCAAGTTAGTATCCCAGATGCTAGCTTTGTGGAAAATAGAAATCTTTAAAAGAGTAAAGCAGGCTAACCGATTGCTGATCTCAGAGAAGGTAAGAAGAAAACATTCTGTATGAGATTCCTGCTGTGAGCGCACCATCATCATAAACGCATGCCGAGGTAGGCAGCCTTGGCCAGCCTACTCTCTTCTGCGCACCATCTCCCCAGGCATATTTACCACTTAAGTACAGAAGAACGCTGGCGGTATTGGTGGTGGTATTTCATTTTCCCTGCTTGCTCCTCCCTCCTCAGAGACAGCGCAATGAAAGGTCAACTAGGCTTGAGCCTAGTTTTCATTCTGCCATCTTTTTTGTTTCTTCTTTCACAAGAATGTATACATTATGTGATACATAGAAGGTAAGAATGCTGGAAAAGGGAAGAAAGATCTCAATTTACAGCAAGTAAAAACAGTGAAATATCAGCTGATAACCCATTCTTTACTATTTATAGATTCTGGTTTGTGTGTGTGTGTGTGTGTGTGTGTGTGTGTGTGTGTGTGTGTGTTTGTGTGTTTCTTAGTAAAGTTTATGGCACTCCAATCAGGATACTTCTAGTGAGAACTCAGGAGCATGTTTACAGAGAAAAAGAGAACAATATCCTTCCACTTAAGTGACAACTATTGACCAAGTGGGATGGCCCACAGCTGCAGCTACACTGGCACAGGGCAGCACTCAGGACACTGAACCTGGAGGATCCCTGAAAGCTCTGAGCCAGCCCAAACTACATGGTGAGTTCAAGACCAGTCTTGGCCACATAGGTAGGCCCTGTTTCCAAATAAAACAGGAATTATTATTAACAACAACAACAGAAAAATGGAGAACATTAAGTTGGGAGGGAGAGAGGGTAGGAGCACTGGGGGAGCTGGAAGAAGGCAATAGTGCATGAATATGATCACAATACATTATTATACATGTTATGCACATTTTTCAGAGAATAAATAAAAGTATTATTTAAAAACAACCCAGCAGCTGGGAGGAGGGCACAGTTGGTCAAGTACCTGCTAGACATACATGAAGACCTAAACCCAGTAGCCAGCATCTATGTAAAATGCTAGATGTGGTGATGCAGACGTAGGGATGCAGCAGTGGGACAGTCCCTGCAGTTTGCTAACCGCCCAGCCCAGCCCAATCATTAGTGAGTCCAGGTCCCACTGAGACACCCTGTCTCAAAACAAGGTAGACAGCTCCCAAGTTATGACCCCCAAGGTTGACCTCTGACCTCCACCCATACACACATGTGCACCTATATGCACAAAAAAATTCATACAAACACAAACAACAAAACCCACAAGGCTGCGCTTCTCATGTGTCTACTATGTACCAGCAATATCTTAAGATTCCTACTGATCTGACGTCCACTGAGAAAATGTTTTAATTATTTGAGGTACCATTAGGTTATAAAGCTAGGAACATATACATAGTATATTTCTATTCTCAAAGTATCTACTATAAAGACAGAGGCTATGATTTCAATATTGTATAAGTATCATCCCATGCAACTTGTTTAATTGATAAACATTAATCAAATTGAACTGTTCTCTCTTGGACTTTTTTTCCCCAAGGTCAAGATTTTTGGTAATTTTAACCTTCAACTAAGGATAAAGATCTTTTTTATAAACATACAAAGAGTATATTTTGTTTAGCATGTATGCATGAACATGGGGATATTTTTTCACTTTTTAACATGTACTTTTTATTGTTTTAGAATTTCATATCATGCATAAAATGTGTTTCTTGGTCAATCCTATGCCCATTCCCTCCCTTTCAAGTTCTGCCTATCCCCCCACCACTTTTCCCTCACAACTTAGGTATTGTTTTCAAACCCAGAGTCCACTTAATGTTTCCTGTATGTGATGAGCGTAGGGCCACATCCTGGGCCATGGGTCACCTCGCAGATGCTGCACGTCTGATGAGAACTGGCTCTCCTCCCACAGCAGCCATCAACTGCCAATAGTTCCTCAGGTAGGTTGGGACTATGTGAGCCCCTCCTCCATCCATGCTGGGACCTTGGCTGGTCTGATCATATGTAGGTCCTGATCATGCAATCATGCACTGAGACTTCATGTATGCAATGGCTGTGTCATGTCTAGCAGCTGATACTTTGCAGCAATCACCCCCTAGCTCTGGCTCTGACAATCCTTTCAGTTACCCCCTCCCATGACGACTCCCGAAGGGTAAAACAGCCTTTAACATAAAACATAAAGCGTTACAGATCTGGTGAGTTCTGAGTGTATTTTATTAATTACAAAATTGTAAGTTTCCATTAAAAATTAATTTAGAAACAATGTTAGTATTTTGTTTTACTTAGTTCCTTTTGCATGTCAGGCATTATTCTAATAATATAAAATGTTTAACTCATTTGATCCTGTATTAATTCTGACAATTAAATGTAACTGGGGAGGGGTCCTTTTATAAATAAGGAAATTAAAGAACAAAATAGTTAAATAATTTGACCAAGTGACATAGTTAATAAGTCATAAGGATCAAGCAATAAGGGTTAGGTACTATAGGTCTTAACCATCCATCACACAACACAAGCTCATGCTGGACTAACGACTTTCAATGAGTGTGTCCTGGATCATATCCCTTTGAATTATCCCACCTGCCATGGATGCACCCAGGCTAGAAAAAGAAACCTGAGTATCTTGCCATCCACATCCACATCACATTTTCCTCAAGTTCATTATAGCATATCATGGAAAGATCATTTTCTTTCCTACTCCTGAATTACTCAAACCTTAAAATAAAGTTTGCAAAGTGAAGAGAACAAAAAATGGAGCCAGGGCATATACAGAGCCCCATCATAACCACCAGCGACATAGAGAGAGCCCCCCCATATAGCCACCAGTGACATAGAGAGAGACCCCATCATAACCACCAGTGACATAGAGAGAGCCCCCATCATAACCACCAGCGACATAGAGAGAGCCCCCATCATAGCCACCAGTGACAAAGAGAGCGCCCCCATCATAACCACCAGCGACATAGAGAGAGCCCCCATCATAGCCACCAGTGACAAAGAGAGCGCCCCCATCATAACCACCAGCGACATAGAGAGAGCCCCCATCATAGCCACCAGTGACAAAGAGAGCCCATCATAGCCACCAGCGACAGAGAGCCCCCATCATAGCCACCAGTGACAAAGAGAGCGCCCCATCATAACCACCAGCGACATAGAGAGAGCCCCCATCATAACCACCAGCGACATAGAGAGAGCCCCCATCATAGCCACCAGCGACATAGAGAGAGCCCCCATCATAACCACCAGTCACTTCCCTTAGCTTGTTCATCTTCAGAACTAAGCCCTAAAATATATCCCTCCCCTTGGTTTGACACTCTAGGTCCTGCTCACTTTGCCAATGTGGTTTATCTCCATGAAATATGGCACCTAATGCTGTGTTGTCTTACTAAAGGAATTCCTTGAGACCTGGGATTCCTTCTTAAACTTTCCGGAGTTTAAAAGGCTAAAGCTGCCCTTGAGAGATTTGCCTTGACACTCCATCATTGTAGAATATTATCTTAAGAAGTGTTACATTTGTCTATGCTGTGGAATACTTGGTTAATAATGCAAAGATGTGTTGCATTCTTTTACGTTGTATTTATTTAGTGCTGTGAAGAAGCTGTGTTACTTTATCTGTCTAAAACAAAACACCTGATTGGTCTAATGAGGAGCTGAACAACCAATAGTTGGGCAGGAGAAAGAATAGGCAGAGCTAGCAGGCAGAGAGAATAAATAGGAGAAATACGGGGAAAGGGAGATCAAGGAGTGAGAAAAGGACAGGAGAATGTCGGGAGCCAGCCAACCAGATACATGGCCAGCCAGGGAATAAGAAGTAAGGAAAGATATATACAACAGAGAAAGATAAAAGCCCAGAGGCAAAAGATAGATGGGATAATTTAAGTTAAGAAAAGCTGGAAAGAAATAAGTCAAGCTAAGACCGGGCATTTGTAAGAAAGAGTAAGTCTCTGGGTGATTTATTTGGAAGCTGGGTGTTGAGCCTCCCAAAGAATAAAGAGTAAAAAACAACCAACACCACTCCATGATTTACAGAGAAGCAGTCAGACGTGATAACGCCCTTCGGCCTCATACGAGGTCTTCTCTCAATGCTGCACCAAGATTCAAGAGGGTCACAACACAATAATGCTGTGAGCTCAAAGGTTAGGTGACAAACTCACAGCACAGTCACAAGAACTATCTTAGACCGTGTCGGGTGAACAATAGCCTCTCTGGGCTTAAATAAAATCCTTATAGAGGCACAATTCTTTCATGTCAAGAAATTCCTTTGATGCAGTGATGAAATACAAGTCTAAAGAGTACAGGGTTGACCTAACACGACAGCCTCTCCAAAAACCCTTGACTTGTATACAGCTTCACCGCTATGTTCAGGGCCATCATGTCTACTTGTATCCAAGATACAAGTAAAATACAGAAAGAGATCAGGAGCAGAACTACTCTCTAGTAACCATGGCTTGCTCTGCTACCCCACGTTAGAGTACCACTTTTATGCAAAGTTATTGCTCAACTGGCCAGCCCATAGGGAGCTCAGGGAAGGCACCCTGGAAGGAAGGCAGTGTGCTGATGACCCCGAGCTGGAGGGGTCTGGTGAGGCACTTGGAAGGATGACTCTGATGACGTTTATGTTCCTAGCACTGCAGTTGGATCGGAGGGATGACTTCAAATGTTCCACAGCATAGTAGGACAATACGATTGACAAAAACTAACTGGACAATGTGAAATAACTAATAGGATTTTGAAAGTTCCCAACACACACAAACAGTAAGTGTCTGACAACAGACAACAAGGCTACACATTGTATCTAGGCATCAAAATATCATATGGTAATCACATACATGTACACCATTACTGTGTGTTGACCAAGAAGTACATACTAGGTAGGCATGGTGGTGCACACCTTTGATCCCAGCAAGTAGGATGCAGAGACAGGCAGTTTCTGTGAGTTTCAGGCCAGCCTGGTCTATATAATGAGTTCCAGGCCAGTCTGATCTATGTAATGAGTTATGAGTTCCAGGCAAGCCTGGTCTAGGTAATAAATTCCAGGTCAGCCTGATCTATATAATGAGTTCCAGGCCAGCCTGATCTATGCAATGAGTTCCAGGCCAGCCTGGTCTATGTAAGGAGTTCTGGGCCAGCCTGAGATACTCAGTGAGACCCAATCTTGAAACAAAAACAAAACTAATAAACTTTCTGCCACCAGGTGTCTTCTTAGTTTTAGTGATTAAATCAGAAGTATGACTGGGTATTGAGTAAAACACTCAAAGCTTTCAATGATTTGCTTGTATGACTCGGCCACATATCATTTAGTGCTTTTTCAAACCACACTGAGGAAAACCCTCAGTGATGAACTTAAAATCTTCTTTATAGCCCTTGAAACGCCGGGTGGTGGTGGCGCATGCCTTTAATCCCATCACTCGGGAGGCAGAGACAGGCGGATCTTTGCGAGTTCGAGACCAGCCTGGTCTACAACAGCTAGTTCCAGGACAGGCTCCAAAGCTACAGAGAAACCCTGTCTCGAAAAACCAAAAAACAAACAAACAAACAAACAAAAACAAATAAAGCCCTTGAAACTAACCTAGCCTAGAAAAACAGTTCTCACACAATATATAATATAAACAAATAATTAACTCTGACTTACTCTATTACTTTTTATGGTTTAAAAGTGTTTTATTTTTTATTAGAAATTCTGGAACATGTCTTTCCAAAATTACCAAAATCAGAAGCTATCATCTCCTCATTCCTGAAGGACTGCTAATGGAGCCGGGCAGAGGTTTCCTTTCTCCAATTCTAATTCGCACTTTCATTACGACAATCTGCCTCAAGCTTTACGTCCAACCCAATGACTTTCTAAACCTCCTTATTTTAAACTCTGAAAGACTGAAACGCATTGTGGGATACCACGTCTAGTAGTTAAGTTTCTCTAACAGCCATTTTATTAGATTATCTCACCTATAAAAGAAATGAAAAATAAGCAATTCCATTTTAGACCTGGGTTTTAGAGAAATTTCAGTAATGCATTAAACGATTATTCCGTTCTTTGCGAGGAACACCTGCCCCTCAAAATGGACAACAAAATTTTCTTTTAATAAAAATGTTTTCTATATAAACTACAGGATATAAATTTCCTTAAACTAAACCGAATCCATTCTCGATACTAAAGATGACAAAAATTATCCCACTAGCTGAATTTCACTGCCAAGCTGTCAACTTGAATGTCTTCTGTTTAAAAATAGCTGCCCATTACATTCGGTAATGGGCTGTCAAAGCACGCCAGCAATGAGCCTGTATCATACACAGAAGCCACTGGGCAATGTGCATTATTATGTTTAGATTACTGGCATTTTTTTTTTAACGAGACCTTGGGATAATTTTAAATGAGATGGTTAACGTGAAATAAATCAAAGCCCATTTTGTTTTACCCTAAAATTAATAGCTATTTTCCATTTCTGTCTCACTGCTGCAAGCATTAATGATAAAGAAAACAAAACTCATTGAACATATCCATGGGAGGAAGTATGTCTGTGAGTATGTGTGTGTGTTTGCTCCCTATAGTCTTGGCTATCATTAACGGCTGATGTAGATAGGATTGCCACTATGTGAGCAAGCACTGCTGTAGTCATGAGGTACACAATAGGCTACTCACTGAAAGCATCACCCCAGAAGCAAATAGCCTTTGAGAGTTGAGCACAATGTGTCAGTTAGGTATCTTTTACCTACTACTGCATAGTTCCCCAAATACTTCAGCATGGGATACTGTGAGCAACGATTTTTAAAAATTAAAAAAAAAAAAAGGTGCATGGGATCCGTAGCTGAGCCTGTCTTCCCCAGCATGGTATCATAACCGCAAAGGCATGAGATGAGAGAGATGGTGACTCCCCGGTCACAGATGACTTGCAAATACATCTAATGAGTGCAAAGACCAAGCTGAACCTTTTGTTTCATTTGTCATTATTTTCTTTGACACTGGATAGTGGTGGAGTGACAAAAGAGGATGTAACACAAAGGCTAAAAATAAATTCAGCTTAATAAAAAAGAAATAAATAAGTTCTACTTCAAAAATTCCTACCTGAGACCATGAATTGTAAAAATAACTTGTAAATTCATGGATTCTGATGATGCTAACATGTCAAATACATATCAGTCATAGAGCCAGGCTGCAACTCAGCCACATATGCCAAGAAATGTTTCAGGGTAATACACTAGTTATATTGAATCTGTATCTGTTTAAAGTACATCTCAAAAATGAGATGTGAGCATACATGCATTACTTATCAATAGCCTATCTGAGTCAACAACACATTAGGTTCATATGTGGCAAAGTCCTGCCTTGAAAAACAAAACAACAAAAACAAAATTCATGTAATTGCCTCAACTGGATTTTTAAAAATGCCTAGACAAGCTTTTGGAATAACCATCAAACAAATCGCATATGGTAAACAGTATCAAATTTACAATTTAACATTAGTTTTGTCTTTTACTAGCTGGTTAAGTATGTGATATTATTAATATACAAATTCTATCATATGTACATACTATGCTTACATAATTAAACAAAAGTCAAATAGGTTCTTTTGCTCGACTCTATAGTCATTCTGAAAGGATCTTATGGAGAAGACCCATACCTTCCCAGCACCTCAAGTCTGTCGCTAACATTGTACCACACTTGTTTTATCACATATCTATTCCTCAAAAATAGAAAGTTTTAATAAAAGATAAACACATTTCATAAGAACAAATGAAATAAAGAGCAGTGGAAAGATGATAATGCTTCCCTTAATAATGAACCTACAATGCTAATAGTTAAGCTTTTGATTGCAGGCAGAGCTTCATAAATGATCGTTTCCAGCTTTAAAAACTATGATACCTCTTTGTCTTAATGGAGACAATTGAATCTAAATTAACTCTATATTAGATTCTGAGTGATTATTATATCTTAATTTGACAGTAACAGTAGAACATATTTTATCAGCCACGTGGAAAAACCAGACTTGCGAGACACAAAAACAGTCGGCTTTATGTTAGAGCCATACGACGGGATTTTTCTAATCATTGATGTATCAAACAGTACAGCTATTCTAAGTCGACACTGTACCTACTATTATACATATACATTACAGAAAACAACTGTTCTATTTCAAATCTGTACTTCAACAAAAAGATGTCATCCATATTACTGTCTCTAGAGACCGAATGTATTTGCTTTGGTAAAGTGTAAAAACAATAAACAAAAAATTTAATGAACATAATTATTATTCTCAAAGATTTAAGGAATATACATCATCTACGCTTTTCATCTTATCTAGGAATGAGTTTTGAAAACTGTGTCATAAGCAAGAACACTGGCTTCACGTCCTTTACTTTCATCTCAAATGAATGCTTGGTGCTTCCTCCAACCCTTTGGCTGGGTACTTCCTGAAAAACTTCCAACACGGGGACTACAGACAAAAGGCAAAGCATATTTTAAATACTCGAGGATCCTTTGATAAGTTAGAGACCTAAGAGAGAGAAATCCTCAAATTTCAAAGCCCACTATAATACTTAAATAATTTTTGAAGTACTTCTAAGAGCTATCTATTGCAGTTTTGTTTTGTTGAAATGTTTTTCACATCACTCTGAATTCCACAAAGAAATAATGAATTACGCTTTTTATTCTTCTTAATTCAACTGATAAGAAAGCACATATTAATTAATAGTAAGCTTTTTAATACTCCAAAATAGAAATGAGCTTTTAATGTGAATTTTCCATTTTGAAACAATGCATGAAAATGCATGGGTGACAATGTACCTCAAAAATGTTAGTGTATACAAGACACTCTTAATTACCACAAAATATGTTTAAGCAGGTCTGGAATGCCTGGTACCCCTTTTTAACATTTTTATTTGCTGATGAACCAACAATGTTTGGCATAATTAACACTAAGATCTTCAAAACTCAATGACTGAAAATAATTGCCACTCTCTTTTCTTTCCTGAGTACTCAGAAGCCCAACTTAAAGATTTAGAGCTGACTGGGCAAACATAAAGAGTGTCAGAGGCAGTGACCACTGACATGCCATTCGAGGCACAGGGAAGGGAGTTCAGGCTTGAATGCCTTTAAACTGCTCATTGGTAAGATCAGCTATCAGCGAGATGCAGGGTAAGTCAGCATTATTCACTGAGCCTGCTATGACCTTAAAATCACTGCTCCTGGGGCATGTCCAACCACCAATTAGTTTCTATGCTCACTGGACATCCACTGCTCAGTAAAGGCACTGGTCCTTCATTCCACAGTGCTGATGAAGTGTGTGTGTGATGGCTTCTCATCACAGCTTCCCTCCTGAATCCGCCCCATCTTGAGCTAATGCATTCAGTCACCTGAACCCCCCTCAGTTATCAAAGAATGTGATACTTTACTTTAAAACTACCATAATTTCATTTGATCACCATGAATGCTATTGTGACCATGAAAGCACATATGTAGACCAAGGTAAAAGAAAATAGTCAAAATTCAATTTTCTAGTATAATAACTATATAGTTAAATATAAAAGATCAGATTCCCTTTTACTCAAAATGGTTATTTTATCAGCTGTTGCCATTCTCGAGAGAGGAAATTTCTTTGTTTGTTTTTAAGCAATCATTAATTAGCAAAAATATACTGTTTTCATGGTTTCTAAAAAGTTTTAAAAATATTTTTTCTTTGGACGGAAAAAAGTATTACATATAAGGGAGCATACTTGAAAAAATAACTTTAAGATAATATCGCACCATGATAAAAGAATAAAAAGGTTGTCCACAGTTTCTACTCGGTAAGATATAAAAAGCCAAGGACAGAGCCAAAATTGGATATTTGGGAGGGAAATTGCTGATAGTTATATAAGTAAAGCTACCCTGGCGATAACTGTAAAGAGAGGATTTGGAGACAGGATAGAGGTATGTGAGCCAAGACTGTCAGCTGAGATGCCCTGCACAGCTTCTCTCCCAATAACCAGAGAGCACTTGAGACTGGTGTTCTGAGTCTTGCCCCTCCTGTGATTATGAAGATAGAAAACCCTTGCCCTCCGCTGAGGGGTCAGCCTTTAATTCATACCCAGCATCCTTGCAAAATGATCTGATGAAGGTTTGGTTCGGCCTTTTTAAAAGAGCTTTCTTAAGATATAATTACCATGTGTTAAACTTCACCCATGTAAGGAGAACAGTGAGCTGACAGTTCCTCAGGCACTTAGAGCTCTGCAGCAACTGTTCCAATCAAGTTTGGAGCACTCTCATATGGGGGAGCAAGGGAGACAGACCTCTATGGTTCCCTTCCTAGAGTAACTGCTTGTCTACTTTCTGTCTCTATAAATTTCTCTGCTCTGGACAGTTCATACAGATGGGATTTTTAAATGCTGTTTTTTGTGACTGATTCCTTATATTTAATTGATGTTTTATGAGGTACATTGACGTTTAGTGTGTATTAATAACTCATTCCTTCTTATTGGTGAAATGTCACTGAATGAATTAATGTTGTTTATCCATCCCCTAACTTTTACAACAACACAAAATAATGCCTGGGAACAATAGTTCATAGCCTATGCTTAAATGCACTGGTGAAAAATCTCCTTCCAGATATGAATTATATGTCACATTAGTTACAGATGTGTTCTGTAAATGGGATGAATATGGTGGTTTTAATAAGAATATGTTTGGAAGCTTGGTCCCAAGATGGTGACCTGCTTGGAAAGGATTAGGAGGTGTGGCCTCGTTGGAGGAGGTGTGTCAATGGGGGTGGGCTTTGAGGTTTCAAAAACCCACAGCAGGTCTCTTTTTCTGCCTCAGGATGTAAGGTCTCAGCTACTGCTTCAGCACCATGCCTGCCTGCTACCATTATGCTTCCTGCCTGATGATCATGGACCAACCCTCTGAAACCGTAAGCAAGTCCCAATTAAATACTTCCTTTTATAAATTGTTTTGGTCATAGTGTCTCTTCACAGCAATAGAATAATAACAAAGACAGTGAACTTAACTGATTTGCAGAGTTTATAACTAATGTTTATAAGACATACATAATTACTAAATTCAAATAATATCAAGAATCAATATTTCTGTAGTAATAACGAAATTCATAGACAAGTACTTGAATATAGCCTCATAATCTTGCATTTAAATGTACAACTCCCAAATTCTCATACAGCATCATTCACTGTGATAGAGAACTGACAGTAAGCCAGAGAAATTAATAAAGTATAGTGAATGTTTATTATGAGATATTATGTGTTGAGCAGATACAACAAACAGAAGTATGCAACAAAATGGATAATCTTGCAATAAAACATTGTGTGGAAAGAAAAGAATCTGGAAACAACATAATATCTATCATAGTGGTATAATATAAATGTAAACTATATACCTCAAGCAGTAGCACACATTTTAGATGAACACATTCAAACAAATGAATTTTAAACATAGCATTAACTTTATCTAGAGTCACAGGTTTGAAAATGGGGGCATTATTATTTTTCAGAAATATTTGTTTCCTGGAGAGAAATTATATTTTGCTGTCCTATTGGCAACCATCTGGGACATGTATACTGCTCTGACCAATAAGAAACTACCCCATTTCACTAATGTTATATAGATTTGGGGTAGGGTGTAATAAAATATACAGCTTCTACCTTTAAGAATACCAGTAAAGAGTTACACAAAATGAGGGGCGCATGAAAAGAATTAATTGCTCTAGTAGAATGCCCATGCCACAGTGAGCAGTTATAAGCTCAGAGCCCTCAAATCTCTTAATCACTATGTATCTCCATTTCTGCATCTGAAAACGAGTGAAGGGGATGGATGGTTCTCTCAGCTCTAAATCTAATTCTTTACTTTTTGTTTCTATAACAAAATAGCATGTTGATGCGTCATATTTATATAAAGTAGCATGTTATGTATCTCATATATACAAAATATCATGCTGATGTTTCACATATACAAAGTAGCATGTTGATTCGCCATATTATACAAAGTAGCATGTTGGTGTGTCATATATACAAAGAAGCATATTATGTGTCATATATATACAAAGTAGCATGTTGTGTGTCACATATATACATACATATACAAAGTAGCATGTTATATGTCATATATATACAAAGTAGCATGTTGTGTGTCACATATATGCATATATATACAAAGTAGCATGTTATATGTCATATATACAAAGTAGCATGTTGTGTGTCACATATATACATATATACAAAGTAGCATGTTATGAGTCACATATATATAAAGTAGCATGTTATGTGTCATATATACAAAGTAGCATGTTATATGTCATATACATACAAATTAGCATGTTATATGTCATATATACAAAGTAGCATGTTATGTATCATATATACAAAGTAGCATGGTGTGTGTCATATATAAAGTAGCATGTTACATGTCATTTGTACAAAGTAGCATGTTATGTGTCATATATACAAAGTAGCATGTTATGTGTCATATATACAAAGTAGCATGGTGTGTGTCATGTATACAAAGTAACATGTTTGTCTGTTTTTTACTTACAAAGTAGCATGCTATGTGTCATATATATACAAAGTAGCATTTTGATGTATCTCATATATATGAATTGTTTTTTATTTTATAATATATATAATCAAAACACAATTCCAAACAAAGATAAAATGTACTCCTCTTAAATGATTAACTACACCAAATTTTTATACACATAAGAATGTCATGAATATGTTTTATTAAATAAAGAACATATGGATAATTGAGTACAGAATGTCTTCACCAACACTAAAGTGGAAAAGGAATTAGCAGAATGTTTGCTATGTATGACAATGAAGACAAATGATATGCCCATGTCTGTGGTTATAATGAAGACTGATAGAAAACAGATTTTAGATAGACTGTTGATGGAAGTCCTCAGCACTGGACAGAAATATATGATTCAACACTGTATAACCTGGCTTATACAGCGCTGAAAAACAGACAGGCAGTAAGAGGCTGCTGAACTCCGTTGAATTACATGTGACTCGACACTGTATAACCTGGCCTATATGGCGCTGAAAGACAGGCAGGCAGCAAGAGGCTGTTGAACTCACTGAATTACTGAAGTGAATGAGAATAGAAGAGGCGGCTTGCAAGATGGCTCAGAGGGTAAAGGTACTTCTTGCCAAGCCTGAAAACCTGAGTCTGACCCTTGGGATGCATATGTTGGAAGGAGAGAAATGATTCCTATGAATTGTCCTCTCACCTCTAAGTGTGCACCATGGTGTAAGTGTATACATACACATATGTACAAATACACAAAAAATAAAAAGAGAACAGAAGAGGAAAACCATATCCATAAAGCCCTAATTAATTACTGATAGCACAAAAGCTGGTACTTACTGACATTTAACAAATACCTCCTAAGCTAAGTTTAGATCCTATTTTAACGGAGGCATTTTACTTTCCCCATATAGTCACAAGTCAGTCATGGGGATTAACTGAGCATTGAACCATTTGGCCAGAACCGTTCCTTCAGGTAAACAGCTCACATGAGATGAAGACCTCCAGGGCTGTTTTGTTTGGGGCTTTTCCACCAGTTGGCAAACAGAATGTACTCAGGAATAAGTTGCGTGACAGTTGGGACTTCACATGCCTCTGTGCCCTCTTGCTGGTGGCACACACCATCTTCAACTATACTTCACTGCTGTGGCCAGAGGCAATTGACTTCAGGAGATCGACCCACCAGAAGCAAGGAAGGCACATGGGTGAATCTCAGATAGGCAAGGCTCCCGAGGGCTTTGGCTCCAGAATGTCTCTTGCTATTGCTTTGCATTTACATGTTTGCTGCTGCCATTTTTCTCCGGTATCTGGCACGGTGCATATCGGTGCAGGGAGGATCCCCACTGCCTTTAATGTGGTGTGATTATCTCATGGAAACATCCTGTTCTATTGGGCACTTTTTTATCTACAATTATTATGAAGATGATTTCCTCTTAAACTATACTGTTCAATTGAAGCAATGATTTTGCACAACAATAGTGTTAGTTTGAATAGAATTTTGATGACTAAGTATTTTTAATAAATATAGTAAGGGATTATAATAGAAGTTAGTTTAGTGAGAAAATTAACATAGGTAAAGGCAAGATATAGTGTTGCCCTTGCCCCTAACAAAGCAGGGGTTGCAGAGGATAGAAAATAAGAACAAAGAGTGTTACGCAGCTAGGACTTAAGAGTTTCTCTTGAGGAGCCATATAGACTGCGGCTTAGTTTAATGATTAAGGAAAACAATTGTGTCCCAGAAGTTAGACTAGCTCAAGTTCTTTTAATCTTAATGTTAGGAGATGTGTTCACAGGTTTCAGTGTGCATCATAGCTAAAACAAAGCTTTAAATATGACTTAAGGTTAGGTTAAGATGTTTTTGTTAATGGCTTTGAGGTAGAAAATCTTGGAGAACAATTTGAAGTTTAGAAAGGCACACTTTCAAAAGCTGAGTGAGGGACTCATTGGGGTCAGGGAACACAACAATGGCAGCCTGGCTATTGCTGGCTGATGTACCTTTCTTGCTAGGATGGGTTGGTGATCAAAGATGATCACCAACTTATACCCATTTCTGCCCTCAGCTGACGGATGGGTATGTGCTCTGATGATTTAAAGTAGAGCTACTGATTCCATATATGTTCCATATATAAAAGTTTAGACTTGTGATGTTTTGTTTTTTTATAAAATTATCTTTTGAGATAAATAATAAACTGATTAATCCTTTCTTTGTAACATCAAAATGAAGCCTGCCTGCAAAAGAACCAGCTGAGAAAAATACCTTGCTTACTTACACTCTGTTAATCTATAACAAGTTGTGTGGACATGAATGTATGTGGATTCTTGGGAATAATTTGTTTTTCACCTGTAACATGTAAATTGTTTAAATCATGTAAGGAATATGGAAAACATGCTGTTTTTTACTTGTATTCATTGCAATCATTCACTTAAAAATAGAATGCAACCACATTGTAATTTTTATATTGCTTGAAAGATTCTAATGGGGGATATAAGCAGTAAGGGAAAAAATAAAGACAAAGAATGGATATATCTGGATAGAAGTAAGAAAAGAAAGAGATGCGAGGGAGTGATAATTAAAAAAAGACCTCAAATGTATGCGAGTGTGAGTGTGTATGTGTATGTGTGTTTCCCCTTTTTCAATGGCCCCAGAAGAGTTAAGTATTGCCCCACTTGCCGGTCCCAGAAAAGTAAATTTTACTCCCTCAGATTGAAAAGTCAATTGAGTGATGAGTTCGCCAATTCTGTGACTCCCCTTCAGTTTCTGAGCTGCTGAAGGCTGGTCCTCACAGGGCAGTCCACAGTCATAAAGCTGATTACATGTCATGGTTAGTGTCCTCTTAGCAGCTTTGTTTGTTTAGAATCTGTGTGTAAGGGGAAATACTGTTTGAATGAGAAGGAATTTATGATATTAAGGACTTATTTATAATTCAGCAACAAGAATTCTTCTCTACACGCTACATACTAGTACACATTCTGGTACCTTCAACTCTAATCTAATGGGTGCCTCTTGTTTGGAGATTAGCCATGTTTTCTGAATCATGGCTAATGATTTTTTTTTAATTTCTTTTAAATAACGTGTCCCTCCCCATCTCTAGCACTGACTTCTCCTGTTCCTGTTCTATGCAGCCTTTGCATAGGTTATCTACAGGAAGACAGCAATGTAGAGTTTTATTTTGTATTGCCTGTACTGCTTTGTTTTCTAAGATTTTTTTATGCATATGCAATGCCTGTGAAAGCCAAAAATGGACATGAGATCCTCTGGAACTGTAGTTACAGGCAGTGTTAGCCACCATGTTGGTGGTGGGAATCCAACCCTGGTCCTCTGGAAGAGCAACCAGTGCTCTTAAATGATGAGCCATCCCTCCAGTACCTATACATTGTCTATTTTAGGTCAAATTTGAGTGAGTATAAAATGGTTGTTTGCTCAGAGACTAGAATGTTTTCTCAAGCCGATTACACACACACACACACACACACACACACACACACACACACACATGCATGGACGCACACATATATACACACACAAAATCTTTTTATTCTTTCTTTGTAAATTTCATATATATAAACAGTGTGTTTGAATAATATTAAACCCCTACTTCTGGTATAGCTTCTCCCAGATTCCCCTACCATGCTTCCATCCAAATTCCGGATCCTCTTTTCATAACCCTAAGTACAGAGCTGTCTAAATATGCATAGGTGTAGGGCCATCCACAGGAGCCTAGATAACCTATCAGGGGACACACCAGGGAAGAAAACTAACTCTTCCAACCTTAGAAGCCTTTAAGCTCCTCAGCTAGGGGTGTGGCTTCACGAGCCCTCCCCATATTGCTGGGATTTTGGCTGGTTTTCTTAGACCTCTCTCCTGCAGGCAACCAGAACTGCTGTGCGTTCATGGGTGCAGCTACTCTTCCTTCACAGTGGTCACCCCCCATCTGTCTCTTATGCCCTTTCCATCCCTTCTTCAGCAATAACATTCCCCTAGTCGTGGGGTATGGGGGGGGGTAATCGCAAATGTTTTACAAAAGAGAGCGAGTTATAAGAGTGATGGAGAATTCAGAGTATCCCAACATTCATTTCAGTGGAGAAACAAACAAATGACACTATGGATGTGGACAAGTTCTAGTCTGCATCTTGAACTTCACAGTAGCAGCAGTCCCATAATATTGCTCTGCACACAACAGCTGTAGCTGCCCAGGGAGTCTGTCACCATTACCGCCATGACACTTACTAGAGGGTGACAATAAAGGATTCTCCTTGTGACTCTTAAGATAACTGACAAGGTATCCTGTAATGTTGTTCTTCACGGTGACCCCATGAGAAAGCCAGAGCCCCAAACCATACACTTCTGTTTGTCTGCGCTGCTAACCCAAAATCGTGGAAAGAAATGCTTATTGTTTCATTTTGGTTTGGTTTGGTTTTTCGAGACAGGGTTTCTCTGTGAAACAATCCTGGCTGTCCTGGGACTCACTTTGTAGACCAGGCTGGCCTCTGCCAAGTGCTGGGATTAAAGGTGTGCGCCACCACTGCCCAGCTCAATGTTTATTGTTTTAAGACACTACTAGGCTTTGAGATATCTTCTTTCATATCACCAGGTAACTAGTAGACTCTACCCAGAAACTTGCCCTGATACCCCATTGGCCAAATGAGTCACGAGGTCACCACAGTTCCAAGAGAACCTAGAGAATGTTTTCACTGGGTGTGTTCTTACTGTAACTAAAACCTGAGTTCCGGTTCTTCCATTAAAGAAGAGTCATGAGGAAATGGATGGCAGGTATGTCACTGCTCCATTGTCACTTCAATTCTATTTCCTCCAGAAAGAAAAGAGGTCCCCAGGCAAGATGAGAAAGATAAGCACTATAAAGAGCCCTCAGCCCACAGAAAATCAGGGAACAACCTGGGACCCAGGAGTTGCTCTGAGAGCTCTCTCTCTCTCTCTCTCTCTCTCTCTCTCTCTCTCTCTCTCTCTCTCTCTCTCTCTTTTTGGGTGTTTCGAGACAGGGTTTGGTCTGAGAGCTCTCACTCCGTAGACAAGGCACTTCGCCTTGCACCATGCCAGTTAAATCTGACTTACGTCTACGGTCTCCCATCAGCAATCACACTGAGAAATCATGACAAACAGAGAGGAGAGACAGGAACACAGAAGTGCTTGTGTGATGTTTTAGAAAGAGGAAACAGACATATGAAAAGGCTTGAATTTAACATCCATGATAAACCAGGTCACTGGGTGGTTAATCCACATCTAGAAAGCAGGGAGTGTTTGAGAACAGACAAAAGGCCTGTGTTAGGAGCCGTGGGGGAAGTGCCAGGAGGCTCCTTCTTGCCTTCAGCCTTGGCCTTGCCTTGTCAGTGTTTTTAGCAGTGACTTAAAGACTTAAAGGGTATGCCTATCAAATGCTCGTGTGACACATCTGGGAATGATACATATAATAACAGAATCAGGTTTTAAATGATCTTGACAGCTTACACTACTGTCATTCACACAGCCAACAGTTCTAAGGAATCATTTCATGGATTTCATTTCTGTCTCACCAGAATGCTAAGTTCCTCAGGCAGGTTGCTCAAAGCTCCTCCTCTAGCTCCTTTAAAATCTCCGACAGTACCCAGCAAAGTGCTGGGCACACAGTCGGCATTTCACTATAGTCAGAGAACTGAACTAAACCAAAGGAAGTGTAGAGGAGTTTTGAATGAGTCACTCAGCTGCGCATCATGATATCTTTTAACTTCCCCATGAGGCCCTATCACTTGCTTCCTTCCAAGATGCTATAAATGAAATTCTCTAGCATCTCACACTTCCGGAGCTACCACAGGCCCTTTGAAGACAGATTACAATCAGTATGATTTCTGAGGGTGCTTGAAAGCCTTTGCACTTTTTATTTACATATCTCATTTCAATATTATGCCCAGTTGTGTGACTTCAGACTGAGCCCACTAGGCAGCTTATAGCGAGTTTTAGCGCTCCTGCCACCCACACAGAGCGAGAACAGACACACACCCCCGGCTGCAGGGCTGCACAACCTAACGTTTTCATGTTATAATTCAATATCATTGCAGGAAGATAAGCACGCCCCGCAGTCGAACTTAATAGACACGAAGAAGTCAAGCTCTATTGTTCAATGTCACAGGCAGCCACCCCGCATGATCAACCTTTATTCTTTCCGGGCTTCATTATGAAGATGATGCCTTTCAACTGTGCTGACTAAATCAGCTAAACTGCAAAGCAGGAAATGTATAGAACCTTTATAAGAGCAATACTGAGCAGCTTAAATGGAAAACCTACAATTAAATCCCAAAACTACACACTTCACCCTCAAGAAAATGCTAAATAGTTCCCCGGCAGCATCCCTGATTTACATACCCCAACGGTGACAGGCCTGTATACTCATGTGCTGCGGTCATACTAACAGGAATTTCTCAAGGACTGTCCATGAGAACATGGTCATATTAACCCATGCATTTCAAAACTAACAAATTTCACCTTGGCATGCCAAGGACAGGAACTACGCTCAGCATGCCAGGAGAAGGAGCTTTTTCATTTTCAAAAAGCCGTCTTTTGTCAGATGAAAAGCCCCGAGAGTAAAATATTTCAGTATAGTTCAGTGTTAACAATGGATATGCCATTAGATTACCATACACGTGAATAAAGCGCCAAATGATACCAACCTTTTTCCACACTGCAGATTTTGATGTGAAATGAGTCTAATTATTTATTCATAGACTTTTCCTCTCAGGAGTTCAAAGCACTGTATTTTAAATCTTCAAACGCAGATTTCCTGAGCTCTAACATCTACTAGGGAGGACAGAAGACCCTGCGACAAGAAAGAAGATAAAACGGCACAAAGGGAAAGGTTGGCGGGAAGAACTCAGGCACATTTCAAACAGAGGTGCGGATTTTATCCATTCATTTATTCTTTCAGTCATTCGAGCATTTATTAAGCATTTATTAGAAGGTGAGATCCATGCCAGATGTTAGTGATGTAAAAACAACCCCAGTCCCGGCAGCTCTTCAGACAGAGGGATGACAGACACAGAGAATGATAATTACATGTGCCAAGTGCTATAAAACAAGGAACCACTGGATTTGGGAAGACTTCAACAGGAAGGGAAGATGTCAGTTATATTTAGAAGCACTAGCAGAAGTTTGCCAGAGAATCCTAAGTATAAGACAGACATTAACCTTATACTGCAATGCAAGGAACTGTCTGAAGCTATGACCTGTTCAAGGAGCCTGAGAAAGTCAACAAGGCTTCGAAGCAAGAGACTATAACTCACGTCTAGAAATCGTAGGGTTTCGAGGCTGTTTTGTGAAAAGACTTCAAAGTTGTCAAAATCATGAAAACCTTGGACTAATCAACACACACAATAAGCAAATATAAAAATAATACACATTTAGTTTTGTTTTAATATGTAGGTGGTCTTGTTTTTATGTATGTAGTTTTGCTTTACACACACAGAGGTTCATGGGAAGTCACAAATGATGTCACTGAGCCTGATTAGGCCTCTGGTATTTTTAGAAGTCGGTTGGCAGGGCTCAGCCACACACAGCTTTCTCCTTCTCACTTCACCTGTACAGTTAATTCTCTCAGGTGGAGTCTCACTTAGGTAAAGTTAAACTCTTGGGCCAGACTGCTTGATATTATTTATCTCCAAGCTGCTACCGCCACACCCACTCAACTAGGGATCAGGTGTTTCTCTTAAGGACTACATTTGGGACATCCCCTTTGGCATCAACCCCGTATGTAGCTGCATACAACAGATGCTGAAAGAAAGAAAATACATAGCTTAAATCTCAGAAGTGCAGATGAAAGAGAATATTTATCTTGCTTTTATAGCATTTCAAGTATAAAAGCTGCTATGTCAAAATACTCAGAAAAATGTGGCTCAAAATAGGAAAGACAAAATCAGATCATAAGACCGATTTGTAGTTCCAAGTCTTTAAATTGTCTTCTACAGAAGCACTAATTAGTATCAACAGAGTGATGTGGGTAAAAACCAAAACCTTTCTCAAAGTGACATATATATGATAGATAGATAGGTAGATAGATAGATAGATAGATAG
>JAQHUG010000024.1:6832032-6843490 GCA_028555095.1 Dicrostonyx torquatus
ATGGATGTATAGATAGATAGATAGATAGATAGATAGATAGATAGATAGATAGATAGATGGGAAGGAAGAGAGCAATTCACCAAATTAAACAATATTGCCTATTCTGTGTTGGGTTGAAGAACCCAACTGCTGCTGCTCCTTATGCCAAACATGTGTATTTACCAACTACATAAAGTGCTATGTTTGATACTCTGCCCTAGTACATGCACAGTACTGAGTACATTAAGATCCACAGTCCCTGATGATAATGGTGAGGATTCAGAGCGGAGAGTCAGCATTCTGATCCCATAGCTCACCTGCAATTTAGCCTGGATCTTATCACCTACCGGCACTGATTTCAGCAGATTATGTGTCATAATTTAAAGGTCAAAGAGTTTTTATAACCCTGAAAACTCATGATGTGGGAAAAGGATAACTATTTTCTAGCAAGTCAAATCAAAAGACACGAAGAGTATGAAGACGCCTCACACAGACAAAGACTTGAATATAAATATGTACTGAGTCACAGGAAAAGTGTTCTGACATTTAAACAGAGAGCAAGGGAGGAGGAAGAAGTCACCAAGGAAGTAGAACCTAGGGACAAATGACAGGCTAGGATGTAACCTGGTGGTGATTTAGCACAGCATTAAACACTAACATCCCTCTCAGGGTATGGAATTCAGGAAGCAAAGCTGATGCAACACAAGCCATCTTGAGAAAAGGCAGGAATACCGATAGAGAGATAAAAGGAGAATTTTCACTATCCCAACTTAAAAAATAAAGAGTTCATTGGAAAAATAGTGCCAAATGTTTTTTTTAAATGGCTAATGAAAAAACATGAGACAAAGTTAGGATCAAACCCACAGCACAGAACTGTGAGAGTTCAGGGTAATTCTGTGGGAAATGAATGTGTTGCCTGAGCTTGGCAAGTAAAGGCAAGAGGCTCAAGAACTCGAGGATAATGTCTGCTACACAGCAAGTTCAAAGCCAGCCTGGGTTATAACATATCCTGCCTCAAAATGCAATGAAGAAAAAAGGGACAAGGGAGGAAGAGGAGGGGAGGAGTGGAGAAGGGAGGGAAGGGGGATGAATGCACTAATTCAGAGATAGTAGCACACAACTGTAGTCTTAGCTATTCAGGAGGTTGAGGCAGAGGGATCTCATGCATGAGCTTGAGACCAGTTCAGACAAATGTGCTGAGATTATACCTCAAGGGGAAAAAAAGGAAACAGCAAATATGACTGTTTCAATGTCCCTTTCTGATAGAGATCCCTATGCCCGATAACACAAGGAACTAACATAAAAAGACCCAGAAATCAGGAAAACTAGAAAGGAGAAGTGTTGTGGAATATTTTAACTAGGCAAAGGTGTGTAGCATTAGTTTCTGCTGTGGAATACTACTATAACAGTGTATGTGAAGGTGTGTTACATTTGTTTCTGTTGTTTGTGGTACATTTGTTTAATTATATAAAGATGTGTTTGTTTCACCTTGCCTGCCTAAGGCACCTGATTGGTCTAATAAAAAGTTTTGAATGGCCAGTAGCTAGGCAGGAGAGGGATAGGGGGCATGCAGAGAGAAAAAGTAAGAGAAGAGAGAGAGAAGAAAGAGGAGAAAGAATGGAGAGAGGAATGTTCCCCGGGCCAGAAGCCAGGCAGCTGCCAGCCAGCCAGACACTAGAAGCAGTGAAGGTAAGATATACAGAAGAAAAGAAAGGTAAAAAGCCCGAGGCAAAACATAGATGAAGAGAAAAGGTTTAAATTATAAGAGCTAGTGGGACAAGCATAAGGCCAAGCATTCATAACTAATAAGCCCGTGTCATGATTGGGGAGCTGGTTGGAGGCCCAAAAGAAGAAGCCTGGTACAGAGAAGGTATAGTTCTCTGAGTCCTACTTAATCACGCCTCATTCATAACTGCATCAACTGGCCATGGGATAGTGGGGAAATCCTAGGGATAATTTAAGAAGGCCATTCTTCCGGGTTGTAGGTCATGTACTGAGCTACACACACACACTGCCATCATTTATACAGTTCCAACCAGCATGTCGTTTCCTAGGAAAATAAGATGCAAAAACAATGAATGGGCTTTAAAAATTCAAATCAGAGTCTATTCTTAGAATTTCTAAAATTACTAGTACATAAAAGCTATAAAATAAATGTTAAAATGTTCTACAAGATTAAAACAGTTTCCAAAAAATCAACACAGTAAAAATTAATTGGGTTCCACAGAACACTGGAAACAACATCAATGAGTAGATGCTACCAACCATTCTGTTACAGCAAGCACAGACCTTGTGACAGCCTATATTGAATAAAACTACTACTAATCAATTGATCTGTCAATCTATCATCTATCTATCATTTATCTATCCTATCTATCCATCATTTTATCTTCCCTTTTGCTGTGTTGACCATTGAACCCATGGCCTTACGCATGTTGGACAAGCACATTACAGCTGAGCTACGGCCCCAGCCCCTAGACAACTAAAGTCTATGTAGGAATCTTTTTCAGTTCCCCTTTTGGTTCTGCCTCTATGTCCCAGGCTGCCAGCTGCCAGGATGACAACTGCATTCCGCTCTCACCCTGCAGCTAGATCGAAAGCATTTCTAAAGACGGACTTGATCATATTTTTATTAGCTCCTACTGCTTTGGGGAGTGGGTACAAAAGGCCTCCTTCCACAGCCTGGACCTTCTGACCCCTGCAGCCTCACCTCATTTTCTGCCCCAAAGCCTCACTAAACAGCAAATTTAGGGTCAGCCTGGAGATTTAACTCAGTGGTAGCACATGCACAGAAACTTGGATTCGTCCCCAGCACCACCAAAAGTCTGGGGACAGAACAGTAGATTCTCAAACATCAAAAAGGGGAGAATTTTAAAAGCAGTGCTAACCAGGCTCTCTTCTTCCTAGACTCTGACTGGCGATGTTGCCTCCAAATGAAGCACACCTTCCCATCCTTGGATAATTTCTTCTTTAACAGATTTAGATTGCTTTTCTTTACAATACCCTCTCTGGGTCCTGTGAGGTGACTCAAAAGTGGGAAGAGAAGGGTGGTAGAGGAACTTGAGAGCAGGCCAGAGGACCTGTGATCCCATAAGGTAGCAAGAGAGAACAGATTCCAGTCTTTTCCTGACCACCACATACATGCTTGCTATGGCATATACACACGCAAACACACACACAATAGACAGATGGGTGGATGGGTGGATAGGTAGATAGATAGATAGATAGACAGACAGACAGATGGATGATGGGTGGTGGGTGGGTGGGTGAGTAGGTAGATTTAAGAGAACACTTAAGCTTCCCACAGGACATACTCAATAAGCCTTATGGATATTTCCACTATAATGAACCCAACTCTACCCACCACTCTCATTTGACCATAAGTTGCCCATGAGCAGGGCTGTGTTCCATTTGCCATTAGGTCCTCAGACCTTATGCAATTCCTTCACATAACAGACACCCAAACCATTATGGCTAAACTAATTTACTTTGTACTCGGCTAACGCTTTCTAAAATATAATTTTCATATGAACAAAAAGCATCACATATAAATTAAAGGAACCCACGTCATACCATACATATAATTAATGTAGGTCAGGGAATCTGTCGCTTCAGCGTCAACCTTGTGGGGGCAGCACTATAAGCACCGGTACTAAGCTTGTGCATGCTTAGGCCACTGTCTCTCACCGATCTACATCCGCAGCTTCCACGCCCAGAGACTTCCATCTAATTCTATTTTGTTATTATTGACGTGGTCCGCAGAATTCCCTCTGTGATTTGGGTTCATAGACCCTTTGTGTAGCTCCTCTTTACAGCTCTCTTCTACTGAAATGCTTTACAAAAGAATAAAACATTTTATTTATTTTTAAAGATTTCTTTTTATTTTATTTTTTATGTGTATGGGTGTTTTGCCTGCATGCATCTCTGTACACCCCCAGTTCCAGGTGTCCATGGAGGCCAGAAGAGGGCATTAGATTCCCTGAGATTGGAGTCACAGACAATGGTGAGCTAACCTGTGGGTGCTGGGAATTGAACCCAGATCCTCTGGAAGAGCAGCCAGTGCTCTTAGTCACTGAGTCAACTCTCCAGCCTCAGGAAAACATTTTAAAATCCATAAAACATTATTTTTCCATTTAAGAGAATGGGTTTGGTGTCAAATTGCCTAGGTTTTGACTCTGTTGTAGCTTTTTCTAATTGTAAAGACTAAGGAAAACGGTTAAGGTGTTTTAGATGGAGCACAGCACATAATCAGCACCTCTGTGTCACCTAAAAAGCGCCTCTTTACTAGACTTTGACGGCTTGCAACTGAACTAGAGGACTCAGTTTTCCCATGCTTACAGGACCATGCGGTTGGTCTGCTGGATATGACATCAAAGTACAGAGAAGCCAGTATGAACAAGAGGCATCACCACCTGATAATGACCCAAATTTCACATCACAAATGACAGATTTATCTCATTTCATTTATTCGTGCCATTTCACAAAGTCATTTTGAGGCTCAAGGGGACTTAGTTTTGCCCTCACGTCCACCTGAGGGCTGAAAGAAGGATTTGGGGAAGGGTATTCTCCAAGAAAGGACTGGCAGCCTTCTGCTGTGTCCCTGGTTAGTCGAGCACTTGCCCCAAAGCATGCCGCTCACATGTGACCAGAGAAACAGACACTCCCTGACCAAAATTACAATGATTATTGCAAATGTGTTATTATTAATGGCCCAAAGACAAGAGAGATGTACAGATAGGAGAGAGCTGGAAATTTTTAACTATTAGTATAATAGCAAGGTCGCTACTGAAAATTTTAAATTCGCCGGTAGTAACCGATGTAATAAGTCAGATCAGGCTGAATTAGTAAATCCAGGATTAATCTGAACAGAGCAAAGAAACTCCTGGGTGAGCCTTGGGAAGGCAGGGGAGGAATCACATAGCAAATATGGCTACCAAGTCTTATACAGCCTGGAGGCATGGTCTTGAGCAGCCCCAAGGACAGGATGACCTTTGGCGAGCTTTTTCAGGGACGGGCTTTGGAATGGGAGGAGTGAGACCAGAGCATGGAATGGGACCCCTAACGAGAGCCCCAATATCCCAACCTTTTTGGGTGTATATGGGCGGCAGTAGGGCTTCCACCTAAACACCTACCAAGTCTGCTCCCCATTAGGAGATCAACCACCCCCAATTCTTAGGAATTCTAGGGGTAGACCTGAAGCAGTCATCTGATTCTCTTTAGCCTGCTAACAAAAGTGATGGGTTGAGAAGTTGGAGAGGAAACATTTACCTGGGTAAATGTTAACTTATCGACAGAAACACACACACACACACACACACCCAGCTGCTCGACCATCTCTAACTCCAGTTCCAGGGGATCTGCTGCCCTCTCCTGGCCTCCTTCAGCACCAGTATGAACACAGTACACATTCATGCAGACGGAACACCCCTACAAATAAAAAGAATAATTTTTTAAATTAGGGTCAGCCTGGAGATTTGGTTCAAAGGTTGAGATGTGCAAGGTCTGGGTTCAATCCTCAGCACTATCAACAGACAAGAAACAGAATAGTAAGCACTAAAATATCAAAAAGGTAAAAACTTTTAAAAACAATAATAGCATTAAACAGATATAAAAATAAAATGGCTTATAAATTTTGACTGTCCAAACCCACTTGTAATATGACCTTTCATTTTATTATGAAATGAAGTGTTTCAAACATTGAGGGTTTTTTTGTTTTATTGTTTTTGTTTTTCGAGACAAGGTGCCTCTGTGGCTTTGGAGCCTGTCCTGGAACTCACTCTGTAGACCAGGCTGGCCTCAAATTCACAGAGATCCACCTGTCTCTGCCTCCCAAGTCCTGAGATTAAAGGCATGCGCCACCACCGCCTCGCTCCAGAAATTGAATCTTACAGGTGTCTGAAAAGAGAACATCACTATAAATATCAAAACTTCAAGTTGTTTTGTTTAAGAAAATGAAGACCATGATATTTTTATGCCTTCTAAACATAACTGTCTGGTAGGAAGCATCACCTCAGCTCCCTAACACCCCTTTATACAAAAAGTCCAAATTGTTTGCCTGGGGGCTTCACCCCAGCTCCTGACATAAGCTCCCTACCCTGGGAGCTGCGTCAGTCCAAACTCCACCTCGGAGAAAGTCTGCCAAACGATGACCCCTCCCCAGGAAGGGTCAAGAAAGCCTGCCAAACAGTAACCCCTCCCCAGGGAAGGACAAGACCACTACCACGGGCTATTTAAACTGCCCCCCAGCGAATGAACACGTGGTCTCTGGGTTTCGTGAGGTCTTCCCCTATCCTTATTTTCCCAGGGCTACCTGGGAGTAAGGTCATCTATTAAGCATGAGTGTCTTTTAATTCGGTTTAATTCAGTTTGATTGGGATTATATGCATCGGCAGAGAGGCTCGTCTAAGAGAAAATACTTAACATTTGGAGGTCCCACGTGTGTGGGGGGGACACCTGTTTTTCCTATGGGCCCAGAGCCACATGTTGGAAAATTGGAAAATGCCCTTCTGCCAGGCTAAGATCGGCGTCGTCTAGGTGAGGTCCCCTTTCCAGCACATGCCTCTAGGGCCCGGGGGACCCATTTGCGTTTATTTTTGTCAATTTTTCGGGGTTTCCTATAGGAGTCACAATTGTCCCAGATGCCCGATTCAAGCAGAGAGCCAAGTCTCACTGAGGTGGGACTGAGTGGATAGAGACGTTTGCCACTCATTTCTTACAACACCTTTCCTGTTTTTGACTCAAGAGTCCTGGCCTGGTGGACACATTGAGTCCCACAGTTTGGCATATACTTCTAAATGGGCTCTTGCAATTCAAAGTCAGATCCTCTAATACCCTTGGGCTGCCTTTTACAAAAACCCTTTTAAATTGGGGCTAGCACCTAATGTAAAAACAAACAAGGCTCCAAAAGCCCATGGTTTCTAGATGTGTGCTCCCGCCCCCACTCCCATTCCTCATTCCCCTCCCGGCTTCTCTAGCTGTTCATCTCTCACTGTTTGTTCTCCATCTGTTTTCCCCCTGTCCTTCCACTCTAAAACTGTACAGTTCTTCCGTCCTTGTGTTTTTGTTCCCTCTTGCAGCATCTGATAATCGGGTCCTTAATGGGACCACCTCTGTGCGTGCCTGGCTTCTGCCGCTTACCTTCATGGGATTTTTAAGTTGGTAAGTTTGTCAGCTGACACAGGTTCCTAAAAGAGTTTTATTTGTCTGTCCGTTAAAATAATGAGGCCACAGTATGCTTGCTTTATGTCTCTGTGAATACATGTGCTTAATTTCACAGTATGCTTGTCTTATTTCTCTGTGTGTTATATGTACATGTTTTAAGATCTGTAAAATTCATAACTCTAGATTACAACTGCTCTGAAAAAATACAAACACGTGGGTAACTTCCACTTTGACCCCACTGCCATCTTGGGTAAGAGTACCCACGTGTGCTAGTATTCTTTGACTTATTAAAACATTCCTTTTAATCTTCTTACATTTATGAGCATTAATAAGCTGTAACTAATTGGGTAAAATAGATGTTTAAATTTAGCTTATATGTCTAGTTTAAATATAACAGGTAATAGTACCCAATTCTCAAGTGCCTTTACAGATCCGAGAGTATGGCATTGAACAAAAGAGCCTCTAATACAGAGACATACCAGCACCTGCAGCATCCTATAGCTCCTCCAAAAAGATGTATGGTTGCAAAAGACCTTCCACCTTGAGCCTTGCCTCTGGGTATGGCAAAGTCACCCCCACACAGCAAAAAGCGGCTCTCTACTTCTTCAGCTTCCTGGATGCCACCTGAGGAATCAATCTTCTCATCCTGACAAGTCAGGTAGACTAAATCTTCCCCTACAGGAAAATTTTTGGGCTTCTTGTACTCAGCAGCTAATGGCAAGCACTGCTTCTAAGCTGATGTTCTCCAAGGACTAGGAGAAATTTGGGATTGCCTGCGTAGCTAAAAACAAAAAAACAAAAAAAAAAACCAAAAAACTGTCTCATTTCTGCTCATTTATCCCTTTAGATCTGTCTAATGGCATTTGATGACTTAAGGTACTGGTAGCTCAATACTTCATTTGTTAAGTTTCCTGCTAAAATACAGACAGGTGTGCCTCTTTAACAGGCTTCATGTCCAGGACTAACAGGTTTCAGGTGTATCTTCAGAGGTTCAGCGTTTCCAATTCCCTTTAATTGTCTTCTAAAATGTTCACACCTTTTAACCTAAAGCCATAGCCCTTTGCTATGACACCAAGATGTGAGTCTGTTCCAGTTCTCTTACAGATACCTGCAGGTTCCTGGGAAAACTTCTGCTGCTGTATCAAAAATCAGGTCTAGTTAAAAAAAAAAAAAAAAAAAAAAACTAACAGTCTGCAGAGCCTATTTTAACCCCACCCATCTTCAAGCACACTTTACAGATCACTCTTGCAGTCTGGGCCAAGACCAACTTACAAAGCGCTCTCCAGACAATGCCAACACCTACACCAGCTCCTGGGACTTCACCATTGGTACCAACTCTCCTGGATCAAGGACACCTACCAACTAAAATCTGGTTTTATCTGCTATTATGTCCCACTTATACAACTGAGCCTCACCTGTACATCCAGGGCACTTCTCTGTCCCATTCTCTCTGGCAGTTAGTGACTGTTCCCATGGCTAGCCCCATTCATAGGGCCAATAATAACAACATATTTTTTCTCCTAGCTACCTGCCTTCTCATCTCCCTTAACAAACAGCTGCCTGACATCTCCAGGATGACGGTAAACTGGATGCCTTTCCAGCCACACCTCTTGCTGAGTGTGAGCCCACCACCTCCCAGCTCTTCCCTCTCTCATGTCGCCCCATGCCCACAGGAATTAGCCAGATTTGAGCCAGTGCCCCTTTACCCAAGGAGTCTAAAATTGTTTGACTGAGGGGCTTCACCTCAGCTCACTGGCACCCATTTATCCAAAAAGTCTGGAATGTTTGATCAGAAACATCACCTCAGCTTCCTGACACCCCTTTATATAAAAAGCCTGGATTGTTTGCCTGGGGGCTTCACCCCAGCTCTTGGCATAAGCTCCCTCCCCTGGGAGTTGCCTCAGTTCAAACTCCACCTCCGAGAAAGTCTGCCAAACGGTGACCCTTCCCCAGGGAAGGTCAAGACCACTCCCACAGGCTATTTAAACTGTCCCCCTAGGGAATGAACACATGGTCTCCGGATTCTGCATCTTCCCCTTTTCATCTTTTCCCGGGGCCACCTGGGAGTAAAGTCATCTATTAAATATGGGTGTCTTTTAATTCGGTTTAATTTGGTCTGATCGGGACTATTTGTGTCAATGGAAAGGTTCGTCTAAGAGAAAATACTTAACAATAACATCATTTTTTTTGTGGAAGCTGAAAAGTCATTATGGTGCTGGGAATGGCAGCGCATGCCTTTAAGCTCAGCACTCAGGAAACAGAGGCAGGTAGGTCTCTGTGAGTTGGAGGCCAGCCTGGTCTACAGAGTGAGTTCCAGTACAACCAGAGCTGTTGCACAGAGACACCCTGTCTCAAAACACAAAACAAACAAAGATCATTATTACGGGTATAAATTATTCTCCTTGTTTATTACAACAACATGGTCCAAAGTCTAACTGGCACTGTTTACCCTCAGTCTGTTCTTATAATGATCCCCAGCTCAGAAGGGTTTTTAATTAGATTGTGTGGGAGCACATGCCTATATCCCAGCATTTGAGAGACAGAGAGATGAAAATAACCTCAAGTTCAAGGCCAGCCTGGTCTATGTTGGGACATTCAGGCCAGGCAGGGCTTCATAATGACACTGATATCTCAAAAACTTTATTTTTAATTAGAACTAAGACTATGAAATATATACTTTATTTGGTACTTGGAGCCTTTACTATTTACTCTCTGAACTTTTATAGTAAAAGGAAAAAATTGCCAGTCCTTCTCCAAAATGATCCTTAGCTGGCAGGTCTCACTCCATCTCTTCCCTGTCTAAGGAAGTGGAGACTTTGCGGTGAGAATTCAGTTTGTTCCTAAACTGAGCAGCTACCTAACCTCTCTGAGTCTCTGTTTAGTTACCTATCAAGTGGGAATAAACAATCCACCTTCACAGGACAGGTGAGTGACTGAGGCGCCATGGCTGGCAGGAGGTAACGAAAAGTATTCTGGGACCCTGCTTCACTGACAAAACCTACCTCTGTGAACTGTGAACTATGCAGGCAGAATTCAGATAATTTTGCTTCCAATTTTTCTTTAAAAGGTCCATCTGCTCTATGAATAAAACACTTCTTTAATCTTAATTGCTAATATTTGTTTTTAGTTCTTAAGTAGTAAGTTTGTCTAAAAGCTAAAGACATACCAAACAATAACCATGACAATAAAACAGCTTGGGAATGGTGATTGTCACCACCAAGTCGCAACAGCAAAGCTGGAGGGAGGGAGTCTTTTCTGGCTTCCCTTGAACCACCTGTATTCCATTACACATCTACAGGACCAAAACACAACATGGCCTAAGTTCAGGCGCTGTGCCATCACCAGACTGAGTTGCAACTAATGGTAAGCGTATCATTATGTTTGGGATGATGCTTGCAATTGAAAGTAAGCAGGGCCTTTCCACTCCTCTGGAAAACATCATTTAGGAGGTTTCGACTATTCTCCTAAACCTAGACTCCAGGGCCATGCTTGAATTTTTTTTTTTTTTTTTTTTGGATGCATGCCCAACAATAAATGATCCACAATGATCTGAGGACAGCACTCTCATCCAAGAACTTAATCAGATTAATGATGTATTTGTTTTATAAAAAATGAAGTACATTAAGCCTGAGAATGCCTAATTTACATACTAAATGGTTGCTAGGGACCAAAAATACTAGTGGTTTTTACAAAACAGAGGTTACAAAATTGACTATTGTCTTGAAATCTGGTAGTAAATAGCAGTGAAATGCAAAATAATAAACAATGTTAATTAGAAGTATTTATGTATGTAAATTCATTAGATGGTGTACAGTTATTCAAAAGAATGAAACGATGCTCACATTCCAAACATGTGAGCCCCAGGGACAATATGGTGTCATGATTGAAGCTGGAAATGATAGTAAACTTATTTATCATGTTTTCTAGTTGATTTGGCTTCAGATCATGGCTCACATTCCACTGTTCTCGTTCCACTGGGGTTCCTAGTTTAATATATGCAAATATAAACAGGAAATTAGCACTTTAGCTATCTGCCATTTTCGTTGGAAACAGCTTCAAATAAAAGGAGAAATGGGAGTTTTAACAGCAGCTGAATCTTACCAACTCCTGCTACGAGAACCAACAGCATTTCTGGATCTCTTCTTGACTTTTTATTCACACACAGGACTGCCAAACTTGTTTCTTGATCTCAGTGAGGCAACACTAGAACACGCAAAGTTGCTGCTCTGTCTGCTAAGGACACCGCAAGCAGATAATTACAACTCAAAGGCACAGCTTTTCAACTCGAGTATTTTTTTTTTTTTGGAGATTTTTTTTT
>JAQHUG010000024.1:6847431-6859902 GCA_028555095.1 Dicrostonyx torquatus
CCCTTTACTCTGAGATAATGTCTCTCTCTGTGATTGAGGTGTGTTTCTTGTAAACAGCAAAATGTTGGGTCCTGTTTTTGTATCCATTCTCTTAACCTGTGCCTTTTTATAGGTGAGTTGAGTCCATTGATATTAAGTGATATTAATGTCCAGTAGTTAATTCCGGTTATTTTCTTTTTGGTGGTAGAGACGAGATTGGTGGTGGTGGTGGTGGTGGTGGATTGAATAAAAATAACTAAATGAAACCTTTCTTTCATTAAACGTGAAATTTTACATTTTTAAAATAATTCAGTTCAGTTTTGGATACAAACTTATATGCAGGCCTTGGAAATGTGTATAGAAAAGCAGAATTTTGGATATCTTTAGACAGACATGAATGAACCCAGAAAGTTCAAATAAAGAACTCAAGCATGATGTTTCTGGCTTTAAATTTTTGGGAACTGTCCATATATGAACTCAATAATTACACTCTATGTCATGAATGTATGCTAATCAAAAATGATTTAAATTTTTTAATTAAAAATGAGACAAATTATGGTGGGAGAAATAAAGACTAAAAGGAATTAAACTATACATTTAAAGGTTTGTTCACCAAGCACAGAAACAATGATGACATCACCATCAAAAGGCAGAGTTCACTGACCATCAAGCTAGATGTGTGGGGCTGCAGAAGGGCTCACACCTTGTCACAGTGTTTGAAATGCTGGCCAGCCATGTCACGACATCACACTTACCAGAGAGTAAGAGGCCCAGCACTGTGGGGGAAAATGTGGGGGAAATCAGCCATTTCAGGAAAAGTTTTCTGTTTCTGATCCAGTGGGACACATTACCCTCAGGCAGCCAGAGATGTTCTCCCTCCCTATGGCCTAGAATAAGCAGCTCTCACCCAGGGAAGTAGACTCAGAGATCAGCATTCTGGTATCTTTCTCTTATGCATATTTTAAATTCTATTTTGTGTGTATTCCTACAATAGTCATGGGACACTCTTGGGGACAAGCAACAGTCAGCTTCCACACCTTTAACCCATAAAGACTGTGACTTACCATACTGGTTAACAATGTGAAAAAAGAGAAAAATGCCAGCAGGTACAGGATAACACCAGAAGTCTCCAGGGACAAACTGGATGCTGATCTGTATATTACATGAGAAAATCCCCATAAAGTAACTAACAAACCCAAAACCATTCAAGAAACAAAAGCAAAAAAAAAAAACACTTTTTCTTTCCTGTATCTGTAGACAGGCCGCCTGAACTCCCCACAATCCAATGCTGTCTCCTTTCCTAACCTCTTTTTGTCTCTCCCACTACTGCTTTAATTCTGTAATCACTGTGGCAGGCTATTATACACCTGTCTTAAAGAGAAACATTGCAGTTAAACAGCTTTACAGGAAGAAATGGGGACAAGCAGGGCACCAGCCTTGGGGTCCTCACTTAACAAGAATAAAAATCAATGAAAAGAACCCATAAGAACTATGGAAAGCTTAAGAATAATTTCTCTCTTATTTTTGTTTGAATTTTTTTATTGTTGTTCCATTTGGCTTGGTTTGGTTTTTAGACATGGTCTCATTAAGAAATCCTGACTGACCTCAAGCTCACAGAGATCCACCTTCCTCTGCTTCATGAGTGCTGGGATTAAAGGTGTGTACCACTGCGCCCAGCAAATAACTTCATTTTATAAGTAGTCCACGTAATCACTAAAATGGAAAGTAAACAAATACAGTCAACCTTCAGACTTGACAAAGTCTTCATTCGGCATTTACTGTTTTCTAAGTCTGAGAAAGACTGGGGCTGGGCAGATGGCTCCTGAGGAAAGTGTTTTCCATGCAAGCTCAAAGACTTGGTTTGAATCCCCAGAACCTGTGAAAGCTGGGTGCACCCCAGCACCTCCAGGTAGGAATGGAGGCAGGCAGATACCAGGGGTTTGCTGACAGTCAGTAAAGCTCAAACAGCAAGCCCCGGATCCAGAGACCCTGTCTCAAAAGGTATGGGTGTCGGGGAGACACCCGTCACCAGCCTTTGACTTCAACACACACATAGATAAGCACACCCACACATACATGTATACACACATGTATACACCTCCCATACATACATAAACACACCCACACATACATGTATAACACACAAATACACCACACACACATAGATAAGCAAAGTCACACATACATGTGTAACACACACAAGTACACCACAATACACAAAGATAAGCACACCCACACATACATGTATACACACACATGAATACACCCCCACGCATATAGATAAGCACACACATACATACACGTATAACACATGAGTACACCACACACACATAAAGATAAGCACACCCACACATACATGTATAACACACATGAGTACACCACCCACAAACAAAAAAAAATCTTGAAAATATGAAACACATCAAACTGGAGTTGGAGAAACAGGGGAGTGACTCAAGGCAACAGAGAAGGTTTAGTAGGCTACTGAGAGATTTGTTAGTCAGATTGCCAACGAGGGCATTAGTTCAGAATGCGATTAAAGCTTTTTCAAGGTGTCTTAAGAATGTGTAACTATTGAAAGACAAAGATTAATTTTAGAAACAACAAATTCCTACAGAAGGGTAAATGTATTGGTAAGCCATCTGCTGTTTGCAAGACACATAATACATTTAACAGATGAGTGCAGTGCTACTATAAACAGATGAGACTGTAAGTCTAAAATATTCCATCAATGGAAACCTCAACCAACACCAAAAAAGGGGGAAAAGGAGAAAAAACAATCCCTCCCACCAGGCAACCCATGGCTGAGTACTTGGTCTTTGTTCATTCAGCATCCACATGATGAACACAGCACCACAAAACTAGACGATAGAGCAATAGCTTTTTCTTTGTAAAACACGTACAGAGACAGCAGACCATTCAGTTGAATCGGTTAAACATCTTTTGTATCCTGAGCGTTGATGATATATCTAGTTGGCAGGCAGAGCCGCACCACAGATAAATAGCTCGCTACTTCATTCATTTACAAACTGCACACACCCACAGCCCACAGACTCACCAGCACACAAATGATGCCTTCCTTAGGCAGAAGGACAGGACGCATCCCTTCTTAGGTAAGATATTTCATTCTACGGGAGCTCCCTTAAACTTAAGAAAAACTAAAACTTTAGAATTAGACATATTTAAAGCTTTTAAAATAAAAGTCCTCCTCAAAGCAGCTGGAGTTATAAGCATATTTTTAAAAGTGAGCCAATATTAGCATCATGCCATCCTAAGTTCTTCATAGAACATTCTCATGAATAACAGAATGTTTTTTTGTTTCTGTGGCCCTACAGATCCTAGAATTTTTTTTTAACTGAATCCTCTGGAGGAAACAAATGGAAATTATTTTATAAGCAAATTATTTCATAAAAATTTTGAAAATTATTTTATAAGCAAAAAGAAACCCTAAAATCTTTTTTTGTTCTAGTTAGGTTAAAAACAATACCTTCTTGTTTTTCTCAAGAAATTCCTTGAGTTTTTCTTAAAGAAACATTCTGTCTACAAAACATCTTTCAGTATAAAATTCAATTAAAACCCCAAGACTACCAAACCCTTTCATGCATTGACCATTTTGACATGAAAGATAAATTTAAGATTTATTAACTCAGTAAAACAATAAAGGTTCCACTGTGCTTATTACTATGTCAGTTAATCTTCCTTAGCTTCTATTTAACCAGTAATGAAAGTCTAGATCTTGGCTTACCTAAATAAATTATTTGCATAGAATCAATTAATATAGACACACATATATAAGCTATGTACCAGAAAACAATACATAATTAGAAATGTATTTCAAATGCATTATATTTAAATATTCCAACCATTTTAAATTAAACTAAAATTAATAAAAAAGATATATAAGCCAACCGTTGGGCAGTTTGAATGAAATACAAATGCTGGAGCAAGCAAACAGGGTATGAGATTCCTCCATGCCAACTGGACCACAGCATCAGTGCAATTGCATAAAAGGAAATAAACACCCTTCCCAAGTTTAATGACTACTGTTATGCTCTAATATAGCTGGCATTTATCACTTGCCAAGTATTAGCACTTTTCATGATTTTACTCATTGAATTCTCACAATAGTAGTGGAAATTAACAGAAACATCTTAGAATGAGATATTTTTGGAAAGCACCTGATTTTTTTCCCTTTGGATCTACTTGGTTGCCCAGACACAGTCTCATTTACCACCAGAACACTCATGTAGGAAATCATCAGTCACAAGGAAGAAACGCGGTTAAAATTTGAGGCAAATTTGCTCAGCTCGTCTAAATAAAAACTTAGTCTGACCTCTAGCTAAAGTATCAAAGTTTCTGAGAGCCATAAAATAATACACATCAATTAATCATCATCATCTGCTGAGCCAAACATTGGAAAATAATGTCAAGAAGTTACCCTGTAATTACTTTGTGGCTCCTTGAAAACCCATTTGACATAATCACTCTTTGACAGCTGCAAGAGGGAAAATGTTCTATTTCTTCTCCCACCAGTCCCCTCTTCTGAGAGCCAGGGGCATCGCTTTTCAGCACTTCCTGATCTGCCAAATGTTTATGAGGAAGTGTGTGGGGTGCCCTCCTAATCAGCGCTCCGGAGACCTGTCAGGGCTTGAGAGTTTCCAATCAAAGCCGTGGATTCAGGAGGGTCGCAGTCAGGGGACGGGCAATGGGCTTATTATTACCAGTGCGCTGGGTGGAAAATTACTCGAGTACAAGAGAAGAGTACCTGGTTTTATCTAAAAGACCACTGGAACATTTCCCTCCCTTCGGCCTGACATTACATTTCCATTTCCAAGAGAAGCCCTCGGTGTTCGCCGCTGCATTATAATATGTTCAGCGTTCTCATTTGCCTGCGTGTGAGGCAAGGCTTATTTTCAACTGACTCCTTCAAGTAAACCAGGCATGGTATTAAAATCCTGCCGAACCCTACCGACAAACAAAGCATCTCATTTCCACGCAAGATTCTCCCCCGCCCAGGACCGCAGCTAGACGTTCTGCCTACACCTGCGCGGCTTGAGACTAGTCCAAGTTTTTGCTGTCCATGAAGTGAAGCCAAGATGAGAATTTGGCTCTCAGATTCCTCTCGGACACTTACCACAGACCTCACATCCTAGAGCAGCTCCCTGCTTCTCGAGAGGAGAGTGGTCTAGTTCTGTAACTGCCCTCTTAGCAGGGGCATCCGCCAGAAGAAAGGCCTAACCCGACAACCCAATCCCAGGGCCTCCGCAGCAGAGCGTGGGGAATGCCTAGTCAAAATTTCTGTAAAATAATCCTATTGTGTGGAACTGGGACTTTCTATGGCACAGGGAATAGCTGTGTCCTTATCAGGGATTTTTCATTTTTCCCATCAGAAAAGATCTAACGGGGCCTGTGATTCAGCATGATTTGAAAAGTCTATGGCATTAATGAAAATGTCATTGATGCAGCATCATATATATATATTTATATTTATATTAAAAATAAAACCAGGGAGACAATATTGTGATAAATAAAACACCGGGAGGCTATTTTGTTACTCTGACAAAGACAAAAAGAGGAAAGAGCCAGTTATGTGCATACTTGGTACCTAGAACTGAATCAAAGTGCAAATGGTATTTAATTTTCTGGGTTTCTGAGCTTTTCCTTAATAATTAATACAAAGTAGTGTATCCTACTTCTCAAATTGAGATGGAAACTTAAAGGAGAGGAAGACTCACTCAATCAAAAGATGGTTTTTAAAGTGTGGGTGTGGTGTGTGTGCATGTGCACGCATGTGTGTGCACACAGGTGTGTGTACATGCACGTGTGCACATGCATAGTTCAACTTCAGGTGCATTTCCCAGGAGCTGTCTAACTTGTGTTTTGAGGCAGTGTCTCTCCCTGACCAGAAGTGAGACTTTGCCAAGAAAGGCTAGACTAGTTGGCCAGCAATCCTCAGAAAACATGCTCTCTCCACCCTCTCAGGACTAGCATTACAACTGGGTAGCACCACACCTGGCCTTTTTATGTGTCTGGAGATTGGACTCGGGTCATCAAATGATTTTTATGAGCACTTCAATTAGAAATCATATACATATAGGTATGTATATATATATATATTATATACATATATGTATATAATTTATTATATAATGCCCAAGTGGGGGGAGGGTATACTTTCATTAAAAAGGAAAAAACAATTGTGCTGACTTAATTTAAGTCAATATCATTCTCATTCTTGTACCCAACAACTTCACTACATTATTGAAAAATAAATTTGCAGAACATTTCCAATCTGATATCTTAAAAAGTAACATTTCAATAATAATTGTAGACGAAGGCTGCTCATTCATTTCCTGGCTGCCCAGACCCGAAATAATCACATAGAAACTGTATTAATTACAACACTGTTTGGCCAATTAGCTCATGCATATTTCTTGCTAACTCTTACATCTTGAATTAACCCATTTCTATTAATCTATGTATCACCACAAGACTCCTGGTTTACTGGTAAGATTCTGTCTCCTTTGGCACCTACATGGCAACTCTATGACTCCACCTTCTTTCTCCCAGCATTCAGTTTAGTTTTCCCCACCTAGCTTTATTCTGCCCTGCCACAGGCCAAAGCAGATTCTCTATTAATCAAAGATAATAAAACATATTCACAGCATACAGAGGGGAATCACATCAAATAATGTGCTACAACATTGAGGATATTATTAAAACTTATTCTTTCACTACTTTTGCAAATCTTTACTAAGTTTGCTTACAACTTCCTATCTTCTCCTAAACTCGTATAATTTACCCTATTTAATGCCTTGGTTCTGGATATGCTACAGTTGCCACCCAATGAGTTTATTTCACTGGCTCTTTGCTTTTTAATAGCAGAGCCAACATATTTGAAGAAAATAATCTCCCAGCAAATCCAGCACAGGGAGAAAAAAGACTTATTTATCCAGCATTTTGTACCATGAATTGAAGCTTTATGGCAAAGAGTAAGCAATAAACAAAAACACCTCAGGGGCCTGGGAGGAGCAATGTAACCAATTACATTTAATTAAATCAAAGGATGGGAGCCCCAGGGTTGAATGAGCTGAAGAACAAATTTGCATTAACACCTAGCAGCCAAACAAGTAGCTCTGGGTCTAGTCTGCAAGTCCAAGTGTTACCATCTATTCTCTGCACTGAAGGGGGGCCATTAGCTAAATTCTTAGGCATTGTTTGTCCACTGATGAGAGGCTGCCTTCTCAACATTTCACTCCATCAGACATGAAAATTGCCCACTAAAATAGACAGCTCCTCTGAAAGCTCCAGAGCAGACATTATTACCTGACTCCAGTTTGCAGCTGGGGAAAAACTTCAGGACCTCCAAAGGAGACAAAAAGAAAATGAATGGTGTGATTCCACATCTAAACGGCATTTGATGGGGATCCTCTGTTTGCACGGACTCTCTGGGAGCATCCGAGAGTACGCACAAGCTACTCCCAAGGTGCCACTAGTTCCTGTTCTGGATGGAATTCTTTGATTTGATCCTCATGAAGATACATGGTAGAATGACTTCTCTCGCCAGTGTCCTCAAAGCCTAGCGCTTTCCCCTGGTAACTAGCTAATTTAATTATTTAGAGGGTTTACACATAAACATATTTCATATAGGGTACCTACTATAAAACCTATTTAACAAAATCTTAATATAATGAAAGGTTATCTAATTACAGTAAACTAATATTTATTCTGATATTGGCCATTGACAGACCTAATTCTTTGGTCGTGGGCACTCACTTTTTACTCTTGTTAAATCATCATAGTCAAAACAAGAACAAAGAAACCTTTGGAAGAGAGATTCAATAAAACATCACTAGCTCTACAATCATAAATAATGGGGAGCTAACTCCATGTTATAAAGCATAGGCCAAGAAAGGGAGGGATACCAGGCTACCTCAACTACTTCAAACAGAAAATCTAAAACTATTGCTAGACTATAACATGTATCTAGAATTTTTATTGTTAATCTGAATTAGCACTCTATGATTACATTGAAGAGTTTTAAGTCTTGTTCTTGTAATTAAATCTCCTGATTGAGCCAGATATCACAAAATGCCCCTCTACTCTCAGCATCTGGGTGGCTAAGCCAAGAGGGTCTTGAGTTTGAGTCCAACCTGGGCTACTGAAACATCAACACAAAACCACAGCTCTCATCTTAAAGAGAGAGTTTCTTCTGGAGCCATTTTAAGTGACCCTAGCCCTGGAATACAGATTTAGGTTACCTGAAAGTCCATGTTCCAACAAGGAAGTGGTTTCACAAAGTTCTTAGAGTTTTGCATAACAAAGAAAGTCATAAATTGGAGCAATATCAAAATACACATTGTGGGTACATCAGAGAGGAAGGGACAATAAGATGGGGAAAACTTTTCTACAGGCCTAAGACACTATGTAATGGTGTTCTTGGCTTGGGGATTGGTAGCAGCTAGTTGCTTGCTCAGATTATAGATGTTAGTTCTGACATGGCTGTTCTGGGGTCAGAACTTATCCTAAGATCATGTAGTTAGCCTCTGGACTTGCAACATTCCATTCTCCATAGTTAGCAAGTCAGCCTCTGCAGACAGATTCAAGGGTTTTCATTCATAGCCAGATGTAGCTTCTTCTCAGAAACTGTCATTCATACCAGCCAGTTTCAGGCTAGCCTGTGCTACATAGTCATGCCCTACCTACACACACCCTAGAGTCACCAAGTTAAGACATCCCATAACGTTCTAAAGTCAGTTGCACAATTTTTTATAAGCTAGGGATATCAGCTTGTATCACAGCAAGATCAAACATGTCTGGGTTGAACAGACGAAGACGATTTTGGTGTCAGAGCACAGCTTTCAGAGGAGTTCTAACTTGACTTTCTCGGTGGAAGAGAACAAGAGAAGACCTAAATGGCTTAGCGTAAGAATGGCACTCAAGGCTTACACTGGTGGGAACTTAGTCACATGACCACATCTAGCTACAAAGGAAATTAAAACTGGTGGTCTCAGCAAAAGAAAACAAGCATTTCTGTATACACTTCTGCCACACTATACATGGAATACATCAGGATGTTTTGTTTTGTTTTAAAAAAAACTGTCATAGGATGATTTCAAGAAACTAGGGCATCTGGGACCACATATAAAATGAGAAACATAACTCTTTCTTAGTGTTTTAACTTCTATAGTGTTCATACAGGAAGTAAAGGGGGGAGGGAGGAAACAACAGAGCAGTCAGAAGGCCCAGCCCTGGTTAAAGGAGCTCCAAAAGCCACAACTGGGGGAAGTAAAAGTGAGGACATTAGAGCAACACAAACTCTCATACTGAAGAATACCGGCCTTCAAATTAAACAAGGCCAGCTGTGCCCAGCAGACTCATTTATAAAACATGCATAACACGTGCTCGCTTTGGCAGCACATATACTAAAACTGGAATGATACAGAGATTAGCATGGCCCTTGCGCAAGGATGACACGCAAATTCGTGAAGCGTTCCATATTAAAAAAAAATGCATAACACTGCATCATTGAGAAGTCAAAAGACCACCAACAAAAAGAATCCTAAAGGTTTCTTACAAGTACCAACACTTCTCACCTGCTACACTGGATTCTAGACGGGGACACACAGGGCCTTCCAGTACTAAAGGACAATCCATTTCTAACCAGAATTATACTCAAATAAGAAATAAACTTTAAAGACAGATTCTTCAAATATCTGAAGACTCAGAACATCTCTATTTCTAAGCAAGTTGCTTGAAGATAGTTTTCATAAGAAAAGGAATATAGAGATATAGATTCAAAAGAGAAAACCAAAGGACTCGACCCAGTATAGGAAATGGAAGTTTTAGTCATGTTGTAAATTTTTAAGAAAAAAATCCAGTCCAGACCAGAACAGGGAGTCGATGAGGAAAAGTCACTAAGGAACCATTAAAAAGAGCTAAAGAAAGGGCTCAGTGGTTAAGAGCACACACTTCTCTTGCAGATGGCCACAGTTCCTTCCATCCCAGCATCCATACCTAAGTGGTACACAGCCACTTGAAGTCCAGCTCGGTGCCTTTGGACTCTGCCACCATCTGCATTCACATGTGAGTGGGTGTGTATGCATACATCCGCCCCATACACACAAACACAATTTTAATTTTTTAAATTTTTGTGAGAAAAAAAAAACCTATCATGATGGAGAACTTGAAAACAATTAAAAAATATGTATATGTTAGAAATGGTTAAAAAAGTTGTATAAGAAAGAAAATAAAATCATATATGGCAAATAATGCAAAGGAATTAGAAAATAAGGTAGTATAAGATAAATAAAAGTTATATGATCTAACTTGGCTTTATAATGAATATTCTTTACATGGTTTATATGGTAATTATTCATTACAATAACAATTTATTATTTATATGTCTCAGAGATTCTGGACAGTAGTCATGGTAAATCTGATTAATCAAGAAATGACAGATAAGAATATTTTTAAGAAACACGAAAATAATCATCAAAATAAATCCTTAGGAAAATCAAAAGTATTTTAACCTATAGGAAGCAGAAAGAATAAGAAACTACTGACTATTATAAATCCTTCAAAACGTATTTTAACAAGTGTATATATTGCTTTGATTTATTTTTAAACTAAGCTAGTACTAAGTTTCAAACATGGTGTTGGGTGTAAGAACCACAAAGATGAATTAAAATGTTGCAGGCAATAACTTTTCACAGGACTTGTTTACACTTTGCTATCTATTCAATAAAGGAAAACAGGAAAAGCAAAACTGGCATTTGAAATGCTATTCAAATTAAGTGTATCGGGGGGCACATATATGTACATGCTCCTGTGGATATGTACGTGCAGAGAGTAAAGACTGGCAGAGGATATCTTTCTAAATTGTTCTCTACATTAAGAGACAGGTGTCACTGGACTTGGAGTTTACTGATTGGTTAGGCTGACTAGCCAATGAATTCCATGGATCCACTCGTCTCCACCCCCAAAGGCAAGGCTATGGACACATCATTTAGCCTGATAGTGTACATGGATGCTGGGGATCTAAACTGAGGTCCTCACGTTTGCACGGCAGGCATTTTACCTACTGAAAGATCTCCCAGCCCCTTGAAGTCTTGCTGTGTGGATGGGTATCTTCCTGTGTGTGTGTGTGTGTGTGTGTGTGTGTGTGTGTGTGTGTGTGTGTGTGTGTGATTACTTGTCCTCAAGTACAGCTTTACTTTTAGGGTAGTTCTGTTTAAACTAGCACAGGCAGTAGGAGAACATTATTATACGCAAAAGTATCACTTACGCCATTTGTATAATTACTGCAGGTCCAGGCTATAGAGTGAAGAGGAGAAGGATGCAGAGACTAAGACTAAAGGTATAATGGACATTTGTACTCCACGGCACACTGATTCTGAAAACAATGAATTCACTTTATCATGGCAGGGGAAGCAAACCATGGACTAATAACTGCCCAGGAAATGTAAGATCCTACGTAGTCTCTCATCAAAAAGCAGTTGGCTGCTTACAAAGGCTGAACTGAGGACCCCAATACAGTGTCAGCTGGGAAACAATACTTTGTAAGAGTAAAATACTGACTACTAGATAAAATATATGTTTCAAAGCAGTAACAATATATAGCACTTGTTTCTCCCATGGCCAATACATATACTCTGGCAACCACAAGATGGATGAATTTATTTAGTGACACCACATCCCCTACCGCCAACCTAACAAAGTGAAGGCTAGAAATGCACATGATATCTTATTACCTTCCATCAAACAGATATTGGAATTGAGGACCTTGAATCTTGAGAAAGTAAAGTCCGAGCAAAGGCACAGTAACAAATTGTTACAGAAGCGGGAGCAAGGGGAGCAGGCATTGAGCGGTGATGGTGGCGGGGAGCTGGGGCTTAACTGGACTGATTCTGCAGGCAGACCTGAGCAGAGGGCCCAGAGTCCAGTCCACTGAGTCCCTGTTCATCTCCTAGCCCCACCTCTCCTCTCCCCATAGACTCGGGAATTGTCCGATACCCAGTACATTCTAGTTTGACTGAAGTCAGTATCCGTTTCTATCACTTTGGAATCAAAACTTGACAAGGAATAAAAACGATGAAAAGTCAGAGATAAAGGACTTTATGTCTAGAAAACAATCTTACCCATTGCTGTACACACTAAATCAGGTGCCTTAAGTTTTATCTGGTTTTGGTAAAGGAAGAAAATAAGAATGCCTTCAAAACAAAGCCAAAAAAACAAGTATTTTACCTTCAATAATAAGAATCTGATACATCTGTTATGAATAATAAACTAAAAAACTTTAATTATAAACAGCAGGGTAATTTTTCACCCATCTTTAGCACCCGATCTGTTTCAGTTGTCTCTTTTCCTTTGTACTGTTTCTTTGAGTAGCAATGTCATCTTTCAGTTTTTCACACGACAAGTTCCAAAAAAAATGAAGTCAGAGTTATCAAAGGATAATTACATTTACATACTTCTAGAAATAAATTCTTTTTT
>JAQHUG010000024.1:6861692-6888562 GCA_028555095.1 Dicrostonyx torquatus
CTGTCTGGTTTTCCCGCCTATACTTCCTGCCTGGCCAATCAGCGTTTATTTAAAACATGATTGACAGAATTGTCCTGCACCACTGAATGACAGGCCAAAGCATGGCCACAACTAGCCAATGTTTTTAAATATAACCTTAAATGATTCGAGGCCCAAATTATACATACTACCTTCAAGAACCTCCAGGGAACGTCCTCCATGTACCCAATGGCTCTTGGGTTTTGTATATTCTTTCTACATAGTCCCTCTCTTACAATTGGGAAGGATTCTAAGTCTAAAGAAAGAAAAATCATGATAGCAATAATAAATATTAAGTAGAAAGCCATCTGAGGCTTTACTGTATAACTTATACAAGAATATGGAATTATACTCAGTCACCTTTGTACTTCATATAACTGGATATGGTCTTTGGAAATTTTCAAACCAGAAGCCAGAGACTTAAGCAAGTTTATCATCATCAAACTCATCTTAGACTTTGCATTACTGAATCTTTATACATGTGCCTGGCATGCTGGCACACACCTTTAAACCCAGAACTTAAGAGGCAGAAGCAAGAGGATCTCTGTGAGTTCAAGTCCACCCTGATCTACAGAGCTAGTTCCAGAACAACCAGAACTACATAGAGGGAATATGTCTCTGAGAAAAATATTAAATTTTAAAAATTAAATCTTTATATGTAATTCCTTAACATGACTATGTAGTTTCTTCAGGAGAATGAGTTCTTCTCCTGAAGAAACTACATAGTCCTGAGTATTCTAAATTTGAGCAAACAGTGGCTTTATTTTCCGCACAGTAAAAATCTCTAAATACTAAATACCGAATTCTGAGGATTGTGGAACACAAACAGTTATTACCACTTGAGGGGTAGCTTAAGCTATTTCTTGAACCTCATTGTAATGGTCTGTCCTGTCCCTTTAAGAGACTCCCCCCTCTCCACCAAAGCAGGCAGATCTTCCTTCCTGCTTGCAGCCCAGGAATCCTCCCTTTTTCCATCTCTCTCTCTGCAAGAGGCAGTTTCTGCCTCTCTCCCTTCTCCCCACTTCTCCCTCCAACTCCCTGTTTTCTCTCTCTCTCTTTCTCTCTCTCTCTCTTTCCTCTCTTCCCTTCTCCCCTTCCCTTCCATAACCCACTAAATAAATATCCAACCTCACTCTGCATGGTGTGCTTATCCGTCTTGTTCTCTCACACACCATAATGCTCCTTGTCTAGGCTCCTTGCCTAGGACCTACTGGCTCATGGCCCACTATGGTCTTTTTCCCGCTGCCCACTGCCACCACTTGGGGACCTGCAACATTTTAAACCATAACACTCATAAAACACACATAACTTGAGATTTGTGCATTCAAAGAAAATTAGAACACAAACTACAAGTTGTGTTCATCCACATGTTTGTAATGTACATAGTACATGTTTCATCAGCAGACTGACACAGTTACATGCTAATGACACTGTTGTAGGAGATGGACAGGGTGAATCGTCACAGAGTACAACAACCCTGTAGCTCTTGCTATCTATTCAGAAAGTCGTATACTGACTTGATTCTGTAACATATGGGCATTTCACACATTTAGACACTGTTTCTTCTGTGGCACGTTACATTTTAGCTTCCCAGATATGGAAGAAGTTATAACTTGTAAACAAGCTTTGGCAGAAGCTACCCAGTTCTGTGCTCTTGTGTTAATGCACTCTGTGTGTTGGTAACTCCCAGGCCCATCCTAGGCTCCTCCTCCTGGGTAAGGGATCTTAGCACTCATTTTACCACTGTGGACATGATATGGTCTTGGAGAAGAAGGACTGATCTCTAGCCCTTGGTTCAACTCTGGACGAGGTATCATTTTCATGACATACACTCATTGTTTAGGACCAATGTATTATGAAAATATTTGAGAACCAAATATTGTACCAACATACAAAATAGAATAGTAGACATGAAATTAACCAGACGTTAGAACAAATGTCCACAAAATGTGTTATGTTTACACTTTTAATGGTTATTCTTCAATGGCATTTTGTAAACTGAGCAAAACAGTCTTACACTATTAGATCTGTACTCCTCTTTGCTGCTCCTACCATTTATTTTAGTTTTTAGCACTTCAGCCTTTCTCAGATGGGCAATATGCCTACATATACGCACATCCTACATTGAATGCAATCAGAGTACTCTTTGCTAAGTCTGGGACATTTCACACATTGTGAATTCCTTCTTTCCAAAAAGAAATCAATAACACACAGTCTCAGCCAATTAAATAACTGTGCATGAGTAATTTACCAGCAAGCAAAGGTGAAGCCCATGTCCATGAGCTCCACTGTCTTACCAAGTAGGAGTGAAGGGCTTCATTCTTTTAGAGGCTGCTGTGTTAGAGCATTTAGTACTGAACACAGACCCTGGGGTCAGTGCCAAATGGTGACAGTAACAAGCCTTCATCAGAGCAGTTGTCCAGATGTTAATGGACATTGTTCCTGATCCATCTTCCCTAAGTCCAATTTTCTGGCTCAACAAAGATTCCATGAGCCTTAAAACTGTAATATATTTTCCTTCTGTTAAACAGACCAAAATGGGTTCAGCTTATTACACTAGCAAACCTAACTGACTCTCTTGAGAGGACTCTTCCCCGGCTATGGGCAACATCTATGAACCAAACATGTATTACTACCCAACTTTCAGCACACAACTGAAATACTGTGCTGGAGACTGGAAGATGGGGAAGATGGAAATTCTCAGCATGTATCCCACCTTCCTGGAAGGACAGTTGTCTTCATCCTTCCTGGAAGGACGGGTGTCTTCTTGTACTCTAGAAACGAGAAACTTACAGCTACTTTCCCAGGTTGTGTTGCATTGAACCTAAAGTTCTATGGGTGAATTGGGCTGCATCACTCAGATGTGCATACATGAGATCTGAAATGTGAATAAAAGCCAATGCTGTGTGACTAGAGAACACAGTGATAGATGGGCATGTTGAGGAATTCTGGGAAAGCATTCCAGTGTTCTGTCATTAACCTCATAGGTGAGGGAGGAAGATAGACTAGCAGCCTCCTGACCCTGAAGTCAACGTTTTCAATGGTACCCTCCTGACGTTGCATTATGAAGATGAAAGAGGTTGCAGGGAGTCAATGAAAGAATGTAGGGAACATCTGGAAGCTAGATATGAATGAAAATTATCCTTCTCTGGGACTTCAAAATGGATGGCAGTCTATGTACATCTTTATTCTGTACCCTTGTGATCTGTGTCAAATTTCTGACTTAGAGAATTATAATAGTGATAAAATTATGTCATTTAAAGACACTGTGATAATGCTTATGTCACCAATAAAAAATTAGTACAACTGCAGCAATGTTTAAAATACAAAAAGGAAAAAAAAGTTAAAAATCTATCAAAAGAAAGTAAGGAATAATTGTAATATTATGTAGCCATTAAAAAGATGAACATGTCCTGAGTTAAATTCCTAGCACCCACATGGCAGCTCATAATCTGATGCCTTCTTATGGTTTGCAAGCATAATGCAGACAAAGCACCTGTATACAATAATAATAATAATAAATAATATGAACACAAAATATGGTAGGTTGACATGTCAAGATCTTTTAATATGCTAAAGACAATGTGAGCACAGACCAACAAATATATGCTCTGACCCACTATGTTTAATTTTATGTTTATATGTTTATATATGTATTTTAAAAGTCTACAAAGGGATTGGCAAGATGGTTTAGTGATCAAAGATACCTGCTACCAAGCCTGAAGACTGAGTTCCATCCCCAGTACCCAGTGGTGGAAAGAGAGAATTGACTCTCACAGGCTGTTCTGATTTACACATGCACGCTGTGACATGCTTGCATGTCTAAATCTATATGAGCACACACACAAAATAAATAAATAAATGTGAATTTCTAACTTAAAAAACAAAATTGCAAGTCTCTAAGGAGAGCTGGGGAGATTGTTCAGCAGAGAGAATACTTGTCACACAAGCAAGGGTCAAGATTTCTACTCCCAAACGGATATCTGAAAAACAGGTCAACAACACTCACTGTGCTCTTATAGAAAAATGCGGATTAGGAAGAACCAGCAGTGGAGACAGGAGGATTCCCAGGAGCCCAGAGCCCAGCCTGGCATATGCAGCAGTGAGCAAAACGAGAAAAGTGAGGAGCAATGCCTGAGGTTGCATTTATCCTCCACACACGACATGATACACCATGACCCGCCACCCACACCACATATACACACATATATGTGCACACACATGACATGATACACCATAACCCACCACCCACACACATATACAAATGTGTACACACATGATACACCACATCCCACCACCCACACATATAGCAACGTGCACACACATGACATGATACACCATGCATGACCCACCACCCACACATATACAAACGTGCACACACATATTCACATATCACACACACAAACTGAACAAGTATTTTATTTTCCTATCAATGTTCTTCAAAATAGCACAATGCACATTGAACACAAACGTCCACTGACCGATAACTGGATAAGCAGTTGATATTGCTTGGGAACCAAAGGAACAGAGCAGATGCGCATAATACAAGTGTCTCAAGACCATTATATAGAAGGAACCGGTGCCGCCGAAAGCTGTGCCTATGAAACACACGACAATTCCGACAGAACCTAGTGGCTCAATAGAAGAACTGGGAGTGACTTGGAAAACAATGCGAAGGAACTTTGAGGGGCTGTTCTAGTAAAATACACGAGGATACAAAATTATCAAAACTCTCCAAATTGGCACATTTGATCTATGCAATTGTATATCAAGTTACCAATAAACAAATGACATTTTAAAGCATATTTTAAAAGATATATCATATATTACTTGTGGAATTTTCCAATGATGTATAATTGGTTCTGTTAAGACAGTAAAGTCCCTCTTTCTTCAAACACATGGGCACTCAAAAGATAGCATTTAATTCTGCAGATATATGCTTATTATGTTTCAAATAATAAATGCACTAAACTCAACTAGACTTCATGAATGGATATTATTTGGTAAAACATTTAGTTAACTGAAACAATTATTCAGTGATGTTAAAAGATTCTGGAATAAAATTAGTTCACATTTAGACTGACAGAAGAATCAAACCTACAACCATTCACTAAACTATTATGTGCAGCTTAGCCAACATTAGTAGCAATTTCCCTTTAAAAACAATATTTGAATTTAAAACATAAAACAGTATTATGAGGCTCAGCATGATCCAGTGTGTAGGGGTTAGAAATGAAGTACTGAATATATGTAGAAGGAGATGCAAAATACTTTGAAAAGGAATACTATGGTTTCTAGCACACTTCCCACCCAGGGATTTCAATTTCCATTCTATAGCAGCCACTTGAAGAAATGTGGAATCATTGTTTTCACAAAATTGAAGACTTTAAACATATAATTCCTCCTCTAAACTGTGATTTCATTATAGATTTCATACATATGCATACACACACAATTTGCTCCCTCTGTTTACATTGGAAATTCATAAAAGTCATACAAAGTAACCAATTTAAATGGCAAAGAAAAAGACTCAAAGGAAGTATAGCTACTAATTCATTCATGTGATGCTCTAATCTGTATTGACATCATAATTTGGAGACAGGAAATTAATTAATATAGGACTGGGAAGATTCATTTAATACAAATGAAAAAGTAAGTACGAAGTGCTATTTTCTTAAATACAATGTTACTGTGAGTGTCTTTCAAAATAACAGAAAGTCATCTTTATAGAGAATTCAATGTGAAGCTATAGAGAAGAGAAAGCAAAATAAACTTAGGGGTTGAATAGATACTTTAGCCATCAAGAGCACTTGCTGCCCTTGCAGAAGACCCAGGCTCAATTCCTGCCACTCACATGACTGCTCACAACCAGTTTCAGGGGATCTAATGCCCTCTTCTGGCCCCAGACACACATATAGTGCACATACATGCATGCAGTCATACACATAAAGTAAAAATAGATCTTTAAAAAGGGGGGGGGAAGCTTTAAGCATACTTGGTCAGTTTCTTTTTGTCTCATAAAAAATGAACTAGGCAGCCTGGAGGGATGACTCAGCCGTTAAAGGCTAGGCTCACAACCAAAAATATAAGAGTTCAGTTCCCAGCACCCACGGCTGTCCCTCCAGGTACCATTTTAAAAAAAGAGAGAGAGAAAGAAAAAATAAACTAGGCATAAAATGTATACTTCCTTAGATTCTAAGTTTTCAGAAACTTTTAAAATAAGATGTAATTTTTAAAAATTGAACTATGCCCTTTCCTTTTAATCTTTGCAGACAGAAATCACTCAAGGATGTACTAAATAAAGGAATAAATGCACTCCCAGCCAAAATACTGTAAATAAATCTACCTTAACCAACATGGATGCCCAGGGGTGATTCATATAAAGAATATTGTCTTCAGACCTCACATTTTATTTTCTCAAATAAAAGATATTTTGTAAATTTAAACAGTCCATTTTCATGCTTTTAGAAGCTCACTAGTGAGTATGACAGAAAAGGGCATTTATGGGATTCAATAATCAAGGTTATGTATACAAAAAAATTAAATTTCTGTACATTTTATGACACAACAGAAAAAAAGTCAATCAAATTTTTACTAATTTAGAATTATCAATTATTTTCAAATTTTGAATACTATAAGGAGCTGAAGAGATAGCTCAGTGGTAAAGAGCAGATATGTGCTTGGTAAGATAATTAATTAATTGTTTTTGAAGCCTCAATTCTCAGTGATCAAAGAATTGCTACAATGTCAAAATCATGTGGGGTGACTAAAAACTGATTCACAGGCTGGGCGGTGGTGGCACACGCCTTTAGTCCCAGCACTCGGGAGGCAGAGGCAGGCGGATCTTTGTGAGTTCGAGACCAGCCTGGTCTACAAGAGCTAGTTCCAGGACAGGCTCCAAAGCCACAGAGAAACCCTGTCTCGAAAAACCAAAAAAAAAAAAAAAAAACAAAAACAAAAAACAAAAAAAAAAACTGATTCACAGAAGAAGTACACTTTACTCCAGAATCAGTCAACATTATCCATCGCCACCCTTTAGTTTATACTGAACATGTTTCTTTTCTACTTCTTAGAGGGATTTAAAATTATTTACAGCTTTAAAGTAAAGCCAGCTGGCACTGAAAGCTGATCGAGTCAGGTCCCAATGTATTCAGCAGTAATTCAACAGTTGAGCTAAATAAGTCCTAGAGAGCTGTATTCAGCCCAAGCCTTTAGCTACAGCCAAGCAATCTGGGAGCTGCTTTAGGTTATATTATGTGACTTTATTCCTCATCTTCTCCCTCCCTCTCTTCTGTCTTCCTTTCTATTCTTCCACCCCGGTTATTATGTTTATCTCCTTTTCTCGTTAGATACTAATTTCCACAAAATTTAGAAACTGCCTTCTGGCCAATCTCAGAGTGTCCAGACTGGTGATTTGAAACCAAGTTAAGACATGGGAACTGTTACGGAGTCAAATATTTACCGGGCATCGGGTACTATTGTAGGCACTGTCTTAAGGCTCCGGCTGCAGCACAGAGAAGCACTTGCCCTAAGTTTCCCTTAAAGAAAGGAACCCAGGTATTAGACAAGAAAGTAACCACAAGCAATAAATGTAATTAAATAGGACCACTCATCTGAAGAACTGAAAGAGAGACAACAAGCTAAGCATCCTGAGCCAGCTGGGTAATGGAAAATGGGTTGGTTTGTTTGTTTTTAAGACATCTACATAACTATGGTTTAATTTTGAAAATTTGGAAATAAAGAATGAATCAGTACTACCATATAATCCACAAGTTCCATCCAAACTTCTGATTGTCCATTATAGGTGCAGGATACATGACATCTTAATTATCAGGTCTTTGTCTACAACCTGGGAGAGTTCATTTTTTTGCCGCCTTCCAAGATCATGACGTATGTGAAGACTGGTCAGCTACTATCCCCAGCCTGACCTTCCTTGTGATTTATGCTTTGGGGCAGGAATATCACAAAAGCAATGTTGCCCTCCCAGGACAGCACAGAGAGCAAAGATGTTAATCTGAACTAATTTGGAAGGTGCTGTCTACTGTGTTTTCCTGTTGTAGCGTTGATCACAAGCACATTGCACTTAACCAGTAGGGAGTTGTTAATTGGCATTTTGTGGCTACTTTGAAATTAATATCCTGTTTTTCTCATCCAATTTTTACCTAGTGTTTTAGTATCCACTGAAAGTTCATTCCTTAATCAACCATTATTATGATGGTTAGCAAATATGCTTTTCTTGTTCTATTATTCTTTCTAGACCAATGATTCCCAAATGGAGTACAGACAGTTCTGCCCCCACTCTTATCCCAAAGGACATCTGGCAGTGTCTGAAGATATCTTCACTTCTCACAAACGGAAGTGGAGTGGGAGATGGAGACAAAAGAGACCCGCTAGTGGTGTTTGGTAGGCAGCAGTCAGGGATGTTACTACAGTGTATAGGCTATGTCCAGGACCACACATATACACACACACTTATCCTAACAACTATCCTGCCCAAAGTATCACTAATGCTCAGGTTCTACTACATAGAGCTTGTTCTTAACTAAATGATCATCTAAGATACAAAGAACTTTATGTATTCCAACATTTATATATGTATTAATATTAGTATAGAATTGCAGAATATTATTTTACCCAATAGAATAGCATTTTTCCTATCATTTATTCTGACACTCATTTTGCCTCAAATTTAGTCAAGAGTAGTATCTTCAAGCCAGTTTCTTCTGTCTCTGGGGCATGTATCAGGCATTTGGAGTGCCTTTCTTATTTTATGACATATAATGACACATGGAGTTAGCCATTTCTTCAAAGGTTTCTTCTGGTTCTTTCTTTTCAGTGGAAATGAGATTCAGAATCCAATATTCCAGTAGCAGTGTAGTCACCACAAAGAGACCAAGACAACGACAAGAAACACTCCATGAGCATCCTGTCTACAGTCAGCCTGTCTGCCCATCTGCCTATCTAAAGTAGCATATAGGCATTTTCATTTCCAACCCAACATTCCAGGGCTATTTAGGCCTTCCCCCATCTATCTATGTGACTGTGTTGGTTGACATTGAAACCCATGATTCCTGTTATCCTCAACACTTTCATTTATTTACTAGATCTCCCAATTTCTTGATATATAACCAAATTTTCTACTGCAAAACATAAAACTAAGCTGTGAATGCACAGGCCTCCCCTTACCATCTTCTGCCCTTAGTCAAGCCTAAACCTTGTTCCATAGAGGAGAAAGGAAGGGAAGCCAGGGAGAGTGCAGGGGCGGGGGGATTGTGCACAGCACTTGCTTAGCCTGTGAGAAGTCTCCAGACCTTCAGTTGGATCCCCAGCACAAGAGAAAATTTTGCTTTTAAAGCTCCCCATGGCTATGCCACTTATACCTGCCCTCACCCCTACTGCTAATTAAACACCATGCCTCAAAGCAGGGGAGGAGGAAATGAGCCAGATAGTATCTTACTTTGAACCCTATATAAGTGTTGGCTTTCCTATTCTGTGAGAGGAAAGTATCAACTCTTAAATAAAAGGCTTAAACCTCATCTTTGTTTTTTTTTTTTTTTTTTTTTTTTGAGACATGGTTTCTCTGTGGCTTTGGAGCCTGTGCTGGAACTAGCTCTTGTAGACCAGGCTGGCCTCGAACTCACAAAGATCCTACCTCTGCCTCCCGAGTGTAAACCTCATCTTTGTTTTAAAAAAAAATTCTGTGTAATAACAATGTATTAAGTATAAATATACTTAAAATTGGATTCTGCCTCTTAAGTCTACCATGCAACATGGGTAACTATCTATTGAAATGTGTTCAAAATTGTCAATTTTCTGATACCTTTTAGTTGTAGGACATAGAGAAACCAGGCTAAAACTGAGGTGGGAGGTTCCTCCCTGCTGACTAACTTGGGAAGGTGCTAAGTATCAATAGTCTAACCCAGCTGCAGGCTACAATAATGACCTGCCTGGCAAGATGTGCTCTTAAGTGGGTAATTGTGAGTGGCTAACCTTGGTGGTCAACTTGATTACATCTGGAATCAACTAAAACCAGATCTTCTGGACAAGTCTGGGAGGGACTGTTCCTGCTCAGATTATTAAAGGTGGAAAACCCCACCCTAAATCTGGGTCACACCTTCTAGTGGCAGCCCACAGAAAAAAGACATGGAAGAAGGAAGCTTTTGCTTCTTGCCTGCTTGTGCTCACTCTTGCTGGCAAGTTCACCTATTCTAGGACTGAAGTATCCCTTCACCTGTATTAGAACCTACTTCATTGGAATTCTAACATACACTAAAGATCGGCAGCTCTCCAAGAATCCTCTAGGGCTCCAGCACCAGACTGGAATTGCTGAGACATCCAACCTTGTGAATTGAACAGCTACTGGATTCTTGGCCTTTCTTTTACGAGATTGTCATTTTTGGTCTACTTTGACACAACACAGCCTGTACGGTGGTCTAACAAATTACACACACACACACACACACACACACACACACACACACACAAAGAGAGAGAAAGAGAGAGAGAGAAAAACACAGAGAGACAGAGAGACCGTTCTGTTCCTTAAAAAAAAAAAATCCTGATACAGTAATCAACTACTTTCTGATTGGATTCATAGTTCCACAGGAGAGAATTCAAGTCTGATACTATAAACCTGGTCAAGAACCAATGACCGGGAGATAATAGGCTGTAATGGCTTCAACCATCTATTTTTATGTTTATTTGTTTATTACTAAATGGGCATGCTTCAAACCACCTTCTAAATATCTATATCCATCACATGGATTATTGCTTCTCTCAGCTGTCATCAGAAAAGACTCTTTCTGCAATGGGTGATGATTACTAGAAAGTCAAGTTATTTCTTCTGATCTCCAGCAAGTAATTTCTACTCAAAGCTTGGGAAGAGTCACAGTTTCCAGAAGCATGACCTCTCAATTCATTTACTTTCCTTTCTGAAGGGAAATGTGATTTAATTCACCGTTTTGTTCACTATGCATATCTGCTTCTCTTGAAATTTCTGAAGGGAAATATGATTTAATTCACCGTTTGGTTCACTATGCATATCTGCTTCTCTTGAAATTTTTAGCAAAGAGTTTTATCACAGATGAACTGACACTTGCTTTGTAAATATTTTATTTTTACATTTAAAAAATACTTATTTACATTTTTAACCAAAGCAACACATATTTGGAAACTCAAACAATACAAAAATTAATAAATATGAATGCATTTTTTTCTTCTACCGCATCTTTTCAGGTGTCACTTTTTAAAAGTAACTCATATATATGTATACATATATATATATACTTTCAGAGTTTTTTTATATTTAGTCTTTTTATAAAAATAATATTACATTACACACATCACTCAGTTCATCTAACAATAACAACTTATGTGTCTCTCCAGAATACAACACAATTCAACTCATGCTTTTAATTGTACTTAATAATCCATTGATGTGGACAGATGACGACTTACTTCCATTGGTGACGGAAGTAAAGTACTCTTCCACTGCTTGAAGTTGTTTTCCTTACTACTCCAGGTAATGTCGCAGTTAGCTTCTGTGTGTAATCTGTGTATAGTATGTACTGGAGGACAGATGCCAAGAAGTGAGGTTGCTGCGTTAACAGGAATGAAAGTGACAGCTAGATCTTTCTAAGTCTTGTATTTGGAAAAATAAAAAAATAACCAGGATAGAAAATAATGAACCCTAATTTACTTATCATTCAATTTAACAGCTGCCAATCTTAATGCTCCCCTTTTCCTCCTATTTAGGAAATTTAAACAATTCATTTTAGTTCTGTCTCTATCAATGTCTCTAAAAGTTGACTAAAGTCCTTTCTGGAACATTAGTTATATAGTAACTGTCTTCATTTACATTCTTAATAGTTACTAGAAAAATTTTTAAAGTTGCCTATAATATAATATTCACTTCCAGCTCCCACTAAGCTCTTCGCAATGGAGAAACAGAATCAACACATCCAAAACAGTAAAAAAAAAAAAAAAAAAAGGACCTGGAAGAAAATCATTCTAAAAGCATAAAAACCTAGAGAAGGAACAATGTCGGTCAGGCACAGAGGTGTATTAAGTGACAGAGGCGACAAAGAGAAGAAAGGAGGAACATTAAGTAGATTTTTAAAAGCTAGCATTAGCAGGTAGGGAAAGTACTTAAGGGATTGCTGGTGGTCTGAGTGGGAAATTTAAGCAAAGAAAGCAATTCATGAGGAATAGGGCATGCCATTTGAATGTATTTTAGAACCAGTGGCTTACAATACATTGCACTGATCAAAACCTACATGAATAGCCACTTAGTGCTCTTCCAGCAAGAGATATTGGAGGGAGATGATCATCAATATGTAAGAAGATGACAATGATTTCCTTTTAAATGTGAGTAAACTGTCACTTGAATATAGAACGTGTGTGATGTACACATACATGTATAAGCGATACAAATAAGGATGCGTTCCTAAAAAAGGAATGCTATAAAATGAAACTTCAAATTCACTCAATGGTCAGAGGCCCCAGGAAAAACTCAAGACTGACTGTGAAATTGATGCTCTGCGTGGAGCTACTTTAATGGAAAATGTATCAACCTTAAAAGTATACAAATAAAACAATGCCCTGAGATATTATATGCATGCCTTTGAAGTTCTTACTGTCATGAGAGTAAGGAATTTAAAGGAATTTAAAGGAATTATAAAGTAAACTATTGTATACGAACATGTTAGAGATATGTTAAAGAACCATGGTCTATCACTTCTTAGCCATTTAACTAATATCAAGTAAAGAAGCATTTAATAAAAAATGCTTTTTAATAAAAATAAATTAATTAATTAAATTATTTAATTATTTAAATTGTGGTTTTCTCTTTTGGATATTCATGTCATTAATCTACAAAATACTTATTGATCAATCTCTGTATATTAAGCAGTTATATATATATACATACACAAACAAAACTATAAGTCCTCAGGGGTTGACAGTCTAAGTAATTTACACATAATTACAATATATTTTGATGAATTGTAATTTATTTACATTTTGTACTTATTTTGTATGTATGTCCGTGTGTACGCGCACATACATGCATGCGCTGGTGCACGTGGAGGTCACAGGACAACTTGCTAGAGTCGGTTCTTTCCTTCTGCCATGTGGGTTCCAGAGACTGAAATTAGGTCATTTAGTGCCTTAGTTCCTCACCCATCTGACCAACCCCTATTACAAGGAATTTTAAATTTTAGAAGGTCTGCAGGTAGACACAGAACTGGTAGACTTTTACTCAGTGGAGTCAGAGAAGGTTACAGAGAGGAGGTGAATGACATTTAAATTGAATCTTGAGAGCTACAGAATTTAGAACTAAGAAACAATTTCTAAAGCCTATACAAAGCTTTGTTAATACGTTGAAATTGGAAGTATTTTTTCTAACACAGATTTGACAAGAATACTATGTAGTCTACTTAAAGGTAAACTTAAGGTGTCCACTAGATGGCCAATAAAGTGTTTGAAAGTAGAACCACGCCAGATTATATTATACAATTTAGAATACCAGGAAGGAGACTATCAGGTCCCACAGGAAAACTAACAGGTTTCATTTAAAGCAAAAAGTGGGGAAGAGAAAGATTAAAATAGCACTCAGCTTATTAATTTCTAAAAAATACAGTGTATTGTTGTACAAAGGAGATGTGATGAACCCCGAGAAGACAGGGGTTTCTAGCTATCCTGGGCCCAATGGTCAGAGGCCCCAGGAAAAACTCAAGACTGACTGTGAAATTGATGCTCTGCGTGGAGCTACTTTAATGGAAAATGTATCAACCTTAAAAGTATACAAATAAAACAATGCCCTGAGATATTATATGCATGCCTTTGAAGTTCTTACTGTCATGAGAGTAAACTGAACCAGTTGGCCAGTATCAGCAGGGTGAACTCTTCACTGATGAAGCAATGTGATTATTTTACATTGATTTTTAAAATGATGTTTGCTGGTGAGATTTAAAACATAGTTCATAGGAGCCATCCAAGTACCTGGATGCATCAAACACTGAAACTGATCCAGATTTTAATACAGTAGTTTCTTCCACATATGTAGAAAGAACGTTTTATTCCTTTGTAGCAGTTCAGTCAAGGTTGAGAGATCATTTGAGAACTGAAAATGCAGGACAGCACATAAGAGGTACTTAACAAACATTTGTTGAGACTGCTCTTTCTTTTTCCAATCTACAAATAAGATAAGAAAAGATAAAGATCAAGTTAACTGTTTGATGAAGTATATCTGAAATATATATATACATATTCACATATATGTAAACATGCACACACATACTCACCAATACTTAAATTTTCTTTTGTTGCTCTTCTGTAGTTCTATATTAGAGTTCGATTTTATTTTTAAAATATATTCACAAATTTAGTTCAAACAAGCAAATTTTAAAACACGTGTTTTCTTTAAAATACTTGACTGTTGGAAAATAATTTATAAGAGTATTGGCTTAGATTTTTGTTAAATAGACTAATATAAATATTTACTGATAGCTCTTGCTATTTTCAGATAATATGAGGGTAATATTTTCAAAAGGATTAGGTTTTAACCTGTGGAGTTAAAAAAGGTATCACCAAAACTGTTCGCAAATATTTTATTTCATTGTCTTTAATAAATAAAATGACTGATGAAAGTTGACTACTCAGGTAAATAATTAAATGATCTGAAAAATACACAAAATAAATGTGTCTTAAATGCTTCCACATCTATAGAGGATAATGAGGTTGTAACCTCAAATGTCCACTAGTTAGGGGAAGAATAGAATCACAAACACGGTCTCCCCAGATAATGAGTATCATATATGTGAGCTCGGACTTGGGCCACTAGACTATATGCTCTCTCTAAAAAAACTGAAAACCTAGAGCATATGAATTCTCCCTACTTTAACATCTTGGTTATATTTTTAATTATTGTATTAGTTATACAAAATATATGTTCTAAATTCAGCTTCTATTCATTGGGGGGTATATAGTGTATTTTCTATGAAATTTAGACCTAAACTTGCCTATTGTATAAGAATAGTAAATCAAATACAAAAAGAATGTACAGAAAGAATGGATTAATTTAAATGTGACTGAAGATTCAGATAAATCAATACATTCTGAATGCCCACTTGCTCAGTCCTATTTAAAGTACTGCAGTAGAATAAAGAGGTATGCCTGGATATAAATAATCAATGGAATCTTTTAACGTTTCCTCCCTTGGCTTCTAAACACACACAGAAAACTACCCATCAAAAGTGGACCCCTTTTTAGAATGAGGCACTCTTTCTATCATGCTAAGCACAATTATGGAGTGCTAGATGAACACGGCTGCATAATCAGCCTTCCTTAAAGGACCTGGTCAGCTTCCTCTGTCCACCCAGGCTCCGCAGTCCCTCGGCAGGTTTGTTCCTTGTTTGGTGACAGCAAATCAGAAGAAAGGAGAGTGAAGTGCAAGGACTGGAATTGCCTTTCTGTGTGGCATGTTATGGTTAGTTAAGTCCAGACCCAATGCTAGCAAGGTGAGATGGCAGGAGATGGGGGTGGGGTAAAAGAGAGCTGGGTGTGGCCTCTGTGTCACTTAAGCAAGAAAAGTAAAATACACAAGTCATCTGACAATCTCGTCACTGAGTGCACACCCTCTGAGACCAAACCACAGGTTTTACAAACATTGCATAACCTCCCTGCAATCAAGGAGGTAAAATTTTATTTTTGGAAAAAAATAAGAACTATAGCTTATATATATGGTATATAATTGAGCACTGATTTGTAACTACAAAACTGTACAATATAAAAACAGAAAGATCAGAATAGGTCACAGGAATCAAGGCTTCCCTCTCTGTAGACACTGCTCATCGCTCTGATTTCTCTTTTAAAGGAAGCCAGAGAAAAAGAGAGCTTGTGGTTTTCCTAACTCTTTTGCATGTCTTAGCTATACATGGGACAATCCACCAACCCTCCATTGTGTTCTAAATAAAATATTCAAATAAAAATAACAAAGCCCAAGATTAAGCAAAATCCTATCAAAGTTCTGAGTCTGAGATCCAGCACACCTTTCAGTCAAAGATCAAGTCATGACAACTGTCAGAGATTCCGAGAAATGCCAGTGACCCAAACACCTGGCCTTTAACACTCCAGAAGGACAAAGACTTCAAACACACCATGTATTTACCGCCTACAGGGAAGTTCCGGCTACTCCAGCACACTCAAACAAACATGAGAATGAGCATGCGGACCATCTACAATATACATAATTCATCCACATTTTCACACTCATGCACACGGACAGGATGATTTGAATCTTTTCTTCAGTCCTTCCCACCTCCCCAGGACTCAACTCAAATATTCAGATTAAACGTTGGGAGCAGAGGGAGAAAGCAAAGCACATATAACACAAACAATCAATGCACTCAACCATTAACTTCTTTCTTCACATCAAGAATTCATAACATAGTGCAGTGCACCCAGGCCACACAAACGTCCACATATCTACAATGCTCTGTAGAAAGGTTGCCTGTGACAAAAATAACTTTGCTGAAGACATGAGTATTCTTTTAGTCGAGCTCTCTGAGTGCTGTGTATGTAAGCAGTTTTAAAATATCACTATGGCCATACGCCACCTTTGAGGAAAGGCTACGTCAGGATCCCAAACCATGATCACTGCTATATTATTATCACAAAGAGCAGCACTTCTCGGGAAAAAGGAATAAATAAAACAAAGTGGCCATTTGGTTGAAGACTATTCAAAGAAACTGCACTCTCTTTCCCTACCAGCCTCGCTCCCCAGATCCCCATCCATTAGAATAGCAACTACAGGCTCCGAACCCCAGAGAGCCCATTTTTCCAGTGACCTTTCATCAGCCTCCTAGGAGACAATCCACTGCTCACATTCTTTTCCCTTGGCCAAAGTTACTTTCTATAATTCTCAAGTTAGTGATGCAGTTTTCAGTTCTCATCATGAACTTTAAAGTCCACTTCTCACCATTGCGGGGAAAAGAAACTTTCAAGAAATATAGTAGAAGGGTTCTAAATTCCTGGGTGGTCACTCACTAAGCCTTTAGAGCAACTTGCCACCTTCTGCATGTCAGCTTGCCCCGCCCTGCCTCTTAAGAAGTTAAGTTTATCCACTGGGGTAATATTTACAATGGAAATGATAAACACCATATGGAATGAAAAAAAACAGACGTTATTTATAGAAGAGGAAGAAAGGACTACTATTCAGCATTTGTTGGGCGGAGGGTGACGTGCCTGGCATATCCTGGCACAGAGCATGACAAGACACTTAAAGCAGACATAAGACAGTCACAGACTACCTTTCTGTCCTGACTCACTGATAAAAGCCCTAGCAAGCACCACAGCTTCATTTAAGTCCTTTCTATAACACCACCTTCCATTTTCAAAGAGGAACCTACCAGCTCTGTGTTTTAAAAAAAAAAAAAAAACGCAAAAACTACATTATAAAGAGAAATCTAAATTCTTCTTCCAACTCCCTGGCATTTCAAATGAAAATGTAAAAGATGCATTTAAAAAGTGGTATCTTCTAAATGTCCCTTACCTTGTGAATCCTAACATTTTGCATCACTTGGGTCACATTTACTCAACACTGAGCCAAAATGAAAGCATGTTCCCCCAACTATGGGGCTGGAAGCGAGATGGTGAAACACCCACCCCACCTGCGGAACCTAGTCTTCTCTAACAGCTTGCAATCAAAGGCTGTCTGTATTATGATTCTTCAAAGGGCCAGGGGCAAGACTGGTGCCACCACTGCACACCACCAGCTCCCCTTCGGAGTCCCTCACATTTCACGGCTGCTGTCTACCGTATGTCCTCACACAGAAAACAGAGAAACTTAAGAATCCATTTTCTCGAAAAATTTACAAAGTTTGCCCAAAACTCATCCCTGAGTGACTCTTCTCCTCTGTACAACTCAACCCCAATGTAAGAATATTTGATTGATTTGATTACTGAGTTCTTGAAAATGCACTGGGAGACATTGACATCTGACACACTGTGAGCCCCTCAGAAAAAAACACACTACTGGAAAACAAAAAATTTTCTGGTTTTTGACTGGTAAAATGCATTGCTTGCTTATTCTTTAACAATTTGAGATTTATATCACAGTTTTCAAAGAAAAATACTTCACTTGGAAGTTAGAGAATACTTTTTTAATTTATTATTATTATTATTTATTGTATATGCATTGGTGTTTTGCCATGGGTATCCAGTCCCCTGGAACTGGAGTTACAGACAGTTGTGAGCTGCCATGTGGGTGCTGGGAATTGAACCTGGGTCCTCTGGAAGAGCAACCAGTGCTCTTATGCTGAGCCATCTCTCCAGACCCATAAAGAATACTTTTTTAAAAATGAAAGCAGTATTTTTTCATACTTGTAAAAGCAATATAAACCATAAAATTCAAACAATCCTGGAAAGCATAATGAAGAAAAAGCAAATTGCTCATAATCCCAACAAAGCACTGAGCACTGAAACCAGCTGTGTGCATAATCATAGTTATCCACATACTGTGTAGGTGTACATGCTTCACAGGACACGTGGGCTAGGGGATGCCAGCCAAGCGTGAGTACATGATTACAGAACCAACATTAAAATGGCGGGCATAGGTACACACTTGTCATCTTAGCTCCGGAAAGGAGAAGACAGTAGGCTCGCTCCCTAACCAGCCAGTCTAGCCTAACTGTGATCGCCAAGCCAATGAGAGACACCGCTTCAAAAGAGGTGGATGGTTTTCCTGAGGGTGAGGATGGCATCCAAAAATGGTCCTCTGTCCTTCTCTGCTTGCTTTTTGTCTCTCCTTGTCTCTCTGTCTCCCCTCTGTCTCTCCTCTGTCTCTCCTCTCTTTCTCTCTCTCTCTCTCTCTCTCTCTCTCTCTCTCTCTCTCTCTCTCTTTGATGTGCCCACGTGCATGCGCACGCGCCTGCACACACACACACACACACACACACAGAACTCAAGTGCCTGTGTATCCAAACATACAAATTGCACACACACATATAAGTAAATAAATAGGCCACATTTACTGTACTGAATTTTTTAAAGACCTATTTATTTTTATAAGCGTTTCGTCTGCCCACCTGAAGAGGGCATCAAATCCCATGGTACTATAGTTAAAGACAGTTGTAAGCTGCCATGTAGGTGCTGAAAGTTGAACTCAGGACTTCTGGAAGAGCAGTCAGTGCTCTTGACTGCTGAGCCATCTCTCCAGCCTCTACTGTACTGATTTTTAACTCAATATGCTTTGGAGATTGTCCACAGCTATACAGTACTCCACTGCATGGGGTATCCATTATTAACAAGTCACCTAAAATTAAATATCTACATTCATTGTGCTGCAGTGCAGCCCTTTACTTATGTGTTTTTCAGAAAGGAAACAGTAAAACACTAGATACTTAAAAATGCTAAACAAGCCAGGCAGTGGTGGTACACACCTTTAATCCCAGCACTCTGGAAGCAGAGGCAGGTGGGTCTCTGTGAGTTCAAGGCCAGCCTGATCTACAGAGTGAGCTTCAGGACAGCCAGGGCTACCCAGAGAAATTCCGTCTCAAAAAACAAAAATATACAAAAGAAAAAAATGGTTAAACAAGCTACCAGACTGCCTCTGTAATGGTAAACTATTGCTTGCAGGTCTGCAGCTGGCCTCCTTTCTGCTGCTAATCCCGAGAGCTCTCTCTAGAGAATGCACTTCTGTCAGCATAGACGTCATGCCATTTTATGCCGACATAAGCGATGCCACACATTGTTGACATTCCAACTTCTTGAAGCTGCATTCTGCCCCCAAGACAGGGTTTCTTCTCTGTGCGACCCTGGCTGTCCTGGAACTCACTCCTTAGACCAGGCTGGCCTCAAGCCCAGAAGTCCACCTGCCTCTGCATCCCGAGTGCGGGGATTAAAAGTGTGTGCCACCACCACTCAGCTTATTGATGCTGCTTCCTTAAAGAAGTGTCCTTACACTTTTAGTCAGCTATTTATTAATCTGTAAATCCCAGGGGCTTGGATTACATTTAGAAGGGCATCTCTGTCTCAATATAACAAATGGATTCATCTAAAATATATGGCAATGTCAGCTTCCAATTAGGTATTTTATCCAGTTTGAATATATTCTGATATAGAATAAAGGAGGAAGTTGGCTTTGTTATTTTTTAAATCCTAGTTAAGTGTTCTCAAAAGTATTGATTTAAAAAAAAAAATCCTTTCCAGTCATTGATATTCCATCTTGGTCACGAGGCCCAGATGCTGACATCTGTGAGAATCCTCTGCACTGTTCTAAATCAGTGATTTACGGTGCTGATGCATGAATGCCACACTGTTTCAGTTACGATCGCTTCACATTATGTTTGCATATCATAAGGTCATGTGAAATCTTTAGACAGGAAAAGTACTTACTACCTTGTATTATTTTTAATAATCAAAGAACTAAAGAAGTTCAAGAATGATGATACCAACACTACTAATAAAAAATACAGTATTTATAATCACATAGGCCTTAACATCTGATATGGTGATCACAATACAACATAGTGAGTGTTTGTTAGGAGTAAGAAACTGTTCAAAGACTCCCTGGCAATTACACAACAAATGACTCGCACAGCGAAATCTTAATTTCACATGTATTTCCCATGATGACACCTTCTAAAATAGAACAGTGAGTGATGTAATTCGAATAATAAAAACCCAGAGATAGAAACTGGGGTTCAACCTGAAGGTCAGAAAATCAAGAGTCAAACACTGGCTCTTACCTCTACCTCAGTCTGAAATGGAGATCCTGCCTCCAGAAATCTCAGAATGAGACTGTGTCTGTGAGCTGTCTCCTCCCGTCTTACATTCTTCTCTAGGGCTGGGATTAAAGGCATGCACTGGTTTCTAAGGCAAACTAGTGTAGCTACTGGAATCACCACTGCCTGGTCTGTAAGGACCAGTGGGGCTGTTTTACTCTCTGATCTTCAGGCAAGCTTTATTTATTAAAGTACAAATGTTACTACAGAGTGACCTATAAAAACCCCAAATTTCTTATTTCTTAATTAATCTACTTTACTTAAACATGTGTGTGTGTGTGTGTGTGTGTGTGTGTGTGTGTAGACATATAAAGCATGAATGGATATAGGTCACAAAACACATACGTGAATAGATACTGGATGACCATGTAACTCATACAGAAATCATATATGTGTTTATTTATTGTTCATAAGGAGACTGGGTGAGTTTACTGGGTATACAGCAAGCACATATAGGAGAATAAACCAGCAGAGACAGCAGCCCTTCCCCAGGGCAGCAGCCACTATCACCCAGCAGCAACTGACTGGGAAAGGCCCAGGAAAACAGTCAGCTAGAGTTGCCCATTGAGATTTTTATTTTCCCATTGATAGGCTTCCCCTGCTGAACTTCCAGCTTCTGGATTCCACTATAGGCAGCTTATATCATGGGATAAACAGCAGCCTCTATTGGAAACAGCTCACATTCCAGCTCCTCTCAAGGGCATGGTGTTTCCTCTCAGCTGTTTTGCTCTCCTCGCTCCCTCCCTGCCAGAGTTAGGAAGCTAGGCCATCCCAGGACGGGCCTGGTTTGAACCAGGGGTCAATTTACCAATACAGTGTACATTACATGTGGATGTTGTGATCTGTTATAGGTAGACAATGCATGTTTATGTCACATGCACTATATATGCCTTTAAATGTCATGTATATAATATTTATGTACATAAAACATAGCTTTAAAGAAGAAAACATTTTTACATTCAACCTGGCCTCTGAAGCTTTGGTAATCCTGCAGAGTATACACTCTATATACCAAAATAATAATGCAACATTAAAACTAAAAATTTATACTATATTTCCATAATTTTCTCTTTGGTTTCTTAAACGTAGATAAAAAATGAATAGATAAAAATCTTAATAAGAATATTTCCTCTGATAAATATTTGATTACTAGTCTAAGAGATCAATTTTAGGTGCCTCCTAAAACAGATCCTGCTAGACAAGTAGAAAGAATGCAGGAAAAGGCTAAAGCTATATGCATTAAAAGTTCAGGTATGCTATGGAAGGAAGAAGGTCTACAAAACTGTTCAGGAGACATCTACCAATCACAGGATCCTCCCATAACCCAAGCAGAAGCAGGAAAAAAACTGAAAGAACAGCAGAACAGGTTTTACTATATAGTCCCTAAAATGAAGCTGCAACATTTTTCGTTGTTGCAAAAATTCTGACTAGCAGGAAAATATTGCAATAATATATAACATTTGGCTAATATACATTACATATAATATATGTGATAACATAATTATATAAAAGTCTACATTTATAAAATTATTTCTGAATTCTCATTATTTTTATATTCCTAGTTAGTGCAGAATTATTATTAAATTAAATTATTATTAAACTATACACATACTACTTATATGTATATATGTTCTGTGAACATGCAATAAAGGATATGGGAAATATTGATTCATCTCTTCAGGCTGTCAAAAGAGTGTACACTTTAAGAATATGCAAATGAGCCGGGAATTGGTGTCACATGCCTGTAATCCCAGCACTCAGGAGGCAGAGGCAGGCAGATCTCTGTGAGTTCAAGTCCAGCCTGGTCTACAGATTGAGTTCTAGGACAGACTGGACTACAAAGAAAGACCCTGCCTCCAAAACACATACACACAAAGAAAATTCATTTCAGTAGAAGAAAGGGATAAGTTTAGAAAAAAAGGGCATTAGAGAAACAGAACAGTGGGGCTTCTCTGATGATAGGTCAAGGGGACTGGCAGGAAGGAAAGAAAATTCTGCCCACAGGGAAACAGAACCAGGAAGCCAGCTGGGTGCTCTCCAACAGATGCTCTGTAGGCCATGTATCTGAGCCAAACGTGGAAGCAACCCTCACTGGCATCACTTCTCCCTAGGTCACACCATGGGTTGGTACTGAGCACATCCTCTCTGCAGAGCAGCCTGGGTATCTAAGGAAGGATGCTCTTGAGTAGTGGGAACCAAAAGAATGAAACAGATATGCCCAGCCGTAGGGAGTTTGACTAACATAGTATGCTTTCCACAAAAGCCAAAAGAAATACACAAACACAGTGTTGGGGTCCTACAGCAATAAGTCAGGATGTAGATATGATGAATTCTGCATGAAACTTTTGTTTCTTTCTGCAGTGAAAAGTCAAACCTAGGTACTTGCGAACAGTAGGCAAACACTCTACCACTACATACCATATCCAGCCCACCAAACCCATATTAATTTCCTACTACATCATTGAATAAAAGTCAATTAAGGAAAATATATCTCAAGATTATAAACCATTTTAAGTTGGATGTTTACAAACAAAACATAAATAATGAAAGCAAGTACAAAGACTATTTTCTTTTCAAATATATTAGGAAATAAAAAATTTATATTACAATTATTTCCCAAAATTAGGGAAATTTTTTCCATATCTTCTTGGAAATTCTGGAACTAATATTCATTTTATCTCTAAAAGTACACAACGAGCATGATGAGACGGAGAATCCACTACATGTGCACGCTGTGCTCACTGGGCATGCACAACATGATTCTAAACTATTTCAACTGTTTTTATTATTAAGTAATATTAAGTTGCAGAACGTAAGTAATTGTGCCCATCATTTCTACCATGAGAAGCTTCTTTCCTCATTGTAACTATCCCCTGGCATGTGCACATGAGTTCCATAGGAACTGGTATTCCTGGGCATAACTTCAAGGCACTATCAGGGTTAAAGGAACAAAACCATTCCTTTACTTAAAACTAGAAAGAGAAAACCTGACATTTCAGACAAAAACAAAATACATTCAAAGATAAGTAAAAGTTTTATATTAATGATTGGAAAATGTATTATACTAGAAATAAATCAATGAACGTATCTCAAATGTTTGTACAGAGGAAGCTTGGTTATCATGGCGTTGATTATACTGTGCTCTAAAAGAGAATTATGCTTGTGGTGCCCTCTGCTGGCCTAGCAACACTAATAATATCAAAGAAGACTTAAGTATCAAGTGAAAAACTACTTTTTTGTCCATGAGCACTTTAAGATGATGGTTATATGAAAGCTGTAACTAGTATTTACTATGCTAAAATAAGACTTGACCTATTTTCCATTAAGTAAAATTTCAATAGATGTTTCTCTTAAAGAGTAAATATATGGTCACATAAATTATAGACGCATCTAGGACGTAGAAGTAGAACTGTCCAGGGGAACTAAGAGCAGATAAGAGGGGCAGGAACAAAGACAGGAGGGAAGGATGAGGGACAATATGCTCCACATGAACAAACACTAGAGAGTAAAATGTTGCAGAAGGGCTGGACAATGGCTTGGTGGAGAACGTACTTGCCACAGCCTGGTCTACAAGAGCTAGTTCCAGGACAGGCTCCAAAGCCACAGAGAAACCCTGTCTTGAAAAAAAAATATGAATAAAGTACAAGTGCACAGAGACTATATAAATTGCTTAAGGTAAATTTCTGAGTGAGGATTCCATTGTAGGTATGTCTCACTCATTCTTAGTTTCCTACCAAACAACAAACAGCAGGAAGAAACATCCTCAACACACCGTCTCTCCATTTACCAGCGCAACAACGTGGGGGAGTGGTGACGGAGAAAACAGTGAAGAAGAATAAGACATTATTCACATGTGAAATAATAATTGGACCATTAGGAAACTACCTTTATCGCATGCAGTGCTGCCAGCTAGTGGCCCCAGATCGTTCTGAGTTAGGAAAACAATACCTGTTCTAGGCTACTAAACTAAAACTTCTCTACTTCACATTCCAGGATCACATTCTAAACCTGAGTGTGCACAAGGCTGACTTAAGGATATTTAACATTACTCCAGTATACTCTACCACCATAGCATCCCTTCACCGGTTCTTGCCTAGCCCCCAGCAAAACTACAAGGTACACCCAAGTCAGAATTCAGTAAAGTAAAATACACATAAACAAAAAGGTAATCTATTACTATCCATGCGAAAGAAACCTACATCATTTTAAATATTTTAGGATAATTTTAGAACACTTACAGACTCCTTAATGACAAAATACAATTTTTCTTTTTTTAATTTTTTGGATTTTTTTGAAACAGGGTTTCTCTGGAGTTTTTGGAGCCTGTCCTGGAACTAGCTCTTGTAGACCAGGCTGGCCTCGAACTCACAGAGATCTGCCTGCCTCTGACTCCCGAATGCTGGGATTAAAGGCGAGCGCCACCACTGCCCGACCAAAATATAATTTTTCTATACAAGCAACATCTAGCCAAAATGTGGTCAGAGAACAAAATTAACATCTATTATTGCACACTATTTAATTCAAATCCATCCATTTGATAAAACAATTCTATTTGTAAAGTTTATCATTTAAGTGTAGATAATAATTTATTATATATTTCCCCTGAAGAAAAAAATTGAGTTCTTTTTTAATTTGAAATGGTCATCTTTTACTATTGATTCATTATTTTGATAAGTATCCTGTGCAGAGGACACACACAGCTCTTGTTATGTTATTTAACTGTGACATGATATATTCTTGGCTGATTTCTTTTCTATCATCATATGGCATTATTTCAGAATTGCTTAAATGAAGTTCTCAGCAGAGAAATAGATCACCAATTAATCAGAGGCTTAGTCAAAAAATATAATATATCCTGTAATATTATATAAACAGAAACCTTAGATTTTAAGTATAAGAATATCATGAAGAACATGTTCTATATCTAATCTGTATTAAAAAGCAAAGCATCCAAAGCCAGCAGAAGCAGACCAACAACTGGATTCAAAAAGGTCCCAATGGAAACAAGAAACAAAAGGAACAGAACTGGAGAGTCCAGACTTCCTTCTGATCTATGTTCCATCACACACACAAATACACACATTGCCATAAAGTTTTTGTGAAAACTGCCATACACCATTTAGTATGCATCTCCTATGAGGCATATTTTACAGCTAACAGCACAAGGGTTTCTAATATGTATGTATATGTGTATATATACATACATAAGAATATATGTATTTATGTGTGCATGCACATACACACATAAATATATACACAGTAAGTATAACAAACAGCAGATAAAAACTAAAATTTGCTTTTTAAAGCACTGAATACATTTTACAGTTAGCATATAACTTACAAACATTTCCTGTATTGTCAAAGCTGGTAAGAACGTCTTCAACATTCAAGGATCCACTATTAAACCTGCAAAGGAATAGAGCATTTTATTTAACATTTCTGAAATAATAGTATTTCTAATCCTTTTTTAAATCTGAGAGCAAATTGTGATATACTCAATGTAACACCCGGCATCCATCTTTGGAAGCTCCCTCCCCCTGGGAGTTGCCTTGGTCCGGACTCCACCTCCGGGAAAGCCTGCCAAGCGGTGACCCCCTCCCCAGGGAGGGTCAAAAAAAGCCAGCCAAGCAGTGGGCCATTCCCACAGGTTATTTAGGCTGCTGCCCAGAAAAGGAACACATGGTCTTTGGGTACTGCGTGGTCCCTCCTGCTCTCTATCTCTCTCTTTCCCTTGCCAAGCTCTCCTGGCCAGCCGGGAGCACTGCATTAAAAGTGGGCATCTTTTATTCGGTCTAATTTGGTCTGACTGGAATTATTTGCATCAGCAGAGAGGCTCATCTTAGGAATATTCCTAATATATATATAAAGGTTTCCACTGAGGGGGTCTGTTTTTCCCAGAGGCCCAGCACCGTGTCCTGGGAAAATGCCCTTCTCACACGTTCTCCGCACGTTCTCCACTAAGCTAACATCAACTTCAATTCAGTGAGTTCCCCTTTTGGAATACAGGGCCAGTAGGGTCCCTGGGGGTCCCATTTGTGCATCTTTATTTTTTGTCGATTTTTGAGCTTT
>JAQHUG010000024.1:6899421-6924877 GCA_028555095.1 Dicrostonyx torquatus
TATCTCTTTGGGGCTGAAAGGCTGCAGGACTGGATGAGACAGAAACCTCAGTCAACAAGAAGCTACTATGAAAAAGAGTTTGGACATTTTACAAAAAGTTAAACGTGTAGCAACTACATTTTCTGGCCATTTCATTCCCAGCTACATGCCAAGAAATTAAAAGAATATGTTCACGGACACACAAAAAGTGCACATGGAAGTCCACAGTAGCATTACATATAACAGACAAAAAGTATAAACAACTCAAATTGTCCATTAGCTCACAAATGAGCATTAAAATGCATTATTAATACTATACTGATATATTAATCAACCACAGAAAAATAAATAACTTTCTGAAACACGGTAGAATTTGGATAAATGTTTTGTTAGAAAAAAATCCAAATAGTGTACTAAGTGAAAAAAATACAGACATAAAATCCCACATACTGAAGTATTCATTCCATCTATATGAAATGTCTAGAACAGACAAACCCCTACCAAAATAAATAAATAAATAAATAAAAAGCAAATCAAAGGCTACCAGACATTAGGGGGAGGGAAGCTGCTGGCAATGGATATGTTCTTAACTTTGGGATTAATGACGGTTGCATAAGAGTGACAGCCACACAACACTGATTATAATAAGGGACAGAGAAATGCATCAAAATCCTTTTTATAGTGGTAAATGGGCACTGAATTTTACCTTGATTAACAGGCAGAAAAAAGTAAACCACAGAGTGGAATGTGTCTTAAAAGACTATAAAAGAAAAAAAAGTACAGGTTTTTGGAAAGAAAATATTTAACAACATACTGCATATGCAACTCACTTTGAAGTCTTTATTTTTATATATTAAATAAATGGCTTCTAAAGTCTTGCATTATAAGAAAATAAATGATATCTACATGGAATATAGAATGTTTAAAAAACATTCTAGGCACCATTTTAATTTCTGAAACAATATATTTGCCCATGTTCAGTCTGAGGAATCCTAGAGGGCAGCAAGTCATCTATCTATTCATTATTCCTGAAAGAGAAACTCAAAGAAGAGAAACAAAAAGAAATGGCCGATTCTCCAGTTAATTTGTCCCAGAAAAATGAGTGCTGAACATTCCAAAAGATGGGATGGTCCTTCGGGGTTCCTGCTTCATGAAAGAGTCTGCCAGACTCTGAAGGACGCAGAAGAAAGTGACTGAGAAACTGCCAATATAGGTGGGACTGTCTTTGAAATTTCTTGATTCATGGAAAAGTCTGCTGGATGCTATGGGCCTGTAGGCTAAAGGTGGATGCTCCAAGGATACAGAAGAACTTTGGGTGACTGTCCAGGCAGCGAGATGTCTCTGTCAATTCTAGAGATTTTGGAAGTTGCTTACAATGCACTTCCTGTTTACTCAGGTAATATTATATCCTTCTGGAGTCTTTGATGGAGTTGAGAATAGATGCTTATAGTTTTTCTTAATTATGATAAATTATAAAGTAGATATAAATATTGTAACTATAATTCCTGCCTGATAACTGTTTTGCTGTATGTAATTTTACTATTACATTTTCATTTAGACAGAAAAGGGGAGGTGATGTGGGATTCTCCTCTATATGCTATGAATATGTTTTATTGCCATTGGTTAATAAAGAAGCTGCTTTTGGCCAATGGCTTTACAGAATATATCCAGGCTGGGAAAGATATATAGAGAGAAAGTAGGCAGAGTCAGAGAGCAGTCATGTAGCTGCCATAGGAGACAAACGCCTCTGTCGGAGCCAGCTGAAATTTTACCATTAGGCTATGACCTCATGATGATGCACAGATTAGTGGAGATGTGTTAGTTTAGGATGTAAGAGATAGCTGGATTATGCTTAAGCTATTGGTCAAACAGTATTGCAAATAATATAAAAAACAATATATTTATATATAAGCAAACTATATAAGCAATCAGGAATTAGTTAAGATAAAGTAGAAAATTAAGTCATAATTAGTCAACACCTATGATGTTACTTGAAAATATGATTCAATGAACTTGAGTTCTCCATACACATTGGATATTTTCAAGGTCCTAGAAAGACTTTTTTTAAAATAAGAAGCTAAAAGCTGTTTAAGACCTCTTATCAATTCCATTCCTAAAATTAAACTACATATTTAAATAAATTCAGTTATCATATTTGTTCAGTATCTAGTCTTGCCTCTTTTTTCATTTGTTAAAGATTTATTTGTTTATAAACTTTATGTATATGGGCACCTTGTCTGCATGTATGTCTGCCCACCAGAAGAGGATATCAGAGCCCATTATAGAAGTGGGTGCTGGGAATTGAACTCAGGAAGTCTGGAAGTAACAGTGTTCTTAAATGCTAAGCCGTCTCTCCAGCCTTGCCAGCTTTTAAATTAATTTTTTTAGTTCATTCACAAAATAACGGGTTTCATTATGACAGCACCACACACGTATATTGACAGATATGTTCACAGTCACCACCACCCCAACTTACTACCTTCTCTTGCATCTGCTCTCAGCACTGGATGTAGTAACCCTGACATCATTGGGATGTCACTTCACATCCACCAAAATGTTACAATTTTTGACAGGAAATGTGTATTGAAATAGGTACCTATAATATGGCAGGTATGTAAGGATAATCAACCATACACCCAACTGCACGAGCCAATCTTTCCTATCACCAGCATTGCCTTGGCACTCAGAAGGTACATACTAATCTCAGTAGTGTAATGGTTTCATTTGTCTTTTCCTTTCCCTAAGAGCAATACATGATTTCATGGTGGTGCATTTAGTATAATAAAAAAAGCAGCACAGTCAAAGCCACATTCTTGACTTCTTGCCCACCTACACTTCTAGGGCAAGCCAAAAGTCAAGTGCTGGCCTTTTAATTCAGCAATTACCATAGCAACAGCGGTCATATTCAAAGACAGAGGATGGGTCAGGCCTCTCGGCTTTAGCTTTTCTTAAGATATGCAAACATTTATAAACTAATAACTCTGGCATGCATGGTTCCACATATAATGGAAGCATTTCAAACCTTCGAAAATATTAAAATTTGGCCATGGGGAAATTAAATTTAAAAATAAGGTTTAGAAACAATACCTAGTTCCTTCACAGTAAGTTCTATGTGATGATGAATCATAGTTTATAACAATAGGGTGGAGGTGATTTTTAATAAAAAGTCTTCTTAGCAAAGGCACCTTCTGGTCTGCTGTGGTTTTCTATATGCCTCTAACTAATAGCAACAGCTATTAAGAACCAAAGTACCAGAACGACAAGGCTAGGAATAACACCTCATTTCATTCCTCAGTCTCAACTGTTTCCAAATAGTGAACCATTCTCGAACACAGACATGACAACAGATCCTGGGGATTTCACACCCTAACCTATGGTCTAACAGCCCAAAATTTTGCTCTTCATGAAAAATTATGGCTGGCAGTGGGGGAGCACACCTTTAATCCCAGCACTTAGGAGATAGAGGCAGGTGGATCTCCAAGTTCGAGGCCAGCATGGACTATACAGCAAGTTCCAGGACAGCCAGGGCTACACAGAGAAACACTGTCTCAAAAAAAACGAAAGGAAGGAAGGAAGGAAGGAAGGAAAGCTACCATGAGAAATTCATTATTCCTTCATTTTAAGTACCATTATGTAAGGCTAAGAGAAAATAATGGTCAAAGTTTTAGGTTTTTTTTTTAAGATTTATTTATTATGCATACAATATTCTGTCCGCATGTATGCCTGCAGGCCAGAAGAGGGCACCAGATCTCATGACAGATGATTGTGAGCCACCATTGCGGTTGCTGGGAACTGAATTCAGGACCTTTGGAAGAGCAGGCAATGCTCTTAACCGCTGAGCCATCTCTCCAACCCCCCAAAGTTTTAGTTTTAAATAATCATAATTTTATAATTTACATAATTTAGTAAAATAAATACTTTGAAATTCACAATCGTTTATTTACTTTCTTTTAGGTATCTATATTGAGTCTAATAAACTTCAAAGGGCTAGATATCAAGGCAAGGAGGTTTAATTAAGGTGGGGAGAACAGAAGCCAAGGACTAGGAATGAAAGGGACTCTGTGCCCTCTGCTGAGCTATGCAGGGGACTCTGGGTGACTGGGAGTGAGACAGAGAAAGCGGGCTCACATGTATGATCGCTCTGCATATAGGACCCTCTCCCTGGGACCAAGACGGCCTTCTCAGTAGCCTGAGTCATTCTGCCTTGCACATTTTCATCTTATCTATTCGTGACTCCCTTGTTCTCATCGGGAATAATTTCTCCTTCTCCAGAACCTTCTATTACTTCTAGATCCAGTATAAACTCCCACACCTCAGTGCTTTCCAAAGAGAGCACTTCTAGGGTGGTCCATGTTAAGTTTTTAATTATTTAGTAATCAATCATGTACCTTGTGGTGAGAGCTTTTGGGCTGACTACTTAGCTTTCTTCATTCTCGTTATTGTCTCATTTTTATATCCTTAGCTCCTAGAGGAAAACATAGTTCACATTTCTGATTATTTATATACAAGATACTAATATACATTTGTTGATTTGAATTTACCTAAAATTATTTATCTTTTTTCCTCCAATTATTCCATAATATCGTATTGAACAAACTTGAAAAATATAGAATGGGAGGCAAAGAAGGTAGTTCTTTGAGTTCAAGGCCAGCCTGCTCTGTACAGCTAGTTCCAGGCCAGCCAGGGCTACACAATGGGACTCTGTCTCAAAAGAATTACATATAATTATCCGTGTGTGTGTGTGTGTGTGTGTGTGTGTGTGTGTGTGTAGTACTTTTCTCTAAATTACTTTTTAAAAATCTATTCCTTTTAGCTGTTGCACTAAAACGAACAAAAAAAACTACTACGAAATACTTCAGAATATCTATCAATACTGAAAACAGATAATGCCACTAAGAAATATTAAAAAAAAAACAGGTTGAAAGTGGTAATAAGAGATAGAAAAAATAGGAGTGGGGTTCATATTGAGCAGATAAAAGAAAATAAGCAAAAACAGTAAAACAGGTGAAAAATTGTGAACAAAATTTGCTAAGGGAAAGAATAACTGTTGTTGGCAAAAATCTTCCATTTAGGCTTCTCTGGTAATTTTAGTAAAATTCTTTAGCATAACAGGTTATATATAAAGCAGATAGTTGATGATCACAATAATTAACATACCTAGTCTCCAATTTCTAAGAGGCAGGATTATGTAGAAGCTAAAAGTATGGGCTTTATGTCCATTTCAGAGAGGATATCTAGGGATAGCAAGAGGAGAGTTACCTGGAGGTCACTGTCCCACGCCTGCTTTAAAAGTGTAAACTGTCCCAACAGACCGGCTGTGTGACCTCGACCAGACTATCCCTCATATATGAAGTGAAGATGTTGATGGTATTCACCTAAATTGGCTGTTGTGTTAATTAGACGCTGACACATAGGGACCACTCACCGAGTTGACGTCAGTTAGCAGCTATTATCAGTGTCACTGTGGCTGTTTACTGAGACTGTGCTCCATTGTGGAATTCAGTGAGCTTAAGGCATTGTGACTTTTGACTGCTAATGTAGAAGGACACTAAACAGAGTGCAAAAAAAGGTAAAATTGGCAACTTCCAAGGCCAAAATCACAGCTCAGTTAGGACTCCGTGTCTTAGTTCTAGAGACACATTCTTATTTATTCTTTCAAAAATGAACATTTACAAAGAACTATGCTATTGGAAAAAGTTCAGTCCACACAATAACCAAGACTCCAGGTGATGATAAAATAGACTGCCACCACGGGAAGGATAGCGAGGCCTTATGGGTAAAGAGGCAAGAGGGGAAACCGTCACTCTCCGTGGCCAACATTACTGGGCATTGAGAAGTTAGAAAATTATTCCCATTCCAACTTACTCAGTCCTTATTGCAAGAAGATGCAAGAAAATAGCTTTTAAAGTTTATTCCTGGAGACTCTGAATCATTCTGGTTTCTATCTCTTTCATTTACACACACTATTTTTCAGTTGGTAATCATCTTTATTCCTACTTCCTATAATTATCATAAAAATTTCCAGAAACAGCCAGGTGATGGTGGCGCATGCCTTTAATCCCAGAACTCGGCGGGGGCAGAGACAAGAGGATCTCTGTGAGTTTGAGGCCAACCTGGTCTACAGAACAAGTTCCAGGACAGGCTCCAAAGCTACAGAGAAACCTTTTCTCGAAAAACAAAAAATAAAAAAATAAAAAACAAGAACAAAAACAAACATACCAAAAAATTCCCAGAACTGGAAAATATCAAAACACCTAGCTTTTATCAGGCACTTAGTAATATGTAATGTACATCACTTTCTAGCAAGGACTAAATAGATTACCAACATCAAAACACTAAGTTGCTGAGTGGTGACACATGCCTTAATGTCAGCACGTATAGGAGGCAAAGGGAGGTGTTCAAAGTCAACCTTATCTCAATAGTGAGTTCTAGGCCAGTCAGGTGCTACATAGTGACTGCCACACTCTAGTTAGAACTTCATAATGAATGTAAAGGCAAGTTCTCAAATCACCGACTTCATATCTTTTAATTGATGCTGTCAATAAAACAAGTAGTTAAAAACCAGATCCTAGCTGGGCAGTGGTGACACACACCCTTAATCCCAGCACCTGGGAAGCAGAGGCAGGCGGATGTCTGTGAGTTGGAGGCCAGCCTGGTCTACAGAGCAAGTTCCAGGACAGCCAGGGCTACACAGAAAAACCCTGTCTTGGAAAAATAAATAAATAAATAAATAAATAAATAAAACCGCTCGGATCCTTATACCTGTTCTTTCGCCCCCATCTGAGTCAATTACCCAAATGGTTAGCTATTCTGGCCCTTTGAACATTTAGAAACTTTAACCTAAAGTACTGCAAACAGACATCCTTCATGACAATGACCTCTTGACATCATTCCTGGCCTCATCTAGGCCATGTTCAGTCACACTACCACTCAGGACACTTTTTGCTCTTCTTATAGTTGATAACAATGTGTGCCCCCGTTCCCCCAGAAATGTGAAATTCTGTCACAAAAGGCAGATTTTTATAAAAATGAAGCAACTACAGTATTATTGCAAAATGTCAGGATATAAGTGGGAGGGGAATTCATTCAGTTAAAGTGGGATCTTGCTACTTCAGTTTGCAACCCTCTTATCTCTGAATAGATAATTTTAAAAATGACAAGAGTCTGCATCCTTCTCAGAAGACCCATAGCTTCAGCTGTTATTTTCAGATAACTACTACTTGAAGTATAGCTTGAAGTAAATTCTCTTTTTACTTAGTCTTCTTCACCCCAAAGAACTTGGCTTTTTTGTCAATATCCAATGCTGAGAGAACAGTTAAATGAACCCCTTGTTTGCAACCCACTTTATCCTTAAATGAATTATTCTTCTTGTCTGACAACACAGCAAGACCTAGTAAAGGTAGCAGAATTTCTTTTTTAGCTTTTTTTTTTTAATGTTTCTAAAAGTACTGAGTTTATTTTAAAACACTGCATGAAGTTTGAGTCTCAGTTAATGTGTTGGTTTGAATGAGAATGGTCCCCATAGGCTCATATATTTAAATGCTTGGTCCTGGGTTGGTGGAACTGCTTGAAAAGGATTAGGACTTGTGGCCTAGGTCGCGTGTATGTGGCCCTGTTGGAGGAGATCTATTACTGGAGGCAGGTTTTGAGGCTTCAAACGCCCAGGCGAGGCCCTGTGTGCGTCTCTCTCTGTCTGCTGCCTATGGATCAGGATATAAAGCTCTCAGTACTGCTCCAGCACCATGCCTGTCAGCTTCTCACCAAGATGATAAGGGACCAACCCTCTGAAGCTGAAAGCCGACTGTTAAATGCTTTGTTTTAGAAGCACTGCCTTGCTCTTGGTCTTCACAGCAATAGAACACTGACTAAGATAGTAAACAAGCATGTCTTTATTAGATGTTGATTTTTGCAAAAGTACAAACTTGCAAACAATACGATAACTGATATTTGGATACGATAAATATAAAAGGTGTTTTTAGAAATAAAGCAGCAATGAGCTAAACTACAATGAGAGTTATCTTTCAATGACGTGATTTGAGCCAAATTGCTTGTCTTTTTAGAAGGTTTCAAAAGTATTTTTTAAAGTTGTTGCTTTCATTTGATACCTGTGTTTTTTTTATAAAATAGAAGCATAAGATACTCTGTCTAAGGCAGCAGGCTTTCCAGCATCAGGTTGCAAAGCTGAGTTCTAACAAAGACTGCTGCAAATTCACAGCAGGCATAGAGGGCTGCTTGGTGCCCAGGTTTCCTTCTTCAAATCTCAACTAGAAGAGCACTCACCGTAAGGAGATACTGTATTCAGGATAAAGGATGCTTGTGTACTGGACCCACACACCAGCCTCTTCCTCAGTTTCCCTTTTATTGGCTTCTGTGACTGAGAACAGATTAAATGATTCAAATCTTCTCACAGAAACATGTTTCAGACCGTCATCCAGCTGTTTCTGCTTCAGAACCTTTGAAATAAAATCAAATATTGGGGTTATATTACACATAGCATAAGATTAGGTCCTAATAATAGTGTACTGGATTATTCACACTAATTAAGGACAAAACATGTCAGAGCACACATAAAGGCACTGGGAGCAGTGAAGACAGTAACAGTTTAAGAGTCTGATATCTTAAAAAAGAAAAAATCCAGAGCTAACGAGGCTTTTATAGCCACTATTTTCCTGGACATTTGTTACTTGAAGGAAGTGAGAAGACAAGAAACATATTTAATGGCCAGAACTAGACCAGGCATGTTATTATATGACTGTGTGTGTACATGTGTGTACTCACTGCATATGTATGTGTGAATGTGTGTGTATGTGCCTGTGTATGCATGGACAGCATATGTATGTTTGTGGATGTGCATATGTGTGAGTGTGCATGTGTGTACATGTGTTTGTTTTAGGATAAATCAAATGACTACTTTTACAGTGTTAGTTTTCCATATATGGAGAAAGGAGAAAGAGAGTAAGGCTAATGAGTATTAGCAAAAACCGTACAGCTCCACACCCAAATAGAAGTATAAAACAAACACTGAAGGCTTACATTTTCTGTCTTACAATTTAAAATATATATGTCTGACCACCACTAAAAAGTTCAGTGATCAAACTTGTAGCAATTAGCATACTTCGTGCCCACACTGTTGTCTCTAAATATTATTTTTTATGAAAACAATGTGAGACACCCCCCCACAAGGAGAGATGGCAGGAATTGTACAAGATGAGCCTGAAATAAGTGTGTGTGTGTGTGTGTGTGTGTGTGTGTGTGTGTAGGACCCAGCAGCCAAACTGAATGTGAGACAATGTATTAATAGATGTGATAATTTCAATACAATCAAAATACCGTATTTACACTGCATATAACCAAAAGTCTAGAAGTTCAACTGACCACCACCGCTTGGAGCCCATGTATAGAACTAAGAGCCTAGAAGTCCTGACCATTCTGCTACATTCCCAGCATATCTAGCCAGGAGCCTAGAAGTCTGACTGACACTACTACCCCCTGCACTCCTCATCTCTGCATATAACCAGAACTTTCCAATTCTTTTTTTTTCCTTTTTTTTTTATTGTTAAAAGAAAAATTTACATTTACTCCCCTTGTTCCCGGCCCTCCCGCTCCCGAACTTTCCAATTCTTGAGGACCCAAAAGGAAGCTACACTAACATCCCTTCTCCTTCTTTTGCAAATTGTACTTCCTACTTTTTCATCACACTCTTCGGCAATGTTTTTACAACTAGTCTTTGTTTCTTATTACGCTTCCTACGGTTAGCTAATGTTTCTCATTTCTGGACAATCTTTGTTTTCTAAGTTTTATTTTAGGTGTATGGATATTTTGCATGCATGAATGTCTGTGTATCAGGTGTGTGTCTGTTGCCTGTAGAGGTCAGAGGAGGGCAACAGATACCCCCGGAACTGGAGTTACAGATGGTAGTGAGCAGCCATGTAGGTGCTGGGAATCAAACCCAGTTTTCTTAACAGCTGAACCATCTCTCCAGCCCCAAACCAAATCTTTTTCTTTTTTCAGGTCTTCTGTGTTCTCTTCTTCCCAATTTCTTTTTGACCCTTTTATCCAGGCCCATATTTCTACATTGTCTGGCGGCCAGACTTTCAGGCCATAGTTTGCACCTGGCCTTTCCAGACAAACTGTCTCCATCCTAAACAAAGGGTGAGGGTATGCTAATGTCACTCTGCTCCTTCTTTGTAATTATGGGAGATCGCCAGGGAAGAGGTGTTAATTCAGTCTCCATGACAGAGCAGCCATACTTGCAGACATGACCTACATCCTGCTACCCTGGAAACAGAATGCTAATGAACTTCCCCCTCAGTTTACCTTTTGATATAAAAGCTGTTTGGAGAATAAACACGGGTGAATTTTCAGGATGTGAACTCAGGATTTCATGAGGGAACCCTGAAAACTCCCTCTTGATAAAGCCATGTCAGTTGTCTCAATTATTCCCACACCTCCACTCTGGTCCAAGAAATAATTTAGGTCCAACCCCGACCCCAACAGACCGTCATTGAAGGATTTTTAGTAGTAATTTGACTTTGCTTTTTATTTTCTCTAATATAGAAAACTTCTCAAATTTATTCGAAGTCATGCTAATCATCATTCCAATTTTGATATGCATGCTACTGACCTCATCTAAAACATTTGCTTTGTAGACCAGGCTGGTCTCAAACTCATCACCTGCCTCTGCCTTCCAAATGCTTGGAATTAAAGGCGTGCACCACCACCCAGCCTATTTTTTTTTTTACTTAATTTTATTTCATGTACATTTGTGTTTTGACTGTATATATGTCTGCGTGAAGGTATTGGATTCCCTGAGCTGCCATGTGGGTACTTGGAATTGACCTCTGAAAGGTCAGTCAGGGCTCTTATCTGTTCAGCCATCTCTATAGCCCCCATCTAAAGAAATTTTAAATTGTTTATTTTTAAATTTGTATTCTTATTCCCCTTCTTAAATTTTATGTTCCAGTGTTCTGTTCATTGGGAATTGTTTTGAATCTTTTCTAATAATTACTCTCTTCTGTAGAAGAAGGGGCCACTCATTCGTTTGTTTGGTTCCCACCCACCCGGCTAGCTTAAACCCAAAATAATCACGCAGAAATTGTATTAATTTTATCACTGTTTGGCCCATTAGTTCTAACTTCTTATTGGCTAACTCCTACATCTTAATTTAACCCATCTCCATTAATCTGTGTATCACCACTAGGTCATGGCCTACCAGCAAAGTTTCAACACGTCAGTCTCCATTGCATCTCTCCGACTCCACCCTTCTCCTCCCATGCTATCGGCCAAGCCAGTTCTTTATTCATTAATCAATAAAAGCAACACACAGACAGAAGGACCTCCCACACCACTCTTCTCCTGTGTAACTTCCTTTCTGCAAACCTCTTCCTTCCTTTCTGTTTATCGATCTTGGCTTCTCTGTGTTTTCCTTAGTTTTCCTAGTTACCTAGTATTTCTACACTTACCCTACATGGATAACTTCACAGCAGTTTTCTTAGTCTTTGGCTTACAGTCACTGTCAGTGTACTGGTGGCTCTTAATCAACTTTCCTATCTTTCGCAGTTTGATTCTGTGGTTGTTATCATTTGTTTTCCCCCTCCTTGGACAGAATGAGCCTCAGGAATAGGCTGCTCAATAAGATCTCCAAACACAACTGGAAGAGACAGTCAAAGCAATATTCTACAAATTACATCACAAAAACATCAGAAATATTAAAAGGCAAGGCAACATGACTTCCCCAAAAGATCACAATCCTTCACTGAATTCAGAGCTAGATAAAATGTTGGGGGGAAATTTCAAAAGTGACCCACTAGCAAAAGTAATAGTAATATCAAAGGAGACAAAAGCAGAAAAATTCAGCCCAGGATCTGAAGAAGAAAGTCAGCAACACAAAAGGAAACAGATGATAAAAATTGGCAATATGATGAAAATTTTACCAACATAGAAGACAAATTCTTCCAGAAAAAATATATATTCCTTGTATATATGTGTTGTATGTTTATATAGTGTAAATATATATTCTGGTTACATATATGATTATATATTACATTATATAATTACACATATAATATATGTATACATATATACACATTATGTATGTGTATATATAACCAGAATATATATATATTAGTTTTTCAATACAGGGTCTCTCTCTGTAGTAGCCCTGGTTATACTGGAATTCACTATTGTAAACCAGACTGCCCTCAAACTCAGAGACCCATCTGCCTCTGCCTCCCAAGTCCTGGGATTAAAGGTGTGCACCATCACATCTGGCTTAAAAATACACATTAAAAAAAAAGTGTAGGACATTAGAAATCCAATGAACCAAATCAAAACACAATGAGAAAAATTACTTATGATTTTAACAAACTTAAAGACCAAAAAATACTCTTGAATTATCAGAGGGTCATTAAAGAAGTCACAGTAGAAATTAAAATATTCCAAGAATTAAATAAAAATGAAAGTGAGCTTCTAGAATCTTGGAATAACAGACAATCAGTTATGAGTGCTTACATTAAAAACCAAACCAAAAAAAAAAAAGCATAATGATGAATGACACACACACCTTTAATCCCAGTACTTGGGAGGCTGGGGCTGGAGGATCTCTGTAGCTTGAGGCCAGTCTGGTCTACAGAGTGACCTCCAGTATAGCAGAGCTACATAGTGAAACTCTGTCTCCAAAATTAAGTTAAATAAACTAACGATGCAACTCAAGGTCTTGTGTGTGTTTCTAAATTTTTATGTAATTACTTTAATTGTAAATTATGTAATTAACATGATTATAATGATGTTCCAGTTCTATGATAATTACTAAGTTTTGGGTATATACAGTTCAATAACAAACAAACCTAATAAAACAAATAACAAAACAAAGAGCATGCAAGGAAAACATGGGAGTCCATTTTGTGCTGGCCATCTGCTTCCAGGTGTGGTGTGACCTGGAATGTGGTTGATATGGCCAGTGGCACTCCATTGGGGGAAACTGAGTTTCTTCCCCAGCAGATTATCAACTGCAAATAGTTTCTTAATTAAGGTGGGACTTTTTGTCCATTTCCTCTTCTCCATACTGGATTTCTACAACCCAAGGTCTTAAACTAGCAAAAATAATCCAAGAGCTCAGTGGTTAAGAACAGACCTGTGTAACGACCTGTAACCCAAGCTCCAAGGGACCTGATGCCCTCTTCTGGCCTCCATGGGTACCTGTGCTCTTGTATACACATCCCAATTCCCCTCTTTTACAAATAATTCAAAATTAAATATTTTGTTTTGTTTTGTTTTTCAAGACAAGGTTTCTGTATAAGACAGTCCTGGCTGTCCTGGAACTCACTTTGTAGACCAGGCAGGCATCAAACTCACAGAGATCTGCCTGCTGAATACTGGGATTAAAGGCGTGTGCCACCACCAACCACCTGGCTTAAAAAATTAAATCTTAAAAGACGCACACATTTAATCCTTGCACTTGGGAGGCAGAGACAAGTGGATCTCTGTGAGTTCCAAGCCAGCCTGGTCTACAGAGCTAGTTCCAGGACAGCCAGGTTACACAAAGAAACCCTGTCTCAAACAACAGCAGCAACAAAAAAGCCAAATCTAAAAGTGCTAGGGAACAAGAAATAATGAAAATCAGTGCAGACATTAATGAAACAAACACTAAAAAAAAAACTGAAATATGAAAGAAGCAATCAAAAAGTCACTACAGATTGCAATGAAATCTAAGCAGTCCCGTGAAACCTGGGACTAGAAGATAGGAAGATCATTTTATTTTCATCAGCAGTGGAACAGTCTGAAATAAAATTAACCTCTTTCCTTCACTTACAATAAAAAACTGATGTCCAATGAAGTGTTCATCAAAGTCAAGGGCAGACCTGAGCCTAAAACCAAGGGCCTCAATTAACACTGGTACTTTAACCCTGCTTTAAATTGCACTAGGAGACATTCTAGCAATCAGACTCTCTAGGTATGTGTCCAGCAGGTACACGATTTCATTCAGTAGGGGTCGTGAGCCTATATGTGCACCCCTTACCTTTGGCAACCCCTCTTCTATATGTAATTCTGGTGGGATTGTAGGTATGCTGATGATTCAGATGAGCCAAAAAGCTCCATTCTAATTAGGCACAGCAATTGACCAAAATGTGGCTTACCGGAGGCTTTTGGAAGAAATTATTTTTTTAGGGAAAATATATCATTTCTTCAGGATCCCTAACTGGATGGACATTGAAACCTCTAAATTGCACATGATCGTCATTGCTATCAGATGAGACTCAATAAAAAGGAAAATAAAATATCTGTAACATTAGCTATTGATCATATACAGACTTATAGATCTCACCTATTTAGGGTAGGTACTAGAACCCAAAGTCAGCAATTTATCACAACACCTAGGTTTCCTCTCGAAAATATAAATTCCAGAGTAAGCATTGAACAGTTAATATAAAGGACCATAAAGACATATCGGAATCCTGGGGAGTACCAAAAGACAAAATTGGGATGGGGGTGGGTAACGAGCAAATATAAACCCACATCACAAAAATGTGCCACAAAAGAAAGAACCCTCCCCACCCCCCGTGGTAGAGATCAAAACTAGGGGTTCTGCACATGCAAAGTATTCTACCGCTGAGTTACAGTCCCAACTAAGAGTCATACGTTTCTAACCTGGATCGGATCCTTCAAGCTTTCTACCTCCAAAGATGAGACACTCATGAATGGCTTAGCCATTTAAACGACTTCCTAAAAGCCCATAAATGCTTACCCTGTTGTGAGAGACTGAATCACTACAGACAGAAATTCACTTCTTCCATGCCATCTCAAAGGGAGGGTTATTCCCTACACTGTGACTTTAGCCTTAGCGAGGCATCATCCTTAGCTAAAAATCTTGTGATGTGATGGCTTACAGTGATTATCAGCTTGACAAGAACTAGAGGACCTGAGAAGTCTCTGAGCATGTCTATAAGGGGCTACCTATATTAGGTTAACCTCTTGGCATGCCTGTAAAACTATCCTTATTATGTTCACTGAGGTGAGGAGACGCTCTGATTGTGGTATCATTTCATGGGCTGAGTCTTAAACTAAGTAAATGGAAGGAAAAGAAAAGTATTCGCCCAATGCTTTCTCCCTCCTGAGTGTTAAGACAGCATGGCAGGTGCTTCTGGCTCCTGCTGTCTGATTCTTCCTGCCGTGATGGACTGCACCATCAAACTGTGCACCAGAACAAACCCTTCCCTTCTCAAACTGCTTTGTCTGGTATTTTGTCACACTAATAATACAAGGAAGTAATACAGCATATTAAGAGACAACAGGTAGGGCTGGAGAGATGACTCAGTCAGTTAAGGGCACTGGCTGTTCTTCCAGAGGTCCTGAGTTCAATTCCCAGCAACCACATGGTGGTTCACAACCATCTGTAATGAGATCTGATGCCCTCTTCTGCCTGCAGGTGTACATGAAGACAGAGTTTAACATAACTCGGATGTTAAAAAAATTATTATTTTTTTTAAAAAAAGAAAAAAAAGTTAAAGAGAAAGAGAGAGATCACCACTACCGACTTTTATCTCTGAGAGCCTACTGTCGTTCCTGTCATGGAGATCCTGCAGCTAGGGTTCCTCAGGATTAGTCCCTTCACACACTGCAGCAGATCATACATGATGTAGATGTTGGGGTGTGCCAACTCCAAGCCCTGGATGTGTAAGCGGGGATTTTAAATGTGCCTCTTGTTCTCTTATACTTCCCATAATCGTGAGAACATGTCAGCCAACTAATCTGAGAATTCTAGGTATATAGCCCAAATACACAGCATTAAACCACCCAGGTGATCACAGCCTTTATCAATCAACTACCATATGGTTCACAGAAGTTGTATGACATATGACACCGTGGTCGTTTGATAACAGCAATAGCTAAGTAGAAGAACACAGTGAGGACCCAGTGCCCTGAGCCAGTGTCTTAGTTACTTCTCAGTTGCTGTGACGCAATGACCAAGGAAAATTAGGAACACAACAGCTTTTTCTTGGATTCGTTTGTTCATGTTGGGCAGCAAGTATCCCCACTTCAAGCTTAGAAGATAAACGTCTGACTTTCACGTGGCGGGAAGAGAGAACGCAGTAGCTTTGCCTGCTCCCTTTACTCTCAGGTGTGGAAACGCGTGCGGGGTCACATCAGTCAACTACGCAGATCTCCAGAAATGGAGGACCCTAAGGTGCGCCGAGAAGTCGGTGACCACAAGCCCAACTGGAAAGTAGCAGGTAGAAAGAGCAGCGCGCGGTGAGGAGAGGCGGTCCCACTCATCAGGCGGGCAAGCAAAAGGAATCTGCTTGGATCTGAGTTTTCGAGACCTCAGCTAGGACTGTCCCGCTCTCAGCCAACCCCGCCAGATCCTCCCATTTTTGGTGAGACAGTAGTGAAGAAAGGGGACGCTTCTCGATTGGCTCCCCACAAAGTGGGAAGTCGCGTCCCGGGCTAGGCGCCGTCCGCGCGCCCGGTACCTGGGAGGGGAGTGGCCAGAAGCAACTGTGGCGAGCGGTTGCCCTTACCTGTCGCAGGAGCTTCCACCGGGCGACCCCCTTGGGCACCGAGACCACCGATCCCTGACTGGCACCTCCAGTTACGGGACCCTCGCCCGCGACTGCTTCAGTCCCTCCAGCCCCAGCCGCCGCGACCGGCGACTCCATCCCCAGAGCTGGCTGGACGCGGACGTGCCTCCGCCACAACTCTGTCCAGTCAGGACCTGCCAACTTCTTCCCTGTCAGGACCTGTGACGCCCGGTCTCTGGCCCACAGCCCTTGCGTGCGCCCTCCCCGAATTCCGCATTTCCGGTATTCGCGTCTCCTTGGCAACCACGACAGCGGCGTCACGTCATTGCACCAATTTTCTGGTAGCCATCTTTAGTGAGGGCGAGACGGAGTGGGAGAGAACTATGAAATCGTTTTAGAGAGGGGGTTTCCTCACTGTTTTCGTCTTTCTCACTTTGTCTCTTGCTCGTTAGAATACCAAAAAAACCAAAAAACAGGGGTCTCAAGACTAGTAAATCCAGAAGAGAAAAAAAAATCCCACCCTCTGACCCTAATAAAGATGGAGAAAAGTACTTCACCCTCTGGCTGGATTGGTGTTACGTAGACCGGCGTGCTGCAAACTAGCTCTGGGAGGCGCGAGCTAAGTTGTCTCTTCTTGCTGGGTGCCGAATGCAGACTTCGGGTGGACGAGGCTGAGGTGACTGCACCTCCTTCTTGAGAGCTTCGGGTTCTCGTATTTGTCTTCTCTGCCTTCACTCGTTTGTGTCCAGCGCCGGCCTGTCTTTCAATTTGCGTATGTATGGGAGGGTTGCTGGAGGGTCCGCTTTCCTAATTCCTCTCCCCACCACCTTCCAGCCATTCCTCAGTTCTCTGGTCCCCTGTGTGATCCCTGCCCCTTCTGTGCGTGGTAACTGGTACCATTCCCTCACGCCCTGATGATGCACAGTTGCACAGGGAAAGGAGTAGGTTCTCCTGGGAACACCCATTTGTCTACCCCACCCGTATCCCTTTCCTTGCAGCAGGTGGTGGATAAATGGATTGAGGATATAGGGACAAAATAAGCGATTTAGGGGCATTTTTCTTCTAGGCTGCTACTCCACTGATCCATTATTTTGCTGCGACATAAAAAATTTAAGGGGGGGAGGGAACGTCGTAGCTGATCGGATCTGTGGTAAAAACTGACGGTGGTGTTTCTGTGCAGCCAAGAAACGTGTTACTTACAGAAGGGTTCTCTGATTACACCCAATGGTGTTCAACATACCTAAATTATTACTATGCTAATATATTAAAAACCTTTTATTGAGTGGTTACTATGTGCCAGGTACTTGTACTAAATTCTTAACATAAATTTTCTGGTTTTGTTACAAAACTATAACCCCAGACAGTAAGTGGTGTGGTTATTTTTTGTTTACAAGTGAAGAAATTGAGACCGAGATGCAAGGCCCAAAGCCTGAACCTGGGTCTCTGCCATGGCTGTTATAATGAACTTACCTTCTGGCAGAAACCAAAGATGACTCCACATTTCATTTGTGCATCTTGCGGGTTTATTTATTTATTTTATCCTCTTATGGTTAAGTTCAATAACTCATGTACAAGATGAGGCAGCAAATCATTTGGACTTTCTGCTGTACCAGGTGACTTGAGGAAATTTCTGAAGCTTCCCAGAGCCACTGCTGGGTCAGCTGTTAAATGAATGACATTATCATTTCTTCATCAAGAATGCGTGAAACTTAAATTAGACAAATAGATAAAAAGTATCTGGCACCTGGCCAACACTCAACAAATATCAATCCCCCTCTTTTATTAAGTAATTCAGACATTTCTCATTTGTCTTTCACACACAAACCAGTGATATGCCCCAAATTATGTAAGGTAAAAAGCCATTTTACTTTGGAACACCCTCAGTTCCTGAGATCCCCATGGAGTCATTACTTATCTGCACATTTTTATTTTGTTTCTTGTTTTCTGTTTTTTGTTTTAGTTTGTCCGTATGTGCACCAGAACCATTGCTGCTTAGCCTCAGCCTAGTAAAACTGACCTTACAAATGACATTTTAAGTCAGACCGGCCAAGAGGTCTCATTTGAATGAACTGTAACTCATACAAATTTTTCAATTTAGTTAACCTAAACTATCAGATGTCTGCAATTGTTTGTGACCTCAGGGGCTCATGACTCCCAGAGGGGGGATAAGATGTGGTGATCCCGAGTGCTTGAGATCCCATTGCTGTATAGTTACACATAAGACATCGTACACGTGAAGGGGTCAGAAACCAGGGACTTTGCTACCATGCAGCAGACGAGCAAATTATTTCTCCAAGCTTTGAAGCATAGTGTTCCTCACCTTGGGAAATGCATGCAGAAACAGAATTACTGTAACTTCGCCAACCATTATTACAGTAGAATAAGATTGAAAAAGTATCACCTGCAGAATAAATCCAAGATATCAGAATTAGCAAGAAACGTCCCGAGTCGGAGCTTCTCATGTAAGGTATGAACTATTTAAGTTAACCTATTTGTAGGCCATTAATATTAATTTTAGTTCATAAATAGTGGGTAAGATATCCATTGCTAATTTTCTCAGTAATTCCAATTTGATTTTAAGATTTTTCAGGCTCAAATATCTGTAACCAATATGAGTACAAAAGAACATATGTGGATCTATAGATCTATAATGATGTACATAAAAATGTAGATTCATAAAAACTGATTGATCGCAGGACTCACTGTGCCTGAAAATGTGCTTTAAAATATAGCTATTTCTAAAATTACCAGAATGTTATACCTAAAATTACTACAAGTTATACCTCTTAATAAAACCTAGTAATATGCTAATTGTTGTATGATTTGTAAACTGCAGTAAATGCTATGTAGTTGTATATCCTCTGTAAAAGGAATGAAAAACTATCAAGCGTTTTTCACAACTTGTGTTCCTCAAAGAAAATGCTGTTACCCTTCTGCCAGACGGCGAGTTATGGGCTTGAATTCAGCCTTGAGGAACTGATGGCACATATAGAGAGTACCGTCATGTTCCATTTTGCCTGAGACAGGCCCACTGTGCACCTGTTGTCCCTGTGTAGTTATTAATAGTCCTTGATCTTCTCAAAAGTGTTGATGTCAACGCTACATGGTCATCATGCTTAACTTGAAATCGGGCTGTTTGCTCTGTCGCTTCTTTGACAGGCATCCTCTACTTTTCGGTTGTGTTCCTGAGGTTCCTTCCACTACACTTGAGGGTGCTAATCTAACAATGTGTTACCATGATTTTATCATTTTCTTGCGTAGTGATTTTTTTGTCTTGGCTTCCTCTAATTGTGGTAAATTATATATTTTGAAAGTTACCATTTTAGCCACTTCTGGTGTGGAACTCAGTGGCATTAGTTACAGTCACAGGATTGTAATACATCTATAACCACATTTTCCAAAACCCTGTCATACGGCCCTCTCCAGAAATACCCCCAACAGTTTATGTTTCCCTCAGCCCAGGACATCGAATCTATTCCCTACGTCTATGAATTTGCCTATTCTGACATTTTGGGTGAGCAGAAGTACACAATAACTACCTTTTCTTTATTTGCTTTGTTAGTTTTGTTAATGTTTTTAGGGCTTGTTCATGTATCATAACTTCATCCTTCTTTATAGAGATAATATTCCATTTATATAATCTACGTTCTGTTTAACCCTCTATGGGGAACACTCCGTGTGTTATCTATATCTGAGTTAATCTTATTACCTAATTTTGTTTTTTTCCTTTTTCACGCAGTTTTTGTTCTTACCTTATAACTGTTTGGTGCACATATACTTCTCTGCCATTAGTTTCTAATGGTAGTCCTCGCCCTCCTCTTCCTGAGCTTCTTACATTCCAGTCTTTTAAATTGCTTTCCTTTGGAACGTTAGCTTGACTCTCTGATTCTAAGCTTTACACACTTAGAAACTTTAAAGTTCCCTTTTCTGTTTTGTTTGGTTTCTAACGTAGACTTACCATACTTTATGCTCATGAACTTTAAAGTTCTAGCTATTGCAGTAAGCCTTTGAGTGGCTTCACTTTGCGTGAGTAGAACATTTCGTCACTTGGTCTTGGTTTATAAATAGTAAGCAGGCATTGCCACCAGAGTAGCAGCTGTGAAATTAGCTCACACACTGAGCCAGGAGGGTCTCTCTGAAGCTGTCTGTCTCTGAGACAACTTTTAATTTTGTCATGCATTCCCACTCCTAGAAACTGACCTGGCTGACAGCAGCTCCACAAATAGAAGCTCCTTTAAGGACATCCTCCCCTGGCAGAGCAGTGCTGCTTTCCTGTGTTTGTGTTCCACCCCTCCCTCCATGACAAATGCATGACCTAATGCTGGGTGTTTATCCGTATGCTCCCTGAGACCTGAGGAAGCCTTCGAAAGATAATCCATAGGCGTGGAAATACTCGGAAGACAAAAAGACACATTTCTTTCTTTTAACAGGTTCCTCTGAGTTTCAAATTAGTCCACTCTTACAGGTTCTAATAAAGTAGAAGGCCTTTAATTAGGCCTATTTAAAGACCTGCTGCTTACATAAATTAAGTGAAGAACAAGAGAAGACAGTGTGTGTCAGAAATAATGGAAAGGGAAAGAATGAGCCAGGACTGCTCTGACTGTAGACTAGACAGGGTTCCTAATTTTCTTCACTCAGAAACAAGCAGAAAATAAACAAGCTCAAACCTCACTATGCCTTGTTACCCTGGCAACAAATTAGACAACTTTGGGATTCTTGAGTACCAACTGCTGCAGTCTAGATATGTGTCAGCAATCCTGGGAGCTTTTGAAAAATGCAGGTTTCTAGATCTGAAGCCGTTTCTGTTGAATTAGAATGTCTGTGGCTGAGACTTAAGGATCTGATTTCTTTATTTTTGAGGCAAGATCTATGTTCACCAGAACTCTTGTTGGTGCCTCTTGCCTCAGCCTCTCGAGTAACTGGGATCATAGGCATCACTCCAGCCAGAAGTCTGGTTTGTTTGTTTGTTTGTTTGTCTAAGTTCCCTGGGCAACCAAAATGCACCGCCTGCCTGCCACTGACACTGTATTTAGAAACTGGAGGTCCTTGGTGATGAAGTGTTGTTGCTCTAACCCTAATTCATTCACTTGTAAAGCTCTTTTCTGGCCAGCACCTGAAGTTTCCATAGTGCAGTGACCAGATGGTAGTATTTAGTCCATTACGCTCACTTTTGCAGTGACGCCTCGCATGCATGAAGCCTTGGGTTCAGCTAGGACAATTGGCCATGGTGCCAGCCACTTCAGTCTCTGCACTCAAGAGGCAGAGACGGGAGGAGAGGTGTCACAGTGTCCGTCCCACCAAATGAGAGTCAAGACCATTGCCCAGACTCTGGTCAAGCAAACTCTATTTTCTGTCAGACAGGATTTAAAAATATAGCCTCAAACAGAGGAAAGGTAGGGTTCATACAGTCCAAAAAGACTATAAGATTGGAGGATTTTAAAGGGTTCAGAGATTTCCAGAGGAATTTTGGTCCCTTGGGAACGTGGCTGAAGATTTTTAAATTATTTGGCAGAACATCTTATCTATCCAGATATATTCAAGGTGTGAGTCAAACTCCATAAGGTGGGGACCTTGTCAAATTCCAGAAACATGTTAAAGTACAATTGACTTGAATTTTGCAGCAAGCAGAAATGAACTTGTGACCTTTTAACAAGATGACTTCCATCCTTAAGATGGAGTCAGGCTGGCCCAGCAATGGCCATCCTCAGCTCTATAACATAAAGGGACACTCAAGGCCTGCCTAGGCTAAATGAATTTTTGTTTCTGAAACAAAAGGCATAGTGAGTTGTAAGAGATCAGTACAGTGAAGAACAAAAAAAGTAAGAATGGGGACGGAGAGTGGAAGAAAGCACATATTTAATAAGATGGTCAGTGTTGGACTCGGGCAGGATGGTGTGTGAGCATAGACATCAAGTAAGACAGAAAGAGGTGAACCACAGAGACATCTCATGCAGAGGGCTCTAGGCAGTCGGAAGAGTCTTCCATTTATATTGTCAGTGAGTTTTAGAGTCAAGGTTATATTAGTCTAATAAAATAAATTGAGTAATTCTGTCTTTTTTCCTGTTTTCTTAAATGGTCGATTATGAGATTTTTTTTCCCTTTGATTATTGGAGGGGCGTGGGAGAAGTTAGAATAATTGAGACAGGCTTTTTTTATATAGCCCAGACTTATATCAAAGTCCTTCTGCCTCATTTTTCTGTGTGCTCAGATTATAGGCATATGCCACCATAGCTAGTTCAAGAAAGGTACATTTGACAGCATCTGGCCATGGTATCTTCTTTCTTTCTTTCTTTCTTTCTTTCTTTCTTTCTTTCTTTCTTTCTTTCCTTCCTTCCTTCCTTCCTTCCTTCTTTCTTTCTTTCTTTCTTTCTTTCTTTCTTTCAATACGTACTACCTTTTGTGAAGTTATTTCCTAGTGTAGCTTTTTTATGTCCTGAGTCAGTTTTGGGAGCACTGCACTGAAGAGTGCACAGCATCTCTAGTGCCTGCACAGAATCCAGCCAGACAGTATTCTAGCACAGAGAGGCAAGGGACACACAGGCCCTCTCCCCTACTTGATGATCTATTGAGAGTTAATGGCTTGCTGGGGGGAGAGTTCATTTTCTCTAAGGTGTGGCCCATGTTAGGTAGAACCTGTCCCAGTGGATGGCTCGCCACACTAAGGGGTATATAGGCCGCAGAGATGCAGCGTCAATGGGTTATAAAATAGGGCATCGCACATGAACATGGGAGGGAGTGGAGAAGTGGAGGTGGATCTGATGGGTAAAGCTGATCAAAATAACAGCTATATGCATATATAACATTCTCAAATAATTAATAAGCTATATTTAAAATGTTTTTAATCTCTATTATAATTAATTATACCATGTTTCTCATATCTAATAATCTTTGTCTTTTTCTTGATCAGTTTTATTATTCATTTGTCTTTTTTAGTAGTTTTCTGGGGATGGGAAATTATTTTTTAAATTTTCTCATTTTTCTTTACTTGGGCTTTTCTTTTCAGTCTCCTCTAATGGAGATGCAGTGTCTGTGTGTCCTGCTATTAATTCAGTCTCCTCTAATGGAGATGTGGTGTCCATGTGTCCTGCTATTAATTCAGTCTCCTCTAATGGAGATGCCGTGTCCTTGTGTCCCACTATTAGTCATGGAATATCTTGTTTTGTCCTTCTATGATGATCGACAGTTTTGCTGGGTATAGTAGTCTGGGCTGGCATCCGTGGTCTCTTAATGTCTGCATAATGCTTGACCATGACCTTCTGGCTTTCATTGTCTCCGCTGAGAAGTCAGGTGTAACTGATAGGTCTACCTTTATATGTTACTTGTCCTTTTTCCTTTGCAGCTCTTAGTATTCTTTCTTTACTCTGTATGTTTAGTGTTTTGATTATTATGTGGCAAGAGGACTTTTTTTTGGATCTAATCTATTTGGTGTTCTGTAAGCTTCTTGTATCTTCATAGGCATATCTTTCTTTAGGTAGGGAAAGTTTTCTTCTATGATTTTGTTAAATAAATTTTCTGTGCCTTTGAGTTGAACTTCTTCTTCTATACCTATTATTCTAAAGTTTGACCTTTTTATGGTGTCCCATATTTCATGGATATTTTGGGTTAAACTTTTGTTAGATTTTAGTTAGATCTTTAACTGATGAGTCTACTTCCTGTATTATATCTTCAACGCTTGAGAGTCTCTCTTCCATTTCTTGTATTCTATTGTTCATGCTTGCATTTGTGATTCTTGATCTTTTTCTCATGATTTCTGTTTCTATAATTCCTTCGGCTTGTGTTTTCTTTATTTTTTTTCTATCTCAGTTTTCAATTCCTGAATAGTTTTTTTTTTATATGTTTGAGTTCTTTTTCTTGGTTTTCTTTAAGTGATTTGCTGATATCTTCCAATTTTTTGTTTTTTTCCTCCATTTCTTTAAGGTAATTTCTCATTTCATCTTTAAGAATTTCAAACATTCTCTTGAGGTTATTTTTTAAGATCATTTTCTTCTGGTTCATCCATATTTAGCTGTTCAGGTCTTGCTTTTGTAGGGTCTTTAGGTTTTACTGGTATTGTGTTGCTCTTTGTGGTGTAGCATGTGATCTTACCTTTCCTACTCATCTTTTCCTCTAATAGGTGTGGTCTGAGATTCTGTTGAATAATCTTCTAGGTGCCAGTGAATCCAAAGCTCAGATGGTTGTTCTTCATGGTACAGTCACTGTCACCTTTCTTACCCCGTTGGTTATTTCTGTTCCTGGAGGTAGCTCAGTGCTCCTGTGCTTTAGTCTGTTCCCTTGGAGTTTGCTGTCTCAGGCTTACTTTGGCCTAGGCTGCTGGCTTTGATCTGTTTTTGTAAATCTTGGTCTGGATGTCCTCCTGCAGAAGTCTCTGGCTTGGAGTTGGACCTGTTGTGGTGGAGATCACTGACTCTGGATCTGGTCGCTGGCTCAGTCCTGATCCACCCTTGTCCTGGGACTGGGTTTGCTCCTGGCTTCTGCTGCTGGTGGAGCTTGTTCTCTCTGTGTCTTAGGTAACTGGTTCAGTCCCACTCCGGTTCTGGTGGAGATTGCAGACTGTGAGTCAGGTCGTTGGCTCAGTTCTGGTCTGCCAGTGTCCCAGGACTGGGTTGGCTCCCAGGGTTGGATTTGCTCCTGGCTTCTGCTCCTGGTGGAACTTGTTTCCTCCAGCTCTCTCTGTCCTAGGAGTCTCATTCGGCCCTCTCTCATGTCCCACTATTAATTCAGTCTTCTCTAATGGAGATGCAGTGTCTGTGTGTCCTGCTATTAATTCAGTCTCCTCTAATGGAGATGCAGTGTCTGTGTGTCCCACTAGTAATTCAGTCTCCTCTAATGGAGATGCAGTGTCTGTGTGTCCTGCTATTAATTCAGTCTTCTCTAATGGAGATGCAGTGTCTGTGTGTCCTGCTATTAATTCAGTCTTCTCTAATGGAGATGCAGTGTCTGTGTGTCCCGCTATTAATTCA
>JAQHUG010000024.1:6925032-6945746 GCA_028555095.1 Dicrostonyx torquatus
CTATTAATTCAGTCTTCTCTAATGGAGATGCAGTGTCTGTGTGTCCCACTAGTAATTCAGTCTCCTCTAATGGAGATGCCTTGTCCGTGTGTCCCACTAGTAAGTCAATCTCCTCTAATGGAGATGCCGTGTCTTTGTGTCCCACTAGTAATTGTTTTGGCTGAAACATTAGCCTCCAGTTGTCTCTGTTACTAGAGGGACATTATTCTTTCTGTAGGCAGTAACTCTGGTACTGTGTGGATGTTGTGCGTTATTCTTGCCCAGTGAGTTTAACTGTTGATGATTTTAGTCCTGTTTATTTAACCAGAGCTCTTCCCACACTTCCCACATTGCCTAGCTAGTTTTATTCTCTAAGGGAAGGCTTCTTTGCCAGGCAATGGTGGCACACACCTTTAATCCCAGTACTAGGGGGGGTAATAGCAGAGAATCTCTGTGAGTTCAAGGCCAGCCTGGTCAACAGAGCAAGTTTGAGTATAGCCAGGACTACACAGACAAACCCTGCTTCTTCAAGGTTTTTTTTTTTCTTTTAATTTTTAGTTGATGCAAAGGTTTGTCTTTTTATTTGCTTGTTTGTGGAGTTTACTTTTTCAGTGCATTTTAACTAATTAGTTGTTCTTCCTTTTGATGCTCAAATTCTCCCACATGTGGCTAGTGAATGCCCCTTCATACTGTCCCTTGTGTCTTGTTGACATGCCTTTGTTGTCCTGGGGACACTTCCTTTGTGGTACAAGATTTGCTAAGCCTACCTTGTGCTCTCCCTACCCAAGGTATGGAATTGGCCATTTATTAATGATCTCATCTTCAATTCAGTGTTTTTCTACTTCAAGATTTCTTGTCTTCAAAATTTAACATTTTTGCCATAATAAAGTTGCATATTTGATTGTTAATACCTTTCATTGTTTTAGTGGGTTTTATGTTGGGCCCTTTGGAAAGTGGTAAATGGTGAGTTTTGCTTCTGATGGAGTGATAAAGATTTCAGTAGGCATGGAAATGAAAATGGGGGGGATGATAAAGAGTTTACTGAGCTTTTACAGAACCCTGGCTCAGACTCCCAGAGTACAGACTGGGAGTGATGGCACTCATCTATAATCCCAGCACTCTAGAGGTAGAGGATCGGATGTCTAAGGTCACCTTCCACTACACAGCAAGTGTAAGCCCAGCAGGAGATTCATGAGACTCTAAAAAAAGAAAATCTTTTCAGTTAGGCGTTAAGTATTCTCTGGATTCAAGTAAGCTTAGGTTCAAGGCTTCTCATATGCGAAGGTAGAGTTTCAAGACAGATTTCTAGTGATATTCTAGGTTATAATTTAATGTTCTAGGCAATAGTAGAGGGCTATTAATATATCAGCCATAGACAGTATAAAAATGTAAAAATGTGAATGAAAATAAATGTGGAAAACCTTCATTATTTTGACTGCAAATAATTACTCAGAAATCAACTGTACGATTGAAAGCAGAAGTTGAGGGTCTGAGGAGATGACTCTGGGTACTTGCTGCCAAGGCTTGCCGCCTGAGCTCAGTCCACGGAGTGAAGGCGAGAACTGACTCCCACAAGTCAACCTCTAACCTCCGTGGCCCCCAACATTAAATAAATAAATACATAATAATTTTGCAAGAAAGTTGGTGCTGAAAGTTGAGATTACCATAACAACTGTGATGACTAAATCAAATCTAGTACAAATCATTAAAGCATCCCCCCAAATTTTAAAGAACAACTGTTAAAAGGATTATTGTCCATTTAGTCCATCTTGACAAATTTTCTGTTTTGTTGTGTTTACTTTTCGGTTGTAAACTCCTTACTATATAAATAACATATGTAGCTTACATTCTCAACATGATTGGTAAAGTACCCTGAACATACGTAATCGGCTGCTTGGGCCCTCCCCAACGGCCCCGGTAAAGTACCATGAACATACTTGGGCATTAGATATCTAGCAACTGCTTGGGGGTCCTCCCCAGTGACTTGTTGCCCCTCTGGCACCATTGCTGTGCAGCTGTTGTCTCTGGCAGAGAGCTGAAGAATCGGGCATCTTGACTAAAATTCTTTTGTTTAAGCAAGGCAAGGCAGTGGAGTTTGAATTATTGGTGGTTTTTCTACTTTGGCAGTTTTAGGTTTAGCCTTATCCAAGTGTTGATGATCTGTCTAGTACTTACCTGCTCACCAGGAGGCGCCCAGAACGCCTAGCTTACTGCCCCGAATAAGGCTCAGTGGGTGATTCTGTAGTTTCTTCTCCATGTCTACTAAATGTTATTACATTCCATTGCTTTTCCTTCCTTTTTTACAATAAACTATCCCTTAAACAGGAAGGGGGAAGCTAGGTGGTAGTGAAACTTTTAACCCCAGCACTTGGAAACAGAGGCAAGCGAATTTCCAAGTTCAAAGCCAGCCTGGTCTACAGAGTGAGTTTCAGAACAGCCAGGGATACACAGAGAAGCCCTGTCTCAAAACAAACAAACAAGCTAACAACAAAAAAAGGAAAGCTTTGTTGTTATGAGCTGTCATTTAACTTTTTGATCCAATAAACAGTTCTGCTTTGTAGAGTTACATATCCCAACAACATAAGAAACTGGTAATAAAATAGAATAAATTTTGTAACTGTTCTATGAATAAATTAATAGCCAACATCTATCAGCTAAGAAATGTCTTCCTTTCTCATGATGTGCTTCAGTGCTTATGAAACCTCGCATCTGGATTAAATATGTAAAACTTCAAAGCATTTCTTTCCTCTTTAGCTGTATGTAGTGTTTCTGATGTTGCCAGGGCTTCTTAGTGCTCCTAGAAGTATCTTAAGGACTCATACACTTGTTATAATGTGTCGGGTCTATCTTCTTTTGATGGCTTGAGAAAGAATAAGATCTGTAAAAACACATTTCATAAATATCTGATGTGGTACCTGTGTTAAAAAATAAAAAGTACAATTACAAGAAGCAAAGTTTAAAAATTTTTGATCATACCACCAAACATGTTCCTAGGATCTTCTGCCTATTAAGCCAGAAAACGAAAAATCCCATTCTGAAAGCATGGATGCATTTGAAAAAGTGAGAACAAAATTAGAAACTCAGCCCCAAGAAGAATATGAAATCATCAATGCCGAGGTAAGCTGCGCTGAGTCTTCTGTGAGAACCATATATACTGTCAGTTCAGAGGCAAACATAACATCAGAGTCTTGTTGCATGTGGCCTCTCAAGCATGCTGAGCATTTCAACTTTAAACAATAGGCAAAATATTCTTAAAATTAGAACTTAAGATGAAGCATGATAGATGAATTCTGGGTAGATGTTGGAGAATAACAGCTCCAGTGTAGATTTGCAGCAATTGCAAGGAGGTACATATAAAGCGTCATTTATTTATTATTTCAAAAGTATCAACATGTTGCATCTACATTTTTATAAAAGAAAATTCAGTGTAGTAAAGCTAAATATGCAGTTAGTCACTTTATATTTATCAATCATAAATTTTCAATTGAAATAAATTGAACAAAGAGATTGAAAATCTTTTCATTAAGACTGGAAAACATGCCAGAGATTATAAGTGAAAATGGCATACATAGTAAAATACACAGAGTAGTAACAGTTCCAGATTCCAGATACGCCACCTGAGACCATGTAAGCCGGTCACTCACATTTGAGATGTGTTAGACAAGAGCCCTGTAATGTTTATCACTCGCGGTTAAGGTGTGTTAGACAAGAACCCTGTAATGCTCATTTCTCGACCTCAAACCCTGTCTCACCACAGTGTACCTGGTATAAAATCAACCTGTGCTGCACAGGTGATGGCAGGGATTTTGAAGCAAGGGTACCAGGATGTTGATTGGCATTTCAAACTCACCAGTTTTCCCATCTTAAAGATGCCACTTGACATCATTAATTGAATTCCACTATACAAATACTAGATGAATGACTATAGATTTTGTTAGCTCTTGCATCTGCATATTAGAAATGACCAACCATTCTGAATGTAGGACAGCTGTTTCTTGCTACCTGTGTTGTAAAAATGGTCCATTTCCTATTTCATATTCAGTAGATCTGCCTCTTATGATATGATAGGTCCCATCTCTTCATCTGAAGTAGTCAAACCATTAAATAACTAAGTAAGCCGGGTGGTGGTGGTGCATGCCTTTAATCCCAGCACTTGGGAGGCAGAGACAGGAGTATCTCTGTGAGTTTGAGGCCAGTTTGTTCTACACAGTTAGTTCTAGGATAGGGCCCAAAGCTACACAGAGAAACCCTGTCTCAAAAAAATAAAATTAAATTAAGCTATTGTAAGTAAGTCATATTTCTTTTCATTGTCAGATTAAGCATGGCGGTTTTGTTTATTATCAAGAAGGTTGCTGCTTGGTTCGTTCCAAAGATGAAGAAGGTAATTTAAACAGGAAGCTTCATAGTAGTTCAAAGCTATTAGAATAGATTTCTTAAAGATTATATCTAAGTTTTTTAAATGATTGGTTCTAAATATCTGGGTCAACTTAAACTGGTGTTAAAAACCACACTGAGAGGCATTAACGGAGCGTGGAGATAGACTCTAGCATATTTTATATATGTTCTGTGTCTCAGTGCTAGGTACTTCATGTACATTATGTGTGTCATTTGTATTTTCTTTGTCAATTCTGTAGTCTATAAATACTAGACCAGCAGTTCTCAACCTGTGGGTCGTAACCCCCTTGGCAAACTTCTGTCTCCAAAAAAACATTTACATTATGATTTATAACAGTAGCAAGATTACAGTTATGAAGTGGCAGTAAAATAATTTTATAGTTGGGGGTCACCACAACATGAGGAACTGTGTTAAAGGGTCGCAGCACTGGGAAGATTGAGAACCACTATGCCAGACTGTCATAATAGCTCATAGATTTATACATAGAAGAGTATTGCATGAAATATTTTTAAGTAATGATTGTAGGAGGACATCAGTATATGGCTTCAGAGTGCTGACATTTACAAGTATATGCTATGGAGTTCTCCTATCCCTGCCTACCTTTATGCAGCAGACAGTGATAATTATGAAGTTTTGTTCAACCTGGAGGAACTCAAATTGGACCAGCCCTTCATTGATTGTATCCGAGTTGCTCCTGATGAGAAATACGTGGCTGCCAAGATAAGAACTGAGGATTCGGAAACATCCACCTGCATAGTCGTGAAGCTCAGCAATCAGCCTGTAATGGAAGCGTCTTTCCCCAACGTGTCCAGTTTTGGTAAGCTCCAAGTCAAGCCCCTTGAAAAGGCAGCTATAGCAAGCTGCTCACACTTCTGAAAGTCTTTAGCCCGCGGTAGGGAAGGAGATGGTGATGATCAGGGCCTGGTCCATCTCTTGAACTCCACATCTTCCTATGGACTTCTGTTGTGAAATACTCCCTGCTTTAATTATCTATCCAAGTGGGTCACTTTAAAATTGTGCTCGTGGGGGACTAGAGAGATGGCTCAGTGGCTTGGAACACGTATATTACTCTTGAAGAGGACCTATGGTCAGTTTTCAGTGCCCATGCTGGGCAGCCCACAACCACCTGTACCTATAACTCTTGGAGGATCCAACAGAGACCCACATGGAGACACATACATACATATACATAAATAGAAATTTAAAAAATAAATAAATATTTCTTGAACTGACGAAAGGCTTTGTGGGGAAAAACACTTGTCACATGGTTGGCCTGATTTTAAGCCCCAGAACTCATGGTGAAAAGAGACAGACAGTTCCAGAAAGTTGTTCTCTGACCTTCACACCTGCACCATGACCCACACACACTTGTATTCACACACACTTCTTACGCTCACCAATAAATAAAGTAAATAAAGTATATCTTAAATAAAGCAGTGTTCGTGTTTTTGAGACACTTCTAATCTAAGTTCCACATGTATATTCTGTTCTAGAGTAATTCCTAGCCAGCTTATCATGACGGCTAAAGTGTTGCGGGTGCTGCTTCTTGATAGTTTATTCAAGTTTAAACTTGCGGGCTGGAGCGATGGCTCAGAGGTTAAGAGTACTGGCTATTCTTCCAGAGGTCCTGAGTTCAATTCCCAGCAACCACATAATGACTAACAACCATCAGCAATGAGATCTGGTGCCCTCTTCTGGCCTGCAGGCATAACACTGTATACACATATATACGGTATAACACTGTATACATAATAAATTAAAAAAAAAGTTTAAACTTGCTTATTTTTTATTACATGTTATCCTGGAGGTCTATTATAGCACATTTCTCAGAGTCACACCTGAGAACTGGAAGATGTTGAGATGACATCAATGGAAACTGGCATTTTAGTAGTAGATTTAACTTTAAATTTTATTATTTATCGTCTTGAACATGTTCACACTTTGTCTTCCCTTTACATTGCCATTATTTTCTGAATTGTTTAGTTAGATGCTTTTGCATTGAATAGAAAAATTGAAATGATATTCTACCTAATGCATTCTTTTGTATGTGTGAGTCATCCTGTCTTTCTGTTTGTCTCTCTTCTTCTTCTCTCTCTCTCTCTCTTCCCCCTGCCATGTATCTGTGTGCCTTTGTCTGCATATGTGTTACATGCATGTGAGTGTGCAGGTGTAGGTATCCATGCTTGCTCATGCAATGACCAGAATAAGACATTAGCGTCTTCCTCCATCATCCCCTGCCTCAGTGCTTTGAGACAGAATCTGTCACTGAGCCAGGAGCTTCCCATTTTTGGCTAAGCTGACTAGCTAGCAAGGAAGCCCTTGTGATCCATCTCTCAGCACCCCCACCCCCACCCTGGGAAGTCCTGGTGTTACAGCCATGCACAGCTTTTTCTGTGAGTGCTGGAGAGTCAGACTCCGGTACCCGTGTTTCTACCAGCCCCTGCATGGTGAAGTCTAAGAAATACATTTTTGCATCATACCTCTAAGATCAGAGTTCACATAATATAGTAATGACTTACAGTGACTGTCAGCCAGGTGGCAGTCATGATAATTGTGTATAAATCTCCGTTGACAGGTTCTGGCAAAAGGAAGGACCCTGCTAAAATGCATTCGGTAGCTTGAGCTGTCTATACCCTGGGAGCAGACATTGAACACAGTGGGAGAGAAAGTGATCAGTGTTTCTTCAATTAAGCAGCCATCTCCCAAAAGCAAATGTGACTTTACCAATATCTTTTTTTAACACCAAAGATTATGGATTTTTATTTAGGTGGCTGATTAGACTAAGTAATTGAAAACTTGGAAAGCTGTAGTGATGTTTTATTTATGTCTCTGGCTTATAATAAACACAGGTTTGATTCAGTCAGGTTCATGCTATATACAGGTTTCCAGGGCTATGCTTTCTACACATCTCTTCACTTGGCAGTCAGCCTTTGAGCACTACACCTTTCTAAACAATATGCAGGTGGTGTGTCTAATTCCTCTCGTTCCTCCCTTTCAGAATGGGTGAAGGATGAGGAAGATGAAGATGTCTTATTCTACACCTTCCAGCGGAACCTTCGCTGTCATGACGTATATCGAGCCACATTTGGTGACAACAAACGTAACGAGCGTTTCTACACAGAAAAGGACCCAAGGTGCCAGAATACTGCAGTTACGCCCTTTTCTCCAGAATAGTCCCCGTTTTCTAAAGTGCTGATCTTGTTGTCTTGAAGTGTCAAGAACTGAAGAAAACTATTTTATTATTCTGCCTTCTAGAACCAATCTATAGAGTTTTCCAAATTCTATCAATATGGGATACCTGATTATGAAAAATTATAAATATGGCCATAAAGAGTCAAGGTTTTTCATTTTCAGTACTTCGGTTGTTGGTTATTTAAAAACAGTTTTTCATTTTGATGAGAGAATATCTTTTAAATTCATGTCCAGGCAAGGGCCTACTAATATATTCTTAAAGGTTATTCCTTTTTAAATATTGACTTTGTTTTCAAATATTTCTGTTTCTAGAGCATAAAAATCTATATATTCCAATGAAAACTGTATAGATTCTGAAGGGAAAGATCTATGCTAAATTAAAAAATCTGATTTGTAAGTCACTGAATAGCCAGCATCCATCCTTCCCAACATCCTCTCTTTCTCACACACACACACCATTACAAATTTTTTTTTCTGGCAGAAATATTATTCACCAAGAACAAAACTGAATGTTTAAAAGGAAGAAATCTCCAAACCAAGAGATCTAGTGAAATGGGCTCAGAGAAACCCTGATTATATGATGTATATCATATTGGTATGTTGCTCATACCAATCACTTGACATCTTAGACATTTCCAGAGGAATTTTAGCTGTACATCTGTAATGTTTTACAAATTAATATCTTTTATCCAGACAGTTAAAAATTTATGGGAAGTAAACAGCAAAATGGACAGCTCTGTAGCTCTTCAGCCATTGCTTCTCTTTATGTTGGAACCTAAGTCTTCCAGTAAGAAAATTAGAGGCTGGTGTGGTAGTGCATGCCCTTGGTGCACTCCTTTAATCCCAGTATTCAGGAGTCAGAGGCAGATGAATCTCTGTGAGTTCGAGGTCAGCCTGGTCTACATAGTAAGTTCCAGGACAGCCAGAAAAAAATAGTGAGACCCTGTCTCAAAAATCCAAAAGAAAACAACAAAGAAGAAAAAGAATTAGCTAAGAGTAACCCTATTCCACCTACAAGGGCTTAGCCGGGAGTACCTCATGCTCCGCCTGTAAGTGGTTCTGTATTCTTCACTGGCGCTCATAAGATTGCCCTTAAAGAAACCATTTCTTTCCGTGTTAAATTTTATTTTATTGTATGGGTATTTTTCCTACATGTGTGTCTGTGTAGCACATGTATACCTAGGACCCACAGAGGCCAAGAGAGGACATTGGATGCCCTAGACCTGGAGTTACAGGCAGTTGTGAGCTACGATGTGGGTGCTGGGGACAGACAGTATTGAGCTACAATGTGGGTGCTACAGTGTGGTGCTCTTAACTGCTGAGTCCCCCATCTAGCCCTCCAAAAGCAGTTCTTGTTCAGTTTTTAATATATTGTAATATTTCACCTATTGCATTGTGCTTAAGGATTGGACAGTGGTATGCATTCCAAATGATGCCACTGATTCCAAATGTTTTCTAGGGATTATAGCTCAGCTCCAGCTCTTGTTCCTTCCTCTAAGCATACCCTTCATTTAAATATATGTATGGAGGTTTAACAGCGTCAGGTCATTTCAGGCTAACCACTCACACAGCTAATAATATTCCAGAGTGGGAAAGTAGAGTTTCCTACCCAAATCCCATGTCTGCAACCAGTACGTAATGACTTCATGCAGTCCTGTGCTTTTCTTCCTTTGCAGCTATTTTGTTTTCCTTTATCTTACAAAAGACAGTCGTTTCCTCACCCTAAATATTATGAACAAGATGACTTCTGAGGTGTGGTTGATAGACGGCTTGAGCCCTTGGGACCCACCAGTGTTGATTCAGAAGAGAATACATGGGGTCCTTTACTATGTCGAACATCGAGATGATGAATTATACATCCTCACTAATGTTGGAGAGCCTACAGAATTCAAGGTAGTTCTCCATTCTGCTTGTTCCCATTGGGATGGGCTGTTAAGTGCCTGCTTTCCCTCATCAACCTGCCTTGCTACAAGAGAGAATGTGGGAGGGGTTTAATGTGTGATTGACACTGCCTTCCTGTGCATTGCCACTCCCATTTCTCTTCCATCATTTCTCTTCCCTTAGAGATAACATTTCAACCTACTGTACTTCTATTTAAAACATCAGTAAATGACACATTCTGCAGTGTTTGTTTTGTGAAAACCAAACTGGTTGGCTTAAAGGAGCACAGTCTAACTCCCGGTTGTGAGTTGGCAGTTGGATTAGTCTCAGGCAGGCATACCAATGCCTCCATTGTCCACTGGTTGACTGGCACCACACTGTCTCACCAGCACACTAACCTAGGCTAAAAGGGTGACGTTCACATTTTGCCCTTGATACAGACTAAAGAGTAATCGCTAGCTAGTGTGGTCTCTTCAGTGCTCTCATCCCTGAATGCTGCATGTCACCTACATCTCCTCTAACCTTGTTCATACAGCTGATGCGAACAGCAGCTGATGCCCCTGCCATTATGAATTGGGATTTATTCTTCACAATGAAGAGAAATACCAAGGTTGTAGACTTGGACATGTTTAAGGACCACTGCGTTCTGTTCCTGAAGCACAGCAACCTCCTCTACGTTAACGTGATTGGTCTGGCTGATGACTCCGTCCGCTCTCTCAAGGTACATCTACTCCCACCAGCACACAGTGCAGCTTAACAGAGCATAGGAATTGGAATGCCATGTACTTTTCTTAAAAGAGATTTAATTTAAGTGGATTTTAGCACCCTGGCTTTTATCAGGTCTAGATTTATATTAGAATGTCTTGAGAGACCTTGTTTTAATGCAGTCTTATTAAACCTCAGAAATAGAGTTTGGGGTCATTATGTTTTCCTTTCCACATAACCGAGACCTTCTGACATCTGCTTGCCCAGGCCATGGCCCAGAAGGACAGTAGCCACATCTCTGTATTTCCACCACATGCTTGTATCTGCATCTCCTCTCTTTGCCAGTTTTGTTTTCCGTGCGGTATACACCTCCTCCCTCTCAGTATCTGATGTCAGTGGTCTCCATGGCACAGAGGGATGATAATAGCGTGTCTAACTAGTTAACACTGACTATTGCTCCCAAGACAAGATCAAATGCCTTCAGAAATGAACCTGATAAATTAATGAATGGCAAACTTACTGTTTATTTTCAAAGTAGCATTAAGTGAATTAAAGTTATGAGCCCTGAAGAGAAGACAGCCTTCATTCTGCCTGAGAATGAGAGACTACAGTGGATAGATAAGAATTCAGTATTTCATATCTGAGAATGAGAAAGCCATTCAAACACAGCTCTAAGCTGAAGTCCATATATCTTCAGGGACCCAACTCTTAAATTTGTTTTGCTAAAGCAGAATACATTTCTGGAGGATGAAGCTATGACATAATGCTTTTTAACTGGTGTGAGCAATCTATAAATTATAATGACAGGAACAAATTATTTTTAGTGGGCTGCAGAGATGGCTTAGCAGTTAAAAGCACTGACTGCTCTTCCAGAGGACCAAGGTTCAGTTCCCAGCACCCATATGGCAGCTTACAACTGTCTGTAACTCCAATTTCAGGGGACCTGACACCCATTAAAAAAAAAAAAAAACTTATTTTTAGTTTGAAGTGTTAGAGCTATACTTCATGTATTATTAGGCAACTATATTAGTAAAGACTGAAGCAAACAGATAGGAACCAGGGAGATGAATTCAAGATTGTTACCATGAGAGCCTATAACAATTAGAATTCTTGAGTTGCTCCCTAAAATCAAATTCTTAAGTTTAACATTGAATCTCTTAGATGTCTGTATAGGTGTCCTGACCTAAAAATAGTCATCATTTGAGGAGTTTCCTTCTTGTCCCTGTCTGCGGTGTTTGGGAAGCTGTTGGAGAGCATATATTCTCATTGCTGTCTATAGAAATGGGGATGGTAAATGCGTGATTTCTAGCAATGCATTTATTACATCTATCAAGAAAACTGGAAATACCATATAGAGATTTTCTGCTACAAATTAGGTTTATTGGGGCTGGTATAGCCCAGGCTGGCCTTGAACTTCTGATCCTCTTGCCTCCACCTCCCATGTGCTAGGATTCTAGGTGTGGAGCACCACACTTGTGGCTTTATGTGGTGCTGGGGTTTGAACCCAAGGCTTTGTGTGCTAAGCAAGCACTCTACCAGCCCCCATGACTAGACTTCTAAGTAAATATGACCTTTTCTTATTTTTAATAAGTATTCTTATTTAAAGGTATTCCCCCACATACGCACTTGCTATTTCACAGCAAATGCTGTCTTTAGTGTCTGCTGTGTTGTCTATCCCATCACTCTCTGGCCTGTCCCAAACTGTAGGCCCCTGTTATGCCCTGACTGTTGTTCTAGGTCCTCATCAAAGAGAATCGAATGCTTCAGTACATACCATGTGCTACTTAAAAGTAATTTTATAACTATGTGATGCTGGACAACACTAATAAATACCCATAGACCATGATTTACATAAAAGACAAAACCTTTAGCCCCGGTGTGAGGAGTTAATAACATGCCTAGTAGATACTTGACCAAAAGATCTTTCTAACGATCTCTGGCAATGGGAATGTTAAACTTTCCTTGTATTAATTTTTTATCATTGGTCATCATGTCATCAGTATTTTCTGATTTTTTTATTTTATTGTAATACCTGGAAAGTAAATTGAGGTTGTTTTCTTATAGCACTAGGGTGCAAAGCCAAGTCCTTGAGCATACTGGATAAACTCAGCCACCAAGCCTTACATCACCCTCACTCCCAAGTCCTTGAGCATACTGGATAAACTCAGCCACCAAGCCTTACATCACCCTCACTCCCAAGCCCAAGAAATGTTTTGCTCTATGCTGTCATCATCTTTCTTTGCCATGGAGTCTATTTCCAGGCCAAATTCTTTCAGTACATTACAGCTTAGTAGGAAACATGACTTACGATGCCCTTGAGACGGCTAATATTTCTACATCGGCTGAACAACTGTTTCAGAGTGCGTGGTCTTGGAATAGTTCTTATGACTAAATGTTGGTCCCTGGTTTTAGAGAAACCCAGATTTGATTTGTTGGTACCAGTTGTCCTAAAGCTGAAACAGTGTATTCCAAAGTCATAGTTAAGTTTTACTGAAAGGCAAGTAGAGCTCTGCCGCGAATGTGGGTCCTTGTTAGTTTCCCTGGAAGTAGACCCGGGGTTCACTGGGGAAATGCACCTGAGCACTGTGCTCTCTGGCTGTGGTTTCTGCAGGTGAAACTCTGTCCTCCCGAGCCTCACAGCCCTTCCTCCCTTGTTCAGTAGTGCCCGCCAGGGATGTTGCTGTGCCAAGACCTCTGATTTTCTAAGGAATTTGCTCTTTCTGCAATTACTCAGAAAGAGAAAGGCACTTACTCTTGGCCCCTTTCGACTCTGTCAGCCTGCTTACCAGGCTTGTTTAAAAGGTGTAAGTGGGATGTTAGTGGAAGGCTTGACGCTGGACCCTGCTGCTCTAAGAGAATAAATTTTGATTCCTTTCCTTTTTTCTTAAAGTTAAGAATCTTGAGCATAATAGCTCTGAGTCTCTCCGAGTCATTGTGCCTGGAAAGGTTTTGTTCTGCACAATGGTTAGCCTCGAAGCTAAAGTTAGAAACAAATTGGAAGTGCTTTAGTGCTGCTGAGCCCGTTTGTAGCCCTGGAATAATAACTCTCATCACTGGCTGTCCAGGCAGCAGGAGAAGGACTGGTGGGAAAATCATTGCAAACATTCACGCGAGGTCTCTCGTCTATAAGAGCAGGACTGGAGGCTGTTGCTGGGGTGGGACTCTTATTTCATTTCTCTTATTCCTAGCCCTTTGGTTCTTTTATCACCCAAGTTTGTATCCCAAATAAACCTGATATGAAAAAGCAATTTCATTTAAATCTAGGATTATGATAAACTCATTTCCTACATTCTTTACCGTTATTGGTAATTTATATGTGGTTTTATTTGTGTACTTAAAATCTGTTTTCATAATGAAGTAATTCATAAGTGATGATTATGTGGTATCGGAGAGTAGGTCTCCACACTGTGTTGTTTGGAGCAGACACAGAAGCTTTCATTTTAACTAGTGGAAATTTTTTTTTTGTTCTTCAGCTCCCTCCTTGGGCCTGTGGATTCATAATGGAGACAAATTCTGACCCAAAGAACTGCCCCTTTCAGCTCTGCTCACCAATACGACCTCCAAAATATTACACTTATAAATTTGCAGAAGGCAAATTGTTTGAGGAAACTGGACATGAAGATCCTATTACAAAGACTAGTCGTGTCTTACGCATAGAAGCCAAAAGCAAGGTAAGTGTGTGATCCCTGCTTTCAGCTCCCAGATACCGCAAGTGCACCGTGCCTGAGCCCTGGGCATCAGGGCCGCATCAGATACCACAAGTGCACCTTGCCCGTGCCCGAGCCCTGGGCATCAGGGCCGCATCAGATACGGCAAGTGCACCCTGTCCGAGCCCTGGGCGGGGCCGCATCAGCACTGCTGTGTGGAAGTCCCTTTTACTGTGAAAGATCCAGATGATTTTAGAATACATAAATTTTTCCTTTTAATTTTAACATGCATTTTTTTAACATGGACTTAAAATTCTCTGACTTGTATGCTAAGCCCTTCTTTTCACTTGCTTATGTTTGAATTAATAAAAAGAGTAAATAATCAAAGTTGGTATGCACTGACGGTGATAACTTTGAGAGTACAGCAAGTAGCTGATTAGAGTAGACTAGACTAGTACAGTCCCGGCTGTCATGAGGCTTTGCTGTAGCGGGGGCAATGCCAGAGGCTGAAGAAATCGTTATGATGATGCATTGACAGCTACAACGGAAAGCATACTGAATACACTGGAAGTGTGGTAAAGAGACTTCACCTAGACTAGCGAGAGCCACGCGGTCTTTTCTGAAGAAGTAACATGTCTGTCTTAGTTAGGGCTTCTATTGCTCTGATAAAACACCATGACCTGAACAAGTTGAGAAGACAGGGTTTGTTTCTGCTAGAAAACCCATATTCTCTTCCTGGTACCCAACATGTTGGCTCACAGTCATCTGTAACTGCAGCCCAAAAGAATGTGACACCTTTTGCCAGACTCCATGGGCACTGCACATATGTGATACAAGCATACATGCAGACAAATCACCCATACATATAAAATAAATAAATGACTTTGATTAGATTAATAGTTATATAGGCCTTTGAAGGATGCACATAGCCATCAGTGGGCCTGAGCAAGAGCTGATGTACCAGTGTTCAACATTTTGACGTTTCCTGGGGTCAGTCAGCACGTTTGTAAATATTAAAGATGAGAATTGTCAATATCTAGCCTTAGGCATAGGGACTAGGTTGTACTAAAATTTCCAACCTAAGTAGGCTCTTTGTCTTGACCCACAAGAAATAAGTTAATACTGGGCAACGACAGGTGTTTCAAAGTTATTTCCTGCTGTGAGAAGCTGTGCCATTGGCTAAGCTGGCCCTACTGCTCTCTTCTGGCTGATATAGGCCAGTGGGTAGCTGAAGCCAGAGCTGTGTGCGCAGGCGTCCCTCGCTCACAAACCTGATGGCACACGTGGGAGGGCACATCATGACACTCAAACTGGGGCTGTGCCATTTTAAACTCTGCTTGCTTAGGGGTTGGCTCAGTGATAGAGCCTTTGTCCAGCAGGTGCCCTGGTCCCAAGCACGGCAAAGAAACAAGCAGCAAAATATTTCCTTACATGCTAGTAATTCTTCATTTCCAGGATGGAAAATTAGTGCCGATGACAATTTTCCACAAAATGGATTCTGAGGACTTGCAGAAGAAGCCTCTCTTGGTACATGTGTACGGAGCGTATGGGATGGATCTGAAAATGAACTTCAGGCCTGAGAGGCGGGTCTTGGTGGACGACGGATGGATCTTAGCGTACTGCCATGTTAGGTGAGTCAGTACACTCCTGGCAGATGAGCGCTAGGACACGGTGATGACAAGTGTGATGATAATGTTAGGGGACCAGGCGTGTGGCACACGCTGTTAGCCGCTAATCCCAGCACTCAGGATACAGAGGCAGGTGGACCTCTATTGGAGACTATATAGGGAGACCCTATCTAAAAAAAAAAAATCCAGAACACAAAAAGAACAAAAACCAATATATTAAGAGGCCAAAGCTTACTTTTTTGTGTGGATTTTGGATTTATGTATCCCTAAGCCTGGTAGATCTTGATTCAGATAGCAGACTAGTTTGGTTCAGAAAACAAAAGAATAGTTTTTTGGACCTTTGAGTAGATTCAGCCATGTTTGTACTTGATAGCTACATTATTATTTCCACGTATTCTCTTGAATTCAGGTTTCTGTCTCTCGAGTTTTTGAGACAGGCTCTGTCTTTGCAGCCACAAACGCATGACCCTTCAAGCACTGTGATTCAGGCTTGTTCGTCAATGCAGCCAATGTTAACAGAGCCTCTTTAAGCTGGCCTTCCTTTTCTTGTCTGGTTACCATTCTATTTTAGGTGTTCTCGGAACAGCATTATCATTTTATTTCTGCTTAAAATCTCCTCCGCCTCCTATCTCCAGGACAGAGTTCGGATTTCTCAGTGAAATTCTCGTGATCTGGGTTTCGTCTGTGGGGTAGCCCCTGGCCGCATGCCTTCAGGTGGCATGCTTCGCTGTGTCCTCGCAAGTCTGTGTTTTTACTGGGTCTCAGTTTCCCATTCCTTCTCCTTCCAGGAATCCACTTCCTTCACAGCTCAGTCCAGTGCTGTTTCCCATGCCTTTGTGCTCCTGACTCAGACGCCCTAACCTCTTTCCTATGCTCAGGTAGAGCTTAAACACTTGTGCCACGCTGCAGCCATCATGCCTGGTGACCATGGTTTGCTTTCCTCAGGCCCTCTGAGCTCCTCCATGTTCTGCTTGTGTGTATTTCGAAGGTCTGCCCTCAGACAGTCTGTAGTAAGTAGGCAGTAGGTGCTCAAACATAGTTGTTGAGTCAGTTTTTGATTGGCGGTTGCCAGCTCTTTATTTTGTTTCCTGTAATGGAAACTGGTTTAGGTTTAGCAGACCAGACAGTCTCTGTTGGATATTCCTTCTTGCTATTTTCTCCCAGCCTTTAAAAGCACAATAATTCTGAGCTCAAGCCTGTGATACAGTTTGCTGACCTCCATTGTATCATTTTTGTTTTCTTCTACTACAGGGGTGGTGGAGAGTTGGGCCTCCAGTGGCATGCTGATGGCCGTCTAACTAAAAAACTCAATGGCCTTGCCGACTTAGAGGCTTGCATTAAGACGCTTCATAGTCAAGGCTTTTCTCAGCCGAGTCTAACAACTCTGAGCGCTTTCAGTGCTGGAGGAGTGCTTGCGGGAGCCCTGTGCAATGCCAAGCCAGAGCTGCTGCGAGCCGTGACTCTGGAGGTGAGTGCTTGCGGCTCTCAGCACAGGCAGCTGGGCCGCTGGACATAGAGCAGAGCTTTGTTGTTGTTGTTGTTGTTTATGTATACAATATTCTGTCTGTGTGTATGCAGGCCAGAAGAGGGCACCAAACCCCATTACAGATGGTTGTGAGCCACCATGTGGTTGCTGGGAATTGAACTCAAGACCTTTGGAAGAGCAGGCAATGCTCTTAACCTCTGAGCCATCTCTCCAGCCCCTAGAGCAGAGCTTTTAAGTTTAAACAGAACTGTGTCTCTAGGAGAGCTTGTGAAATTATCTTAACCCACTGTTTGTTCTTCCCTGACAATGATCTTTATGGATCTTGCTGGATTTCCATTGAGGGTCTAATGGCTGTTCCCACTGAGCCTTTTCTATTGGTCAGAACATTAGAAAGCCAAAGTTATATATGGTTCCAGAAGTCTGGTGGAGTGCCCTTAATCTGGATGCAGTGTCCTCTGACATCTTGTCTGTGTGACAGTGTACTGTCCAGCCACATTTATTCCTAGATTTAGAGACTATTTTTAGATAACCCATTATTTTGCTTCTTTCATTTTCTGGCTATGTAGCCAGTCAGTCTGGTCTCATGCTCACCATCCTCCCCAGCCTCCTAAGCAGCGGGATTTTAAGTGTGTCCAGCACACCTGGCTTACACACTCCATTCTCGGTGCTCTTTTGGGTAAGGTCCTATACTTTAATTGAACCATCAGTTAAGAAAATGTCCGTTAGTCATTCATTCATATGAAGCATCAGGCTTCATATCTGTCTTCTTCTACTTCCTCCTTAGACACTCTGGAGAATAATGTCTGGGGCAGTTCAAAGTAATAATTTTCAGGGTGTGTGTGTGTGTGTGTGTGTGTGTGTGTGTGTGTGTGTGTGTGCGCGTGCGTATGGTGTGTGTGTATATATGGAGCGAGATGTAGTAAGTTAAATGAGTATTAAATAATTTGACCTAGAAATCTGTTTTGAAAAAGACATTGATTATAGAGGAAATAAACATAGCCACAAAGATAACAACAACAGAATCATTTAATATAAATATAAATACAATATAAAATGCAGCTAACCTTGAATTTTAGAAATTAGAAGTAACCAGAAATGCATATGTTAGGATATTTATTTCAATTGCTTATTACAGTAAAGAATTAGGGACAACCTAAATATTCAACACAAAGTATTCATATATGTGTCAATGTCATTGATTAAAAGCACCCAAGATTACAGCTCACTGAAGCGGAAGGGTTTGCTGGCATGTTAGGTAAAAGTAGGTATGTTCAGAGCCAATGCTAGGGGCCACAGAGCCAGGGAAAGGCCTGACCCGGTGAAGCTGCCACTGCTGAGTGCAAAGCACCTCCCACCGCTATTGCTGCTTCTGAAAACTGGGCAGATGTCACACGTTGCCGTGATGATGGCCACGTGATTCTCCATGATGGCCATTTGTGCAGTAGAGCTGGGCCCCTCCTAACAAGGCTGGCAGCTTTGTGTGCTGAAAAGTCATCCTGATGAGCAGCCGGAAGGAATCACTGCTCCCTAGATTCCATTAATGGCACCATGAAAGAAAGCTGGAAAGCATATGCTCTAAAAATAGAATTTTAGATGAAAAAAGCAATTTTCCTTTAATTAAATGTGTTTAATTAAAGACCCTATCTCCAGCTCTTTTGGGTATATATCTGGGAAGGAGTTGCCAGGTCAAAAGGCAAACGTCACTTTCATTCTTTTGAGTAACTAGCATGGTTTTTGCCACAACCATTTACACTCTAGCCCACAGTGTGAAGATGGTACAGTTTCTGTGTGTCATCGCCAGCTTGAAATGTTGTGATTACTATGGGGTTGTTTTAATATAGTAGTTATCCTAATGAGTGCAGAACTGTATTTGTTACCTTTGTGTGAGTAAAAGTAAAAAAGCACCAAGCTAAAAACAAGACTTGTGAAATTGGGATGTAATTTCTTTCTCGTTCTATAAATGTCTCTTACGGAGTTTGAATGCTCTCCAGGCAGCTGGGAGTTACCAGCTCTAGCTCAGGCTGCGCTGCGTTCTTCACTCCTCGGTATGTGTCTCTGCGGTCTGCTATTGTGAGGTTCATTTTAGCAACTCTTGAGTCAATATACGTTTGGCTTTTTTTTCTTTGACTAGGCACCTTTCTTGGATGTCCTCAACACCATGATGGACACCACACTTCCTCTGACACTAGAAGAGTTAGAAGAATGGGGGAATCCTTCATCTGATGAAAAGCACAAGAACTACATAAAACGCTACTGTCCCTGTCAAAACATCAAACCTCAGGTAGGGAGACGCAGGTGCGACCCACTGTCCTGAAGCAATCGGTAGAGAAGACAGTTGAAAGGCACTCACTGAGCTGAGGTGAGAGTTAAGAGGGCTCTCGGAGCTCACTCTGCTTCTGCCACGTACACATCCTTTGGTGTCATGTCTGCCGATACTCCAGGTTTGCCTCTGTTTAATACCTCAGGGGAACAGTGTTCTCATCCCCTGACCAGTCTAACTCAATGAGATGAAGTCACGATCTCTCTGGACAGGAAACGACTGTGCTGGGCAACAGGTAGCCTCGCACATAGGACTGAGGCTTACCCAGAATTTCAGATGAGAAAACACTCCTAGCACGCGGGGCACAAGCGAGAGGTCATTCTTTTTCTGAGCTACAGAGTGAAAGGATCGCAGGGTAATGTAAACTCTATGTATCTGTTCTCTTTTAGCATTATCCCTCGATTCATATCACAGCTTATGAACATGATGAGCGAGTACCCCTGAAAGGAATTGTAAACTACACTGAGAAACTTAAGGAAGCCATTGCGGAGCACACCAAGGAAGCCGGTGAAGGTAGGAGCAGCCCTCATGGACCGACCAGACTATCTGCTGACCCCTCAGCTAACGTCCATGTAGCTATAATCACCTCAGCTCTTCAGGGATAATGTTAAAATAAAGCAGGCAGGACTCAGAGCTAGAAATAAATGTACAGTGTAACTTGGAGATCTACACACAGGTTGATTCATGTTACAGTTACTGAGACAGTCTGTCGCTGCTTTAAGAGCTTTCATTTTCATTAGAAAGAATTCTGGGACTGGAGAAATAGCTCAGTGGCTAAGAACACTCTCTGTCTACTCTTCTAGGGGACCCGGGTTCAATTCCCAGCACCCACATGGTAGCTCACAATTGTCTGTAACTCCAGTTCCAGGGGATCTGATGTCCTTTTCTGCTCCAGCAGATCCTGCATGCCTGAGGGCCACACAACCACATACAAATAAAAATGAAAGACCAAAGAGTCATTAAAAATAACTCTTCTTCTTGCCTTAAAACTGCCTGTTAACACATTCTGGGTTTGGAATTGGGAGGGACCCGCCTATAAGTCAGAATCTCCCTGTACCCTTCTCCAGTTCTCACTTTGCATTGCTATAGCTGCTGTTCCCATGGTCCCAGACTCCTTCCTAGGTCACAGCCACTGACCCCTTCCTCCTGGGTCGCAGCCACTGACAGCCCCGCCCCCCCAAGTCACAGGTCACATCCTTCTCTCTGTATGCCAGTCCAGGCACCTAGCTTCCTTGGCCATTAAGTGTCCTGCTTTCCCTGGTGTAGAAATTGGCCTTCTGCCCTTTGCTACCCTGTCTTTGGTGGTAGTATGGTGGCTTTCTTCTTTGTCTCTGCCATTTGAGTGAACTACTCAAAAGAAGACGGCAAGATGGGTCTCAGTTTTCTGATATATGATTGCTTTTGTGTTAACTCTTTCAGGCTATCAGCCCCCCAACATTATTTTAGATGTTCAGCCTGGAGGGAACCATGTGATTGAAGA
>JAQHUG010000024.1:6946473-6959802 GCA_028555095.1 Dicrostonyx torquatus
GGCACTGACAGTCCTTGGTTGTAGATGTATTGCATTCACACTCAGAGGTCAAGGTGTAGTTAGTGCAGAACTACTGCACTAATGTCAACCCAGGAGCATGGAATAGCAGAAGGGGCCTGCTCAAGGGCTCTTTGGTACCTGTAAGGGAACTCTGCTAAGGGATGACTAACTGGGTCCTATTGTAAGGAAATGTTTGCTCTGTCCCAGAGCAAAGAGTCCAAGCTTAGGTTAGCCTGGACTAACTAAGACAGACTAGGGAAGCCTGGAATTCGAACACCCTAGCCTTGTCTAATCTAGATGCATTTCTTTTAGATTACAGCCCAAATGAAATTCCTGTACGAGGAACTTGGACTTGACAGCACCAATGCTTTCGAGGATCTTAAAAAATACCTAAAATTCTGAAGTGCCGCATTCAACTGGGAAGTGGAAACACACAGAAATAACAGTCTGATTTCCAGTTGGCTTAGCAAAAGTGAAATTTTTTTAAGTTATTGCATTTTTTAAAAAGTTGTTTCTTCGTGTAAAATTTGCTTAATGTACTGCTTCCCCTTTATGTTCACACCAGCACATATGCCTAGCCTGGGAAAGTGTTTTCACTTGTGCTCTTCAGTAGGATGTAGGAGCCAGAAGGACTGGGCAGGAGAACACCAGGCCTTCCTTTCAATCAGAACAGCTTTGTGCCTAGTAATAGAATTTTCTTTGACCAGTTTACAAGTCAGTGTTCTTCCTCTTTGCTAGTTAATATTTCTAGACACTGTGTTAGTGAGTCAGCCTGCAATTCCCACAGCTCCACTTTAAAGAATAGCATTCTTCATATTTAAATGCTTTACAATTTTGGAATAATCTTTTAAACACTTTATTGTTCTTTCAAACATTCAAGAATCTCCCTAAAACAATTGCACTTGTGCTACAGAAATTTAAGAGTTGATGGCCATTCCCATGGCTTCTTCAACAGCATGCTGTACATAATGCTAAGAGGTGCTGGGCACAGAGCCGCCATCTCCTAAGTGGAGGCTGCTAACAGAGGTTGTGCAGAATGTCCAAGACGCTGGAATAGCACGCGCGATTGGAAACAAAGCATCTGTCTCTGAAAGCTTCTTGGCGGTGGAGGAGAGTCTTCATGCTGTACTCCAAGATGAGTCCTTCTCCCTTCTCTAGAGAGATGGCACGTGTGTCAATGTCACTGCCTTTGGTGGATGAATTGGTACTTAATTTTATTCTCAATTTCATAGGAAGATCTGAAATGACTTCCTGTAGATTTAGCAGAGTTGATGATTCTCCAAAATTCAGAACCACAATGAAGACTTTATCTATGCCATCCAGCTCCCTTGTGTACACAACAGAGTGGCTGTCATCCTTCAAAAGGCAAAACCAGCCCCTGCTGAGAAGCAGCTCTTCAGTGCGTAGTAGACTTAAATCCTGATACATTTTCAACACTGAACTCGACTGGGTCTTTTGAACCTGTTTTTTTAAAAAGAATATTCATATAAATATTCATGTTTTATTCTAAGAATTATTCCCCTCCGAAAGAAAAACTTGCTTTCATTTGCCCTTTAAAATAACTGCCCAAATAAGTAAATAACTGCCAAACTATAAAGCATTTCTAAATAGCTACCCTAAAGTCATAGGAATTACAGAGTCGTGTGTTTCTGCTTGTCTGGAGCTGTCTCAGAGCTGCTGCAGAAGCCGAGTGACTCCGCTTTAGGACATTGGATTTGCTGCAGTGAGGTGCCCGGAAGCAGAACGCACCCAGTGTGCTTGGACTTCGCTGTTCTCACCTGTGGCTGATGTGGCCCAGCAGACATGGCCTCCTAGATTGCTGGAGATAGGAAGACCCTAAGTCTGCTTTGCTTTCTCGTCGCCTCCCCAGCCCCACCCCACGCTGGGCCATCAAAGGCAGTTTTGTTTTTCAAAGGTTTGGATTTATTTTACAGCTACACAAAACAACACCTAATTCAGTGTTACGCTTTCCTCTTTTTTTTCTCATAAGCATTTTTCTGTTACACTGTCTCCACAGATGTCACTGTAACGGCAAGTAATATTCTGTTGAATGTGTTTACCACCCTTCCATTCCCTTTTCTTTTAGACAGTTGTACCTCTTGTTGTTTTTACATTTTCAATCCCCTCCTCCCATGTTTTATATTATTTGTTTAAGACAGATTATCAGACAGATAATTACTGTGTCAGAGAATATGCATTCAATGCATAATGCCAAATTATTCGGAGCTGTTGCCAAATCAACAATAATGTTCATTCATTACAATTTTGCCAGCCACGTTTCCTGGGGCAGTGGTTGTTGTTATTGTTGTTTTCAGGTAGATGCTTAATAATGTGTATTTAATGAATTATCTCATAGATATTTTAAAATGTTGGTTCTGTTTATCAGGTGTGTTATTATTCCTGGTATCTTTAGATAATGCATGAGAAGCAGAGTTTAGTGCCACTCACATGAGTGAGAGGTGCCCAGTGAGCTGTTTTTTCATCTGCTTTCATTTGAACTCTTTCCTGTAATCGTGGGCTTGTCTGTTTCTCTTTACATCTCTCAAAGTACTTGTTTGATATATTTGAGGCTCCTGTTAACATGCATAAAGATTTGTAGGTTTTACTGGACTTTTCACTGTCTGAAAATTGCATTTCTCTCATATAATGCTTTTCATATTGAATTCTATTTTGTCTGCTATTAAATATTTCCAAGCCTGGCTTTTGTAAGTTATTTTTTATCTAGGAGATGTATTCATGTAGTATAAGTTTGAGTTGCAAGAATATATACAAGGCAAAGGTTTTTTCAACCACCCCCAGTTCCCTTCCAGAGACGGGCAGGATGTGATGGCTACTTGCTCCTTCCTTTTTAGGGATCATGAAATGGTAAGCCTGTGCCTCCTCGAGCATAGGTAGATGTGTTCACACAGATGGTGACCCGTCCTGTGCTGTATTCTAATGTGTTAAATGTGTTCTCTCACTAGTGCGGCTACTCTTTGTCTTAAGAGCTACATCTTAGTACCACGATCTAATGAACTGACTTTCTGTTGAATGGACATGTCATTTCTAACACTTCTGCTCTTACAAACAGTGCTCAAACAAGACCCTTGCATATTTATGATTTGCACATACATGAATATTTATAGATACAGATATCTAGGAGTAAAGCTCCTAGATCAGAAAGTATAAACATTCTTTTGATAGCTAATCTGCAAGCTTCCTTTCCATTGGAGTTGCCTGCAGTATTGTTCATTATTTGTATCATTTTAGCTGTGTCTCATATCTGGACTTTTGTCTTACCTAATCTGAATATTTTTGTTTTTTTAACATAAATTCAACCCATTCATATATGCAACTACCTTTTCAACATCCTCCTGAAGCCTCATTTTATCTTTTATTCATAATTACATTATTCTTTTGTTTAGGGATTTCTATTAGATCAATTGGTATGCAGTCCCCACCCCTGGTGTTTTTGAAAGCACACATTATTGTCTTGCTTCTAATCCCTTAAAACCTTGTGACCGGTTAAAACTAAGTTCCAGAGAAAGGGAAGCTAGGTTTGCTGTAAAGACTGTAGAATTTCCATCATGGCTGGGAACTCTCAGAGACAGGCATTTCTGTGAAGACTCTTCATATGGGGTACTGTGTGTGTATCAGGTCATATTTCACCAAGAACATAATTTCCAAACTCCTTACTAATTGAAAATTACAAGATAGTCTGTGATGGATTTTAAGAGTGTTAGTTAAGGTCTTACACATGCCTGGGATGTTGGTAATCCATCTGGAAACGCATTCCTTATTTCTAGAACCAATGTAACATCTTCATCAATACTTACTTCCACATTCACAGCGTGGTAATCAGAGTTTGTGGGTAGCCAGGTGTGATTGCCTTCAGAAAACCCAGCATTTGAGCTATTGTCCCATTGCATTGGTGACTTTGACAGAAGGGTATTCTGTGTCCAAAGACCAAAAAGAGAAAGTAGTGATTAGGTTATTACAAGAAATCCATCTGGACCCTTTCTGACCTCCTCCAATTACCCCTTCAGTTCTGAGCTGATGTCGGCGCTCCCTGGCCTTCATGATGAGAAAGCCGTAACGTACACTGTCAGTTTCGTGTTTTCAGTTTGAAAATAGCGAATAATCTCAGTTGGAAATATGCTTTTCCTAACTGAACTTTCACACATTTGGAATCTGCTGCTTTTGCTTTTTTTTAAGAAAATAAAAGGATTTCAGAATATTCCACTAGCGGCTCACGACACCCATCCTGCTGTAAACTGACGGCAGTTGAGAGCACTGCCAGACTCCGCTGATCCTGACTTCTGCATGCTCCTGCACCCACCCTAGTCGTTGCATGTAAGCACCCACACACAATGAGCAGCTGGGAGGGAAAGTTTAAATTAACCAAGTAGTAAGGAAACTGCCTCCCACACAAGTGAAATCCAGTTGCACACATTAAAGGGTCAGGATGCCATCTACCCAACAACTCAGTCGTGAGAGCCATAGCCTCAGACCAGAAAAACACACAATGGTAACAGGACAAGACAATGCCGTGGTCATGTCACTAGCGGGTCAAAAAACCAGACACAAATTCCTGCTTGTGGGAGCTGAATCATATGCAAAGTAAGTCACCAGTCCTCAAATGTCAGCACACTTCAGAATCTGCAGGGTCCTTGGTTCTAGCCAAGAAGCCCAGTTGTGTGGCTCAGAAGGCAACACTTTCAGGAGCTCCTCAACTACCTTAGCAGTAAGGAAACTGATAACCCTTACTATCAACAGTTAAAAATATATATGTGACCATGGGGCTAGAGAGATGGCTCAGCAGTTAAAAGCACTGACTGGTTTTCCAGAGGTCCTGAGTTCAATTCCCAGCACCCACATGGTGGCTCACAACCATCTATAGTGGGATCTGGTAGCACCTTCTGGCCTACAGGCATACATGCAGACAGAGCATTGCATACATAATAAATAAATATTTTTTTTAAAGTTTGAAACTATTCTTTTAAAGTGACCATGACGAGGCGGGCGGTGGTGGCGCACGCCTTTAATCACAACACTCGGAAGGCAGAGGCAGGCAGATGTTTGTGAGTTCGAGAACAGCCTGGTCTACAAAGAGCTAGTTCCAGGACTGGCTCCAAAGCTACAAAGAAACCCTGTCTCGAAAAACCAAAAAATAAATAAATAAATAAAATGACCATGACATTCAGTAGTGAAATAGAAGTGGTAAATTGTCTGGCAGTGTAGCGTGGCCCATAGCTGAGAATGTCCCATACTTACAATATCATAGCTTCCATTGAAATCTGTAACAGAAATGTCTCTCATCCCTATTTCTTCTCCATAGTAAGTTATGGGTGTTCCTGGGAGAGTGAAAAGAAGCATATTCATAGAGTTGATGTACTCATTCCCTAAGCGAGAGGTCAGCCGGGTAGTCTCTGGTCCACCTGTCTGGAAGGCAAAGAGTTATAAGAGCACAGCTCCACATACAATTTCATGAAAGAGTTATTCTGTTTGAAATAGAAAGTGTCCCCCCCCCAGGCAGAAGGTCACTCTAAAAATGCTAGTATCAGCAAGCACAGAAACAGGTCCCAAGGCCACTAACTTGTTGTGTACCTGACCATTTGCCACCATGGTTGCTGCACTGGCTAGTTTCAATGTGAACTTGGCACAAGCTAAAGTCATCTGAGAGGAGGAAACCTCAGTTGAGAAATGCCCCCATAAGGTCTGGCTGTGGAGCATTGTCTTAATTAGTGATCGATAGGGGAAGGCTCAGACCATCGTGGGTAGTGCCGTCCCTGGGCTGGTAGTCCTGGTTTCTATAAGAAAGACTGACTAAGCCATGGGGAGCAATCCAGTAAGCAGTAACCCTTCATGACCTCTGCATCCGCTCCTGCCACCCGATTCTGTCCTGGTTGAGTTCCTGTCCTGTCCTTTGATGATGAACCATGATATGGAAGCTTAAGCCAGATAAACCCTCTCCTCCCCAAGCTGCTTTGGTCGTGGGTTTTGTCACCATAGCAATAGTGACCCTGACTAAGGCACTGCTGATCTACAAAGTGTGGTGACAGTTCTCAGGGTGCTCCTTGTGAACGGGACTGTGGATGGGAGGAAGTTTAGAGGATGTGTTTTCATGCTCCCACCTGTGAATAAAAAGTATCAACATCTAAGGAGACAAGTGTGTTTTTTTGGTTGGGAGGGGGGTTTAGGGTTTTTTGTTTGTTTGTTTGTTTTCATAAAAAGCAAGACAAGGGCTAGGCAGTGGTAGTGCACGCCTTTAATTCCAGCACCGGGGGGGGGGGGGGGGAGGAGGGCAGATCTCTGTGAGTTCAAGACCAGCCTGCTCTACAAAGTGAATTCCAAGACAGCCAGAGCTAGACAGTGAAACCCAGTCTCAAAAAACAAAACAAAACAAAAAAGCAAGACAAGGGCCAGTAAGAAGGCTCGGTTGTAAAAGGACTGACAAGCAGCCAGCCAGGTAACCTAAATTCAATCCCCAGATTCCACCTAAAGGTAGAAGAGAAAAACCAACTCCATAAATGTCCTCTGGTCTCCGTGCGTGCACCAAGACACACGCATGCTCGCCCACACACATGTCATGCACATATAATACATTTTAAAAGATGTAAAAAGATCAAGAGAAGAGAATAAGTAGAAAACACAGATGGGGCACATCTAATGTGTCTTTATTGTTTTGACATCCCAACTATCCAAAAGTAATTTCCAGAGGTAAATTGGAGGCCTGGGGAGATAGCTCCAGTGGTAAAATACTTGCTGCACACATGTGAAGACGTGAAATTGATTCCCAGCACCCATGTAAAAAGACAGGGTTGGTGGCACACCCTAGTAATCCCACAATTGGAGGTGGAATAGAGGACAGAAGTCCAGGACACTGGCCAGACAACACAGCCTAGTTAGAGAGCCCAGGTCCCAGTGAGAGAACTCCTCAGCCATAAGGTGGACGGGTCTCGAGGACCACCCAGGTCCCAGTGAGAGACCTCCTCAGCCATAAGGTGGACGGGTCTCGAGGACCACCCAGGTCCAGTGAGAGATGTCCTCAAGCATAAGGTGGACGGGTCTCGAGGACCAACATCCAAGACTGACCTCTGATCTCCTTGTACACACACACATACACATGCACACACATAAAAACAGAAGGGAAGTTAATTCTTACAAAGAAATTTACAAAACTGGGGCTGGTGACGTGCGCTTGTAATCCCAGCACATAGGAGGTGGCCCAGCTCTAAGAAATTTTCTGTGTTCTCTAATTGTGTGTGTTTTCCACGTGGCAAATGCTCTGGTTACAAATAAGAACATGCGCTGCTCACAGAAGGCTTGAAAGGCACAACTGGATCCAATGGGCAGACGCAGGTCATGGACTCTGCTGCTTAAGGACTTTCACGCTGGGCTCAGATCGTATCCCTCGCACAAGAGTCTGCCAACAACTCTTCACTTCCCAGCAGAAGAAAAGAGCTGAGAAAGGGCAGCATTCAAGTTCCACTATGACAGACAACCTGTGACAATAAACTGGATTGCTCCAGTCGGGAAAAGGAGAAGTCTTTCTTCTCTCTTCTGCTGAGGCCACCCCACCACTGTATCTGGTGAGTCAGGAAAGAGTGCTTTTCAAATTTGTTGTTGTTTTGTTTTGTATTGTTTTATTTTTCAAGACAGGATTTCTCTGGCTGTCCTGGAACTCACTTTGTAGACCAGGCTGGCCTTGAACTCAAAGAGAGGTGCTGGGATTAAAGGTTTGTGTCACCACCCCCTCTGCTTTTCTAGTTTTATGGTCAGAAAATTCAATCATTCATTGTCTGCTTTTATTCTTTTCAGTGTTGTAAGGCTATTTGGCAAACTTTCTCAGGTTGTCTGGACACCCAATGGTCCTTCCCTTGCAGAGTTGAAAGTAGCTCAAAGCACTGAGCACAGTTCGCCTCGATCCCACAGACTGAGGACAATCCCAGTCACCTATGGCACGAGAAACTGTCAAAGTACTTTCTGTAACTGCTCAAATGACATCATAAAAATTGTAACATCAGGGCACAGTCAGCAGGCAGGATATGGATCTCAAAACAGCTCTTTAAAGGCTGGGAACAAGTTCAGAGGGGAGAGCTCATGCCTGGCATACATAAGGCCCTCGGTTCAATCTCCAGCACCACTGACAAATCAATTTATAAAAAATTTACCAAACAAGGAAAATGTTGCCAAACACTAAAACCACATGTTTGAGAGTGCATAAATTAACCAAAGGCATTGGCAATTCTAGACTATTCAGCCAAAAAAACAGAGCACTTCATATCTATAGTGTTTTAACTTTCCCTAATTCCACTCTCTTCAAGTTCCTACCAACCCTACCAACAGCAACTAAAAAACAGAAGCCTAACAGCCCTGGACAGGGATGAAAGGATTGAAAGTTCAATAGAGGGCGCATTGTCTGGGACCTGCTACTGTGTAAACTGCTCCGACTCACTTTCGGCTGAGTGTTATCTGATTCAGGACTGACTGCACAAACAAGAGTCTCATTCCCATAGCACGTGTGATAACATGTGTCCTCCTATTACACCAACTGAGGATAACCCCAGCCCCAGAAGAAGCAAACAACTGGGGAATGAGATGCCCACAAGAGGCCTGCAAACATCCCTGTGTAGTCCTGGGGCTCTAGAAAGCTCTTTAAAGACAGGCCTGTGTGCACGAAGAGCTTCTCCAGCTGCCCGGGGAAACCCTGGGAAGGCTCTGTTCCATCTGTCACCTCAGCTGACCCACAGCTCTGCTCAAGTAGAATGGCAGGCAGAGTTGTAAGCTGACTGCTAGGGGTTGGACGCTTGTCATTACACACGACCCCTCAGCAATGGCAAGGAAGACTCGTTAGTTCAAGGCATCTAAAGAATCCATCCCCTCCCCAAACCTGAAGAAATGGCCCTGTGGTTAAAAGTAACACTGCTCTTGCAGAAGGCCCAAATTTGGAAGCTCATGTCTACCTGTAACATGAGCTCCATGGGATCCAGCACCCTCTTCTGGCCTCCACAGGTACTGTACTCATATGCACACACCCACAACAGACATAACATATACACACACATACATAATTAAAAGTTAAAAATAAAATCTTCCTTTGAAAGAATCTCCAGCAAGTAACTAAACAGAGATGTCTCTAGTCAGAAAAACAGAGAGCAGGCATTACAGAATTCATCTAAGAAAGGGGCCGAAGAACAAGACAACAGACACTACAGAAGAAAAACAGGACATCTAGAATTACCCTCTCTACTACCTAAAGCAGCCAAGTCTTCACAAGAAAGAAAATAAGTCGAAGACATGCAAAGAAACAAAAATATAGCCTATAACATAAATATGGGGAAAGTTGATGGAAAATGTTGCTGAGATTAAGAAAAACTAAGCTGAGCCAGGCGGTGATGTCCCACACCTTTAATCCCAGTCAATAGCTAGACAGGAAGAGCTCAGGCAGGGATGAAAAAGGGCAGAGTCACTAGGAGATGTGAAGAGAAGCAAGATGAACACACTATGCTAAAGAAAGTTACTGCCACATGGTAGAATATAGATAAAAAATATGGGTTAATTTAAGATTAAGAAATATGGGCTAATTTAAAAGCTAGGCAGTAACAAGCCTAAGCTATCAGCTGAGCATTTAAAATTAATAATAAGTCTCCATGTGGTTATTTAGGGCTGGTGGGACACAGAAATTCCACCTACAATATAAGACAGTGTTTAAAACAGAAAAAGGATACAGGATAAGGATATAGAGAAAAAAGTTGTATAGCCAAATAGTGCTTGTGTTTACACTGTGTTGTTAAAAATCTCAAAAAGTTTAAAAATACCTCAGTGTATAATACAAAGAGAATGTAGTAGGCTAAGATTAATTTCTAGCTAGGGAGGGAGTGGCAGTACACTCCCTCAACCCCAGCACTAGGGAGGCAGAGGCAGGTGGATCTCTGAGTTCGAGGCCAGCCTGATCTACAGAGTGACTTCCCAGACAACCAGGGCCACAACAGAAAAACCCTGTCTCAAAAACAAAACAGCAAAAACCAAACAAACAAGGATGAGTTTCTTAGTGAAGAAAGAACGTCACTGTGGTGAGTGGAAGGGGGACATTCCCACAGCTGTGTGGAAAAGTACAGTAAGCCAGTCATGACCTGGTCCTTCACACTCAGCTCTCACTTGCTGACTTGCAGGGTAACTCCCTGGAAGGGAGCCACACCTTCAGGCTCCACTCATGGAAGTGTCCAGTGTTTATCTTCTATATCAGATCTGTACTGTGCCCTTTCTGTGTTTAGACACATCAGCACTTGCCAGTGTGCCAGCTGCCTTCAGTGTTCACCACAGAGACATGCTCTGTCCTTCACAGCCTAAGAGACGCAGGCTATGTGTAGAAGGGGGAGCCTTCCAGAATCTCTGTGCTTTAAATGTCTCTTGCATGACATTCCATGCCACAACTACCCTGACATGTAGCCTTCACACTGGAAACCTGTGTTCAGTGGGATCATGAAGTGTGGAATGTTGGGTGAAATTACAGTTTGATAGCCGACCCCAACCTAGCTTAGTGGAGTTCTAAGCATATATAAATACTCATTAAGTATTAATTTAGTTGAGTGGAAAAGTTCTCTCTTTTGTAATAAGAGCTATAGTCATCTAAGAGAAGGGAACCTCAATTAAGAATATACCATCGGGGGGCTGGAGAGATGGCTCAGAGGTTAAGAGCATTGCCTGTTCTTCCAAAGGTCCTGAGTTCAATTCCCAGCAACCACATGGTGGCTCACAACCATCTGTAATGGGGTCTGGTGACCTCTTCTGGCCTGCTGGCATACATACAGACAGAATATTGTATACATAGTAAATAAATGAATATTTTTTTTTAAAAAAAAAGAATATACCATCGTAAGGCTGAGGGGCAGGCAAGCCTGAAGGGCATTTTCTTAATTACTGATTGATGGCAGAGGTCCAAGCCCATTGTGGGTGCTGCCATCCCTGGGCTGGTGGCCCTGAGTTCTATAAGAAAGCAGGCTGTGCAAGCCATGATGAGCAAGTCAGTAAGGAGCTCCCCTCCACGGCCTCTGCATCAGCTCCTGCCTCCAGGTTCCTGTCCTGTTCTGGCTTCCTTTAATGATGAACTACAATGCTGAGCAGAATTCAGATAAACCCAGCTTGCTTTTTGGTCATGGTGTTTGGTCACAGCAATAGAAACCCTAACTAAGACAAGCCTGGTCAGAAGCTAGGACAGACCTAACCACTAACCCTGAGTAAGGTCACCTAGAAACAAAGATGCACCTCATTTAGACATGACTATCCAGCAAGTATAACAGATCACTGTGTACTGTGCATGAGGGCTTACCATCCAGTTGGGCCATCTTCCTTCTGGCATGTTTTCCATCCAGGATGTGATAACTTCATATACAGTGTGACCAGAAAGACTGTCTAGTGTGGTGAGGTAATGGTTGAAAGGAAAATCAGCTTCCTGGATGAATGGTAAGCCGTAGTACATCATGGTCCTCTCGATGCTCTCTGCTGAGGCTTCGGTCCCCATGAACCTGGAAGGGTTGGCAAACTTTGGTGTCTTTGTTCAGTTGGAGCCTCCAGTTTACCCCTGCATGATCCAGAAAGCCCCATTCTGGTCTCTGTCTCCAAACTCCACTCCCCATTTAGAGAATCTCAAACAAAGGAAAGTATCCAAAAAGCCCAGTTTTGCATTCTTGGAGGCTAGAGCGGCCTCATCCCCTGAAGCAGCCAGCCACCTAAGTCCCCACCTAAAATGCTCAGCTTCTGACCATACCTGAGCACAAACCCAGCTTATGATAGACACATCATCGCCCATCACCCACAACCTATATAATCTTCCTGCTTTAGTTCAGACACACAGCTTCTCCAGCCTCAATCTCTGCAACTAGAGAACCCGCCTGGGAGTTGCTTTGCTCAAATAAACCTGTTGTTAAACTTTTTCAGTTTAGCTTGATCCAGCTTACTGTGTGTCAGAGAAATCCATTTCAATCTCTGATGAAAGAATGGGAACAATTCTGCACCACTTAGAGCTTGCCATGATCTCAGACCATTGCTGTCCCAGACCTCATCCGAGTTTAACTTCTTCCTACAGTAGCAGTTAGCACAGAAACAACTGGCCAGAATGCAGTGTCCATGGAGGTCCAGCCACAAAGGGGACATTTATATCACACCTGTCTGTAATGCTCAGAGACCATCGTGGAAGAGGGGATGGAAAGACTGGAATAGCCAGAGACTTTGGAGGACTGAAGCAAAGCAGCACCTTCTAGATGTGGCAGCTGCCCTTACAGACTCCTAGCAGCTATGGTGGCCTACAAAGATCAAGCAGTCAACGTTATAGCATGGAGAGGGAAGGGAGTCATCATGAGCCCTCCTACCCCTAACTGAGAAGCCACTGACAGATGGGATAGTCAAAGAGGAAGAGTCCACTTTCTTTAAGGGTGTGGTCCCACTCCAGTAGATGGTCCTGCACACATGAGTATATGAGCAGCATACACTGGACTTAGTGGGTATTTTATAAAGAGGACATAAAGCTGAGCGGGGATGGACAGAAGGTAGCTTGGGGGGAATTAAGAGGAAGAATGGAAGTGAATATAAGCATGCATCATTAGATAGAACTCTGCAGAGAGCAGCACACAAACACAGAGCTTGGTTCGCCATCAATACTGCGTTCTGTATTCTCTACACCCAACTAAAACCTAATGTCTTGAAGACCTTCCTTAGAGATTTTCATCTATCTGCTTAGAATTTCTAGTCTAATCCTTCACATAAAGGGCACCTGAAACAGCCCCATGAGTGCTGCTGTTAGCTCCTGAGGTGGCGCATTAACAGAAAGTGCAGTCTTACTATGTGTCAATGCACTCCCCACCTCTGTCCTTACTCCCTGTGAATCCATTGCCTTCGCCAAGGACAGAGAGGGGAGAATTTCCTTAGTTGTTTTCAATGATTGTTTCATAGGCTATTTAGTAATAAAAGGTGAATATCCTTTATCAAAGATTCATAAGACCAGATATATCTCAAATTGTGTAAGATTCTTACATTCTTAGAATATTTCTGTAGAATTTTACTCACTGAGAGTGCCTAATCCAAATCTAGACTTCAAAATGTGTCTTGGCAGGCAGTGGTGGAACATGCCTTTAATCTCAGCATGGGGGGCTGGGGAGTGGAGCGGGTGGATCTACAAGTTTGATCAAGGCCAGGCTGGTCCTAGAGTGAACTCTAGGACAGCCAGGGCTATATAGAGATACCCTGTCTCAAAAAAAAAAAAGAAAAGAAAAGAAAAGAAAAGAAAAAAGAAAAGAGAGAGGGAGGGAGGAAGGGAGGAAGGGAGGGAGGGGGGGGGGGGGGGGGGGGGGG
>JAQHUG010000024.1:6969210-7004442 GCA_028555095.1 Dicrostonyx torquatus
CACACACCATCAGATGAGACCACCATCCCCTAGCCCACAGACAACACACCACACACACCATCAGATGAGACCACCATCTCCTAGCCCACAGTCAACACATCACACACCATCAGATGAGACCACCATCCCCTAGCCCACAGACAACACACCACACACACCATCAGATGAGACCACCATCTCCTAGCCCACAGACAACACACCACACACATCAGAAGCGTGCATAAGGAGAATAAAGCACCTGGCACACAGGTGTGCAATATTATGCTATTATGATTGATAAGTCATGGGGCTGGCGTTTAAAGCAGGTAGTGAGTGAACTGTATTTTGAATTGTGATGCTTATCTCCAACAGCCCTGTGCTTACTAGGGGCAGGGCAGAGTCCACATTTAGCTATGGGCTCTAATATCAAGCAGGGAGTGCCTCTTGGCTTTTCATTCCCAGCTAAGGGCCATTTCCTCACTCCAGGGCTCAGCCCTCCCATATCACTGGTCCAAGATCACTCTGAGCTCAGACAGAGACAAGATGACCAGGAGTCTCATGCTAAAGGCCCTGGTTATCCCACTGGGTCACTGTAACCTGCTCTGGTTCCTCATCTAAAAGGGGGAGAGGGTTGATTTGGAAGGTGGGAAGAAACCAGAGTGATTGGAAGTGTACAAAATTCTGCTAATATAAGTCACTACTATCTAATAGAAGGCCTCAGGGCCTTCTAACTTCTCCAGGGGAAAGCCCTCAGAGCCTGAGTCCCCCGTAGTGGGAAGAGAAGAAACCGAGTAGGAAGATCCCTCCCCTGTGTACCAAGCTGCTATGGGGACGGCAGCTGCTGGCAGCTAGGGGAGAAGGTCAAGTCACTACATGAAGAGCAGTCCATCCAGACGCCTCCTTGCTACTAATCATCTAAGGTGCAAATTATTAACCTGCTCTGCTCCACCCCACAGATAAACCTTGTGTGTAGGGGGAGCAGAGGATGTCAGAGGAGCCCTCTGAGAAAGGTCAACACAGGAGCCTCCCTTGTCTCAGTCTCTCGGCATTTCTTATTTACTCCTCATAGTGAATCTTGACTTGCCTTCCAAATATTTAATCTCTAGATAAGGTAGTAATGGCCCAGACTGGAGTGGGGGAGGAGACTTTCATTCTAGGGGCTAGTTAGTAAGAATTCTTTTCACCTGGATGCCTGCAGTCAAGTTAGTCAAAGAATCATTAATATAGCTACCAGCACATTGTGTCAAAATATGCAACACTTGTTTAAATATCTCCAGACAATCCATCACTGTCACTCCCAGGGCCTGGAGAGTCCACTGCCTTTTCAACTTGAAATATTTATGAATTTCTAACTGAAGACTTCAAGTAAAGAGAAGCACACAAAGAGAAATGGTGCCTCAACACAGGACCGGGGATGCAATCGGGATGGTGAACTCCAGTCCCCAAACCTAGGTTTGAATCCTACTCCCATCTCCCAAGAAACAGCACTTTACCTCCGGGAGGCCCCTTCTCTATGATTCCTTAACAGCATCAACAGAGCTCGGTAAATTACATGTCACATAGTGACTAGGAAGCATGGGCAAGGAAGGGATATCTCAGTGAACTTTGGTAATGGAGGAGCATCTATAAGACCAAGATTAAAACTAGCCCTTAGTCTGCTGACTGTAACTACCTCCTCCCAAGCTCACTGGAGTAAGAGTGCCCTGACTCAAGATGCCCACTTCTAGAACCGACTCCCAAGCAATTCATTGAGACCTCACGGGTGCACACATGGTTTTAAGTCTGAGGACTCCAAGGGAAAGAACATCTAAAAGGGAAGGCAGAAGGCTGGAGTGAGGTGGGGGTAGCTCAGTGGCAAAGAACTTGTCTAGAATGAGAAAAACTAGAAAGAATGAAGAAAGAAAAGAAGGAAGGGAGAGAGGGATGCAAAGAGGAAGGAGGAGAGAAGAAAACAGAAGGACCTTTTTTCTGAAACTACAAAACGTTGTAGAAATAAATTGGAGGGCACTTAAACAAATGGGAAGGCATAGCAGGCTCACAGATCGGAAGGTCTAATATGAAGATGGCAATGTGCCTCCAAATGTGCTACAGGCTTGGTGTAGTTTTTATGAAAATGCCAGTACGCTTCTTTGCACAATTGAGACACTGCTACAAGAATTCATATGGAAATGCAAAGAACTCAGAATAGTCGCTTGATATCCAAAACAAGGTTTAATTCATATTTATTTGTTTGTTTATTAGGGCCTTGCTTTGTAGCCCTGGCTGTCCTGGAACTCACTATATAGACCAGGCTGATTTTTGAATTCTTAGAGATCCTCTTGCCTCTGTCTCAAGGCAGTCACCATGCCTGGCACACTGGCACTTCTTGTTTTCAAAACTTACTACAAAGCTACAGTAGCCAGACAGTGATCCTGGCATAGAAAACGGTATATAGAAAGATGGAACAGAATTAAGGGTCCAGAAAGAAACCCAAGCTTTTATGGAGAGTTGATTTTCTACTAGAGCTGCCCACAGCTCTCTAGTCTGTCCTGTCTCCTCCCTACCTGCATCCCCCTAGCACTACCCAATTCCCCTAAATTCCCACCCACTCCACCCACAGCAGTATCGAGAGAGGGAACATGGTTCCCTGAGCTGAGAATAAGGAGTTCACTGAGGTGCAGCAGGAACCCTCCCATCCCAGAGTCACAGAGGGACCTTCAGTGACTCAGCATGCACCTTGCAGATCTGATGTCTGGCTCCCTGCCTCTTACCCTTCAGTCTTGCCAGCTCGCAAGTGGGGCTGCCAGTTAACTTACAGGACACCAAGTTAAATTTTAATTTCAAGTAACCAACAGATGTTTTTCGGTAGACATATTCCCCCAAATTGCATTATTCAATATCTAAAATTTAAAATTCAACTTGAGGTTTGTGTGCGCGCACGCGCGCGCACACACACACACACACACACACACACACACACACACACACACACCTGGAACTCTCATTCTTTAGACTCCATTTAAATAGCTCCATTTCTCAATTCAGCAGCATCTTTTCCAAGGGTTCCCCCTTCTTTGGAAGAGTAAGCTCTTCCTGGTACAACAATACCCCTTCCCTGAGAGAACATTCAGCACCATTTAAAGTATCATGTGTGCATTGATGTCATTGCCCCCTTGGTGTCCCAGAGACCAGCTGAGAGATGAACTTTTTTTACCCACTGTCAAATTCTCAATGCTCAGGACAGGGCCTGGCATACAGCCAGCAATACGACAGTATTTACTGAGCAAATGCAGAAGTACTGTGCATGGGTTATCTCATCTCATCTTGTAAACAACGCAATTGTGCCAGCAACTGTGTTTCATAGGTTGAGAATCTGAGACCAAAAAAAGGCAAACAATTCACCCAGAGGCCCACTGCACATATAGGAACCAGCCCCCAAACCCTGCGTTCCCACCCCCTACTCTCACTCTCCCTCATCCCCAACACACTAGCCAACTGCCTCAAGCCAAAGATCACCTCCAGGTTAGGTCCCCTGTTATTTACAGTATTCTGTCTTAGATGAAGAAAGGAGTCACCAACACATGTAAATATTTGCATTTGACACCTTAACCTGAGAATTTAGTGACACATCTTGATTTTGCTCACACAGATGTTCATTCAACACTGAGTGTCTGAAATAACCATTTAGCTTCCCACTAGTGGAGAAGTCTGTGTGGGTATCTGCACTCACCTTTATTTCTTCTTGAACAGCAGGATTTCGGAAATTTAAATCAGGTTGCTCTTTCAAAAACTGGTGATAATAACATTGCTTTCGTACGTCGTCAAAGTGCCAACTGGAGTTCCCATAGACACTCAGCTGGCAAACAGGGAAAGAGGGCATCATTGTCTCTCTCATCCCTACACCACCCTTGTCCAAAGTTGTGACTTTGCAATTCCAGGCCCATGAGGCAGTGCATAAATCCTAGGCGTTGCCTTTCCAGGAAGAATCCCAAACTTTACCCTAATGCTCGACAAAAGTGGTTATAAAGTAGTAGTTAAGTAAACACCTTTCCTAACAACCACAACGCCAGCTAGTGCTCTCAAGCTCAGAACAAGATCAACTTAAGGAACAGCCATTCCTAACATCTTTTCTTGAATCTGCTGCTCAGGCTCATCCCGCATGTGAAGCCGATTATGGAGAAAGAAAGTCTATATTGATCTCGAGAACACGAAGTCAGGAGTTTGTATTGGACACAGTCACTTAAAACTCTCCTAGTCTCTTGAATAAAAGACTAGTGACTTCAAGCACCAGGACTCAGAAGTGTTTGACAGTATGACTTCTTTCTAGAAGGGATCAGGGACATGACTGCATGTTGAGTTGGAGAGATGGCTCAGAGGTTAACATCACTGGCTACTCTTCCAGAGGTCCTGAGTTCAATTCCCAGCATCCACATGGTAGCTCACTAGTGAGATCTGGTACCCTTTTCTGGTGTGCAAGAAGACATGCAGACAGAGCAGTCATACATGATGGCATGTTGAGCTTCTCAGGCTTGTCTCTCATCTCTGGTCAATCTGCTTAAATTCATCCTTAAATGTAAGAATCTCTTGGGCTCTATCTCAGTCCTTTTGTTCATGTCTTGATAAAGAGCAACTAGAAAACATGGAAAAAATGTGGTGGTGGTGCTGGTAGGGAGTTACCCTACCTAAGTCCTTTTCTTTTTAATTGGAAGACAGTCACATGGGGTCTACATTTCCATGGCAACTGGTCACAGTGAGTAGCAGAGGCAGGTGGATCTCTGTGAGTTCAAGATCAGCTTGGCTAGTTCTGGGACAGCTAGGGCTTTTATACAGAAAAACTCTGTCTTTAAAAAAAAAAAAGGTTATAAAACCAAGTTATAGAAGACTTTGTACTTTTCATGAAGTTCAAAATAAAGAAGACTTAAAAATTAACTACTGATAGCATATATTATCTAAGCAAAGCAAACTCCTAGGACCTGCATGGAAGGAGTCAACTGACTTCTATGAGTTGCCCTTTGACTTCTGCATGTGCACCATACATGAATACCTGCTCCCCAGCTTCCCATCCCCTACATACAAAATGAATAAATATAATAACAAGTGTAAAAAAATAAGTACTCATCAACTCCTTGACTCTGAAGATTTGCCCTATTATCTAGAACTTCATATACATAGATATACATAGGATAATATGAACTTTTAAAAAATATCTTAGCTGGGCGGTGGTGGCGCATGCCTTTAATCCCAGCACTCTGGAGGCAGAGACAGGCAGATCTTTGTGAGTTCGAGGCCAGCCTGGTCTACAATAGCTAGTTCCAGGACAGGCTCCGAAAGCTACTGAGAAACCCTGTCTCTAAAAAAAAAAGGGGGGGGGGAGGCTTGAGAGATGGCTCAGTGGTTAAGAGCATTGCCTGCTCTTCCAAAGGTCCTGAGTTCAATTCCCAGCAACCACATGGTGGCTCACAACCATCTGTAATGGGTCTGGTGCCCTCTTCTGGCCTTCAGGCATACACACAGACAGAATATTGTATACTAAATAAATAAATATTTTTTAAAAATTTCATTTATTTTATATATGTGTGTGTGTGTGTATATATATATATAGATAGATAGATAGATGTTTTATTTACATGTATGTCTGTGCACTGCATGTGTGTCTGGGGCAGGAGCTATAAGCTGCCATAGTTGTGAGCTGTCCTGGGATGCTGGGAATCGAACCTAGGTCCTCTGGAAGAGCAGCCAGTGCTCTTGACAATGGAACAATCTCTCCAGCCCCCATTCTGTTGCTGAGTAGTAATGCATCATATTCATATATAAGCACACATCTATTTGTATGTGCTAACTTTTTAATGTGAGCTGTCATGTGGGCGCTGGGAACAGAACCTGGGTTCTCTGGAAGAGCAGCCAGTGCTCTTACCACTGAGCCACCTCTCCAGGATGTTAACTTTTTACATTAGAAAGTCAACCTTATCTACAAGTGAAAAACTGATGCAAGGATGGAAAAAGAAGAAACTGTCAAGTTGCTGTAGTCAAGAGAGAGTTTGTTCTGATGTGTAAGAGATAAGTTTTAAAAGCAGAATGTGTGGTTGCACTAGATATGACCTCTGTGACCTAACTCTGTCTATGTGCAACACAGGAAATCTAATTTGTAGAATTGGATGGGTAGACATGAATGTAGACCCTTAATAGACAGCCTGCACACGATAAGCTTAATAAATACTTGCTAATGGCCTTTTAACAAAGGGTTAATTTGGAGATGGGTTGGTTAACACAGAAAACATGCCAGGATGTGCAGATGGCCTCATGTGCATATGGCATCATGCACTGAGCTTGGCAGACGGGCGGTTACAGAGAGCAGAGAGGTCACATGAAGCATACAGACTCTGGGTGTGTTTAGGCTGAAAGTTGGTGTCCAAGGACCAGCAAAGAAGGTCAGGGTGAGAAGTGGGGGGATTCTAGTGTGGCACAAAAATCAAGAATAAATGACTTGGAAGAAAGCAAGAGAGACACAGACCTGAGCAGGAGAACCATGCCTGAGATGAAAGGCAGCTAGGCTGCTGGCCTATAGAGTGCCTAGCAAACCTGACTTTCAGGGACAACACATAGTGTCCCAGTAGAGCCAGATCAGGGTCACTGTGAAGGCTGGTTCCAAGACCCTGTCATACATCAAAACAGCAGGTGCTCCAGTCTCTTGTATAAAAATAGAGAATTGACATCCAACCACTCTTACATATTGTCTTTTATATTTCATGAGTTCTCTGTATTAACCTGACCACCTAACAAAATGTAAGCGTTCAGTTGTAGCCAGACTACTGCATTTTCAGGAATAATGATCAGCTAACTGTCCGTAGTCAGTTCAGTCCCTTTGTAATCTTTCTTTTTTTAAAAAAATATTTATTTATTTATTTATTATATATATAATATTCTGTCTGTGTGTATGCCTGCAGGCCAGAAGAGGGCACCAGACCCCATTACAGATGGTTGTGAGCCACCATGTGGCTGCTGGGAATTGAACTCAGGACCTTTGGAAGAACAGGCAATGCTCTTAACCACTGAGCCATCTCTCCAGCCCCCCCTTTGTAATCTTTCAACAAATGTAAATATTTTCATTTTCAGTAGGTTGAATATGAAGATCTAAAACTTAGCCTAGCCGGGCGGTGGTGGCGCACACCTTTAATCCAAGCACTCGGGAGACAGAGGCAGGTGGATCTCTGTGAGTTCGAGGCCAACCTGGTCTACAAGAGCTAGTTCCAGGACAGGCTCCAAAGCTACAGAGAAACCCTGTCTCAGGGAGAAAAAATAAAATAAAAAACTAGCCCATACAATATTTTATGCTAAAAGTTCATTCACTACTCATCTAAAACTCAGGTTTAAACACATGTATGGGCTGTGGTTTGCTAGACCTGGCCTCCTCAACAGAAAGGACCTCGTCCGTTGCAGAAGGAGCAAGTGGGAAGAATGACTTCTATGCCCTCTGAGTGACATTTGCTGCTAAGAATGCTAGGGTGGGAAGGAGGCAGCAGGGAGCTGGAAGACAGAGACCAAGCTGATCACCTGGACTCAGTTACTCTCCCAAGACAAGGTAATGGCTCAGCTGGGGGTGATGACACTAGGAAGTGTCTAGAGGCGCAGCACCAAGGTTCAGGAAAGGAGAAAGTGGTGGCTGTGTTTGCTTATGATGCTGTCCAGCATGGAGGTCAAAAAATCAAAGAGGTGCTGGGCAGGGGTGGCGCACACCTTTAATCCCAGCACTTGCGAGGCAAAGGCAGGCAGAGTTCTGCACGTTCAAGGCCAGCCTGGTCTACAGAGTGAGTTCCAGGACAGCCAGGCTGTTTTACAGAGAATACCTGTCTTGAAAAATGAAAAAAACAAAAACAAAAACAAAAAACATCAAAAAGTGAAAGAAGTAAAGGGTTCTGGAGAGTGATAAAAAACAGCAGAAAAGAAAAAAAAAAGACTTGTTTTCCTATTTTCATCCAGGAGCCCCAGAACTGTGCAGGCAAAAAGGAAGAAAATGCTGGTGATGAGAGGACCACTGACCAGAACACATCAGCTCAACAATGAAGTCAGAAGCCTAATGGCCATTTGGGAAATGTTTTCTATTTCTAAACTACATCCTTTGATGCTTTTCCTCAAAGGGCCCTACACATAGCTCAGTAAGTCTAGAGCTTCCCAGTTTCTGACTGCTCATCGGTTGTCCTTACCCAGTTGTTGGGAGGGATGGTTACCCCATTTTCATGAGTGCAGTTCTGCCAGATGTAGTAATCAGTGTACTTCCCACTCCGGTTCCTACTCGATTGAAACCAAGGATGCTGGTCACTGGTGTGGTTTGGTATGAAATCGATTATTAACTTTAAGCCTAATGAATAAAAACATTTCAAATATTAGCAACAGATCATGTGGGAAGAAGGACAGTCAAGGGGAAGATGGGTAGGTGTGACCCGGAGGCATGATTCTCTCCACCTATGTGGAGCATCCCCCACACTTCAAGGGGAAGACGGGGAGGTGTGAACCAGAGGCATGATTCTCTCCACCTGTGTGGAGCATCCCCCACACTTCAAGGGGAAGACGGGGAGGTGTGAACCGGAGGCGTGATGCTCTCCACCTGTGTGGAGTGAAGGAGGGTTCATCTGTATTTCTGTGCTTTGATTGGTTAATTAAAAAAGCTGCCTGGGCCATTTGATAGGGCAGGACTTAGATAGGCAGGGAAAAGAAAAGAGGACGCTGGGAAGAAGACTGGGTCAGAGCCAGTCACCAGGAAGCTCCCACCGCAGATGGAAGTACCATAGATCCGTCCGGTAAGTCACCCACCTTGTGGTGACATACAGACTTTTATAATGGGTTAGCGTATGAGGTGAGAGCTAGCCGGGAAGAGGCTAGAGATAATGGGCAAGGCAGTATTTAAATTAATACAGGTCTCATGTGGTTATTTCGGGCATAAGCAAGCAACCAGTGGCTGAGTGGGCCAGCGGCTGGGGGCTTGGGAGCCAGGCGCTGGGAACACAACCCACACCTCTCCTCTATTTACAACAGTGGAGCATCCCCCACACTTCAAGGGGAAGATGGGTAGGTGTGAACTGGAGGCATGGTGCTGGGTAGGTGTGAACCGGAGGCATGATGCTCTCCACCTGTGTGGAGCATCCCCCACACTTCAAGGGGAAGATGGGTAGGTGTGAACCAGAGGTGTGATGCTCTCCACCTGTGTGGAGCATCCCCCACACTTCTCATTGCCCTTTACCTTTGTCATGTATGGCCGCAATCAAATCTTCAAAATCTTTCATTGTTCCAAAAATAGGGTCAATCTCTTGGAAGTCCTCAATGCCATATCTGAAATCTTTCAAAGACGATTTGTAGATGGAACAGACCCAAATGGTTTTTATATTTAAAGAGGCAATGTAGTCCAGCTTCTCTTGAATACCTGAGCAAAGAGCCAAAGACATGAGCAAACACTACTTTGGTTTTTTATTTGAAGCATTATTATTGAAGAAAATAAGGGGGAGATAAAAATGTCTAATGGTCAGAAAGGAAGCCTATTTTCTCACAACCTCTGCCTCATAGGAATAGCATACTGGTTTTTTTTTAAGATTCTTACTATTTTCAGTACTCAGAGAGTTGAATTCATATATCCTTATGAAGAGAGAAAAGGGGATAATGGAGCTGAAACGAGAAAACTAAGTAGCTTTAGATTTTTTTCATGACCCATGGGTCCTTTTCATTCTATTCTTCTACATCACCTAAAACTGCCTTTTCTTGGTCTCCCTTCCTTCCTTCTTTCTTCCCTTCCTTTCCTTCTCCCCCTCCTCCTTTTTGTCTGGTACAGGGTCTCACTGTATAGCCTTGGCTCTCCTGGAACTCTCTGTGTAGACCAGGCTGGCCTTGAACTCATAGAGATCCGCCTGCCTCTGCCCCTCAAGTGCTGGGATTAGGACTAAAGGAGGGTACCACCACTCTCAAGTTTTCTAAATTTTAGACAGTACCCACACTTACGCCTGTCTAAATACACAGATAGAAATTGGACATGATTACTACTGAGCACGTTTGTGTAAATGACCCACTTAGAAAAGGTAAAGTTTTTAGAAATTTGTTTTGGGGGAAGGGATTTTAGATGAAAATTTCCCTCTTTTTCTTTTTCTTCTGTTTAAAACTATATCAAGGGCCAGTAAGTGGTGGCACATGTCTTTAATCTCAGCACTCGGAAGGCAGAGGCAAGCGAATTTCTGTGAGTTCAAGGCTAGCCTGGACTACAGAGAAACCCTGTCTCGGAAAACAAAACAAAACTAAACAAAAACCTATGTTAATTCATCCTATTACATCTTATTATAATGTTATTTAATAATATCCTATCATAATGTTACTCAATATGTAATTTAATAACTGTATTGCTATACATAAATTAAAATTTTTAAAAATAAAACAAAATATCTCTAAAATAAAATTTTTTATATGAAAGGCCAAAATAGTTGCAATTTTATTGAATTTAAATAAAATTCAGACAGCAATCTACTTCTGTGAATAGTATCAATCTCCTAGCATAACTTTCTACTTTTAATACAAATACTTAGTTTAAAATTCTTTTTCACATATTATGTATAATATATATACATACATAAATATACAGTGTGTACACACACTCACACACACACTCATTTGAGAAAGGCTCTTAAGTATACTACACAGGCTGGCTTCAAACTTACTGTGTAGCTCAGGATGACCTTAAACTTCTGATCTTCCTGACTCTGCAGCTGGTCATAGACACACATACACACACACACACACACACACACACGCTCAGCACACATGGTGTTGGGATTATGTACAAGTATGCACCACCATGCCTAGTTTATGCAGCGAAGGAGATCAAATCCAGAGCTAAACAAGCACTCTTTAACTGAGCTACGTTGGTTTGCTCTTGATTTTCATAGGTTTTTGTTTGTTTGTTTTGTTTATGAGACAGGGTTTCTCTGTGTAACAGTCCTAGCTGTCCTGGAACTAGCTCTTGTAGACTAAGCTGGCCTTGAACTCACAGAGACCCACCTGACTCTGCCTTGCGAGTGCTGGGATTAAATATATGCACCATCATCACCCAGCAATTTTCATCTTTATAACCAAGATTGTAGGTAGTTTACAACAGGTGCTGAGCTAGGTGCCAAAGAACTAAGTAACATTTGGTCCGAGATAATTAGGAAAGCACTTGTCCATACCAAAGCAATTTGCTACATGTGGCTACTGAAGTTGTAATACGGCACATCTGGGTTGAGATGTGCTGGAGGGAACAGAAGGCACAAACCAGATTTTTAAGATATGGTACAAAAAGAAAGAATTTTAAAAAATGTCAATAATATTTTATGCCGATACATGGATACAGGAAATGCACTGGATTAAACAAAACATATTATTAAAATCAATTTCACCTTTAAAAAATAAAAAATCTTGCACAGTGATGCTACAGCAATGTAAGGAGGCAGGCATGGGATGATGCTGGACTGGAGATGTGCAAGGTGCCTTATGACCACGGTGTTAGCCCTGACCATCTGAGGCAGAGGAGCTGAGGAGGAAAGTCCCAGGTGGGGTCTTGCAGGGTAAGCCTGGGTTCCAGCACAATAAATGAGTGAATAACGGAGCAATTAATGAGACCTGTTACATGTATGTGCCAGTATTTGCCAGGCTTCCTGTTCTTCTCCGGGGCAGTCTTTAGAGCAGCTGTTTGAGGGCCTGTCCCCTGTTCACTTAATAGGAAGGCAGGAGTTCATACACAAGAGGGTCTAGGCTTGGCAGGGAGGCCTATGGAAGTTCAGCTGGAGATGACTAGCTACTGTGGCTTCTCGTTCATGGTCCTAAACACAGATGTGGGGACTGGAGCCGGTAGTTTTCTGTGTTTCCCGTGAGCTTTTCTAAAGTATGTCAGAGGTCACACCTGAGCAAGGAGGAGACCAAAGCACAAAGTCACCTGAGCCCTGGCAGAAGACATTCTAGAGACACACTTTGATTACTACAACTGAAACAAGGGTCCCTGAGGAATTAGCATCCTCCTCCCCCTGCAAAAAAAAAACCCAAAAAAACAAACAAAAGACCTCTTGCTGGGAGAAAGAAAAGCCTGAAACCTGATGCAGTCACAGGAGGAGCTTGTCTCCTGGGGAGAGACTTCTAGCTCTGAGCATTTGCTGGAGCACCAGGAAGGATGACGGGTCTGTAGAATGATGAGTCAATCACAGATGGAACCACACCTTTGCCAGTACTGCTTAGCTGTACTGGCCTCTTGCCTTCCATTTGAAACTAAGCCCTGAACATGGACTTCTTCCTGGTGTGGCCTACTGAATCAATCTCCTTTTTTGCCCTTTTCTATTGCTCTTTAAATGGCCTGTTGAGAGCAGTGACTGAGCTGGGTTTGTTTGGGCTGCCCAAGCCCAGGCTCTGACTCCAGTACCAGCGGGATCTAACTAAGCTCCCCCAAAGAAAAAGCAGAAACAAACACACAAGAACCGACTAGAAACTGCATGCTTGTGGGAACTTGGGAACTACCTAGGAGCAGCCTAGGAAAGTGGCCAGGAGGTAGGAAGTAGGTCCCTGGTGCCAAAACTTGGGGGCTACGATGCAGCTGGTGCTCACAGGCAGTGCCAAGGAGGCCATAAACATCCACAGTGCCAGTGGAATGACGACGGTATAAGCTCGAGACTAACGAAGGCAGTGACTTCGAGCTGCACCTTGGAGGACACATACACTAGTCTCTGGTAGTCACGAGGGAAGAAGATTGTTTTAGGAGTGAAGCAGGCACTGAGTTTATGGGGAACGAGCCAGAGAGGGAGGGAGAGGACAAACTGGAAGGGGTGCTATTAAGTCCAAAAAAAAAAAAAAAAAAAGCCTTTCATTAGTTAAGAAAAGTTGGGGATTTAGAACATGTAGCTTTGTATAGACAGATTAAGTCATTCCTTCTCACACTCTATAATATCATCTTGCTGTTTTCTTTAAACAAATCATCACTGTTAAAAAAAACTTTCTTGCTAGTTTATTTTTTTCTTACTGCACCCTGTTTCCATCCATTCTCTCTCCCTCCCTCTTTCTCTCTCGGTTTTGATTTTTTGGGAGGTGGAGGAAGGAGCCCAGTTCATCCTTGAACTCATGGCAATCTTCCTCCACTTCCTGAGGTCTGCTGGTGCCAGCAGGATAGCACCCGGCCTTTCCACTGTAATAACCTTGTTGACTTTACCAATCAATCCACAGTTTATACCCAATGTCAGGCACAGTTTTAATTTTAATATGGTTGGAAGGAGCATTGAATTATAAGGATACAAACTTACTTATAAAACATTATTAATTTTTAAAAATGACAAATTTTGATTTTTCCACTAATATGGTATTGCTCTAGAGAACCTTTCGTTTAGCAGCTAACACATTGTTAGGCCTTCTCGCCTTCTCTTCTCTCAGGATTGAAATTTGAAGAGTCTTTCCCTCCAGGCTACATCACATTTGTGTAACATGATGTATTTATCAATAAACTCCCAGCCAGACAAGCTATGTCCTATACCAGGAAAGCCAGTCTCAACAGAAATATATAGCCACAACGTCAGAGGTTTTAGGAGGATTAACGAGCGAATGAAGATGTGCATCAGTTTAGTGGGCAGGAGATTAAACCCTTTGGCTCCCAGGCCTTCAGCAAACAGCCTTGCATCCATGGCAAGGCTTGCCCGCTTCTGAGTGCTGCTTGGATAACCCCAGGGACACGGGTGCCAGTCATCCCGAATGGATTACCGCCCAACCCAGCACTAAATGGTTTCAAGGAAACTATGTGTCAGAGGAGCAAACTACCCTCCCCTGGTTGGTTCTGAACTCCTAACACGCACCTTTCAGGTCTCCATTCCCATCCTTGTCGCTGTCCTTAAAAGATCTCGGGTAGATCTGGTACATGGGACCTGCCTGCCACCAGTCAAGGCATTTTGGAGAAATGGCGATGATGGCAATGGTGGCCCCAATGAGCAGGAAAACGGAAACCACGGTGAGCCAGAAGAAAATCTCCCGGGGCACTCGGTAGCGAGCCTGGCCAGAGAACTGGAACAGCACCTCCTTAGGCATCCCCGCATAGGGCCGCAAGGCCTTGGGGTGGGACTCCTCTGGAGCAGGGATACTCACGGCGTTAGGCTGTGAGGTGTCCCTGGAGCCTGGGTCTGGGTCCTGCTCTGAGATGTCTTCATTCTGAACAAACCCATTATTTGTTCGACATCCCTTCATATTCATCTGGATGGAGTCTCTCTTGCTTTTATCCTCATCCATGCCTACCCTGTTACTCCTCTTCCTGGTGCTTTCCAGCAGGGACTGAGGTGGAAAGGTGGCTTGCTGAGAGCTGTGGTTTGTTAATGAGTTTTGAATGGTTTATAAATAAACCTGGCTGGACTTTGCCCAGCCAAAGAAGAAAGAGCAAAGGGGGTCGGGGATATAAATTATCTTTATACTGGATGGCTGACTCAGCTACAGTAACAATACATGCAGGAGGCGGCGGCTGGGGAGAAGAGGCAGGGTTCCAAGCACTGTAAGATGCTACTTGTGTGAGTACCAACTGCCTACAGCAATACTGTTTACAAAACTACAAAGGTGGAGGCGATCCAGAGATGGGCAAATAAAATATGAAAAGGATGTGCAGAATATTATTCAACCTGAAGGGGAGAACTAAGTCTGACATATACTACAGGATGGATAGAACGTGGGGGGCATTCTACTAAGGGAAATGACCACATCAGAAGACAAGTGCTGTATGGTTCCACTCATAGAAGGAATCTATAGTCATAGAAGCAGAAAACAGAACAGTGGTTGGGAGTTTGGGGAGGAATCGTGGGAAGTTGTGGAGAGATGGACAATGGTGGTTGCACAAGGCAGGTGTCCCTTACCTCTGAGACATGTTGTAAATAATGGGTATAGTAGTAAATGTTATTAAGTCTGTTTTAGTGTTTAAAAAGAACGTTTTCCTTATCTAGGTTTAAAATGATCCTGAATTTTGCAAGGGGAAACTGGCTGCTCTTTTTGTGTTTCCTACAGTTCCACATAGAAGAGGTTTCAGAGGCAGGCAACCCTGCCACTTCATTGTTGAAGCTCACTTCATCTCAGCTCAGCCTGACTCCAGACAGCCCATGTGTGGGTTAAGCTCCTAGTATGAGTACATGTACTCATACTAGGAGCTTAACCTAGGTCCTTTGATCCCTATGACTTAGCCTTCTTGTGGTGGGGGAAGGCTTCTGAGCCTTGCAAGTTCAAGTGTATCACTACAGGCAAACAGGCCTTAACAGTAGTACCAAACAGTCGTTTAATCATTGACAAGTATAGGACACATTCCCAAGCTCCGGGAAACTGACAGAGGAAATGCTCACTCCAGGCTCCCTAAACCTCAAGGAATGAGATTATCAGCACTTTGAGGGCTCCTCTGATTAGATAGGAAACACTTTTTACATTTATTTTTTAAATTATGTTCTTATTGTGAGGACAAAGCTGAAAGGTCTTCTTCCACCTTTATCCGAGTTCTGAGATTGAACTTGATAGCAGCTCCCCCCGTGCTGTTTTCTCTTAAATGAGGGAAGTTGCTTGGGTGCCTAACATTACAGGGTTTTCTGACTTGATGCAGAGAAATGAACTACTAAATTCTAACATTTTTGTTTTCTGAGCAGGGATTCACTGTTTAACAGTCCTGGCTGTCCTGGAACTCACTCTGTAGACCAGCTTGGCCTCGAACTCAGAGATCCTCCTGCCTCTGCCTGAGTGCTTGTATTAAAGGTGTGCGCCACCACCTGGCTAAACATAAACTACATCTAATAAATGGTGCTTCTCATTGTTCTATGCTGTCGTCCGTTTTGAGTAGCTAGCTTGGAAGTCACTATGAAGGTCAGGCTGGCCTTGAACTCACAGAAGTGGCCAATGACATGAGTTTAATATTTATGCTTTGATACTGCTTTATCTGTCAAATACATAATGACCATTTTCAATACAAAGGTTTTTTATTTGGGCCCACTTTGTGCTCTCTCTCGCTATGTGTGTGTGTACAAGCACAGGGCCACAGAACATCGGGTGGCCTACTCTATGACTCTCTGCCTATTCCTTTGAGATAAGGTCTCACTAAACCTGGGGTTTATGCTGGTGACCAGTGTCTAAGCAACCCGCCTCTGCCTTGCTGTGGCGCTCAGATCACTGGCACATTTAACAAGGGTGCTGGGTTAAGAGCTCAGGCCCTCATGCTTGCTCAGCATCCTGACCCAATGAATCATCTCTCCAGGTCCTTGACCCACAATTTGAAAGGTTCCAGTCTGTGCTGACTAGTTTCAGAGCAACTTGACAGAAACTAGTCATTTGAAAAAAAGTGAACATTAACCAAGAAAATGCCCTCACCGTATCGGCCTGTAGTGCATTTTCTTGATTGATGATTGATGTGGGTGGGCTGGGCCCAGCCAATTGTAGGTAGTGCCATCCCTAGGCTTGTGGTCTAGAAGCTGTAAGAAAGCAAGTTGAGCAAGCCATGAGGAGCGCGTCAGTAAGCAGCATTTCTCCATGGCCTGTACATCGGCTTCTGCCTCTAGGTTCCTGACCAGTTCCTGCTCAGCTTTTCTCAGCAATAGTGTGTGCCTTGAGAGTTGTGAGCTGGAATAGACCCTTTCCTCCCAGCTTGTTGATGGGCAGTGTTTTATCACAGCAATAGAAACACTTAGATTGGAGTTTGGAGCCACTGCATTTGGACTCTGAGGTAGCAGCACACACATCACTGCAGGAGACCTTGGCAAGACACAAGAGACTCAAGGAATCTTCAGAAAGCAATTCTTGAAATTCAATTACTATTGGGGGACAGGTGGGACTGTGAAGAAATATGATACTTATCCTCCTGCCTCTGCTTCACAAGGAGTAGGGTTGCAGGCAGGCTTCTCCACACCCAGCTTAAAATAATGTAAATGATGCGGAAGTTGTTAATGGTACCTCAGTGTATAATCTTAACGTCACAGCACTTGCTTCCCCTACAGAAACACCCCGGTTCACCCTCTCTGCATTGTGACTGATACAACAGCCACAGCCCTTGAATTTGCAGAATGGGTGCTTTTAACAATAAAGTCAGTCATGAACACAATGCTTGACCCAACCGAATAATGCCTTTGGATTTACTGTATGACAAGGCATATTCAATGTCAGCAAAAGAGAGTTGAGGGATATGTTTCCAACAAACACACCAAAGCACTGACCCTTCACGGGAAGGTCAAATACATGCTGGACGAGTTTATGTATATGTACATATCATGTAATTTCATACCATCAGTTTAAACATTCAATGTCAGCAGAAAACTTGCAATCATTCAAATGGACATTTCACACAAAATGGATCATTACATCAAAGAATAAAGTAGCATTTTTCAATCACAATAATAAAGAATATTTCAAAAAGTAGTTCTTCAGACAAGGGTACAGTGTAATTTGACAAATGAAGTCTACAAAGTATTCTGGCAATTTCTGTCAAGAGCTGTGACATTCTTCAGGGTAACTGAGGTTAGTCCTACTATACTCTGAAAGAGAAACGACACAAAAACAAGAGTTGAGACCAAGACAAGAGGTAAAAAATAGAATCATGATTAAATACATACATGTGCATATATAAATGCATACAAAGAAGTATAAAAAGAGCTTAAAGTATAGAAAGACAACATTTAAATCAGAAACAAAGATTGTTTAATAAATGTTGGATCATTGGCTATTTTTGAAAAATAATAAAGCTATATAGCTTATCTTATTCATTAGGCTAAAATAAGTTCTATGTACATTGACTTTAAGAGTAAAAATATAAAATTTATACATTTAAAACTATATAAAAATAATCTCAGAGTTGAAAACCTTTCCTAAATACAATGCAAAATACAAATCCTGGAGCCTATAAAGGAAAAACCCCAGTAAGTTTAGTTTCTTCAGAAGACAGAAACAGAATAGTAAACACACACCTAAAGAAGAGCATCTACTGTAAGACTTCTGACATGTGACGCTCCAGAGTGTAGATGTCTGCTTTACAAATTAACACAGCACATTAGAAAAAGGAACAAAGGCAATAGGCAGACAGTACAGGGGGGAAAATTACAAATGACTAAAAATTTCACTCAAGACTTCTAGCTGGAAACTCAATTTAAAAGGTTGTATCACTGACATGCTGTAGAGAGCTGTCAGTAACACTGCACAAGAACCAGAGCTCAATTCCCAGTACTCACATTTTAATGCCCCCGCCCCCACTCCCGCTCTGTCTGTATGGATGTTTTGCCTGCATGTAAGTCTGCACCAAGTGCATCTCTGGTACCCATGGATGCCAGAAGGGCATCAGAGACTAGAGTTACAGATGATTGTAAATCACCATATGGGTGCTGGGAATCAAACCCTGGACTGCCGGACGAGCAAACAGCCAGTGCTCTTAACCACCATCTTGTTGGCCCTAAAATAATTTTACAGTTACATTTATTTTGTGTGTTGGGTATGTATATATGTGTGTATGTGTGTGTGTACCACAGAATACACTCAGAGGTCAGTGGACAACATATGAGAATCAGGTCTCTTCCTTCCACTATGTGGGTCCCAGGGACCCAATAAAGGACATCGGAATTGGTGACAAGCAACTTTACATGTGATCCATCTTGTTGACCCTAAAAATTTTAATTTACAAATAGCATACACATAAAAACAGGCATTACATGGCATCTATGGCCTTAGTTTCCTTTTGTCTTTCTCGCTGACTATTTTTAGCTTGTAACTGAAGTCAATCTTGAGTTTTGGGGTCAGAATCCCCTTTAGAAAATGTTTATTTAGCCAACTTCTCTGCATTTAGGTGGTAGCTTTATGATTTTTTTGGTTACTCCTTCCATTCTGAAACATGAAAAGCAGCTAATTCTACCCAATTCTAATTCTGCTATACTTAAACTGTAGGGCTGGAGAAATGGCTCAGTGGTTAAGAGAATTTGCCTGTTTTTCCAAAGGTTCTGAGTTCAATTCCCAGCAACCACATGGTGGTTCACAACCATCTGTAATGAGGTCTGGTGCCCTCTTCTGGACTGCAGACATACAGACAGACAATTGTATACATAATAAATAAATATTTTAAAAAAAAAAACTGTATGGGCACACAAAAACCAGGTAAGGGCATCACTGTAGTGTTGTCAACGAATAATTCAACATGCACGACCAGGTGGATTAAATATGCAGAAATAAGCTCACCACACTGAGGTCTGTTCTTCCATTTAACTGAAGTACTCAGAGATCTGAAACTTCCAGGGAACCTTCCCATGGTTTTTTCTAAAAGACCTGTCCACCCTCACAAAGGTTGCTCACAGTCCCTGGAAAAAGCGACATTAACCTTGACACAGCTTTGAGCTCATAAAGCAAATGTGCTTTTCATCCTCCCAAACTTTCTTGCACTTTTGATCCTGAGTGAGAATTCCATTGCTTAGAAAGGGATGTTTATGCTGTGGGTACAATTGTTCACCATTCCACCATTCATAAAACACTGATTAATAAACAGAGTCATGACGAACAGTACAAGAGTATGGGTCTGTTCAGTGGCACAGCGTTTGCCTAGCCCATGTGAAGCCCCAGGTTTGAACCCTGATACATTTACTCTAAAGACAGTTTAAGAGAAAGGTTGCAAGCCTCTTGTGGTGCACGCCTCTAATTCCAACACTTGGGAGGCAGAGGCAGGTGGATCTCGAGGCCAGCCTGGCCTACAGAGCAATCCTGTCTTGAAAAAACAAATGGGGTGGGGGGGAAACGCCCAGGTAATGGTTATGTCAATGAACCACTTCAGGCCATTTGCAGGTGTACCTACCAGAAAATAATTTGCCAAACAAGCAAATTTCCTGTATTCCTCAATACAGGTCTTGGAAGTGGCCTGTATTAAATAGAAAAGGATCTGAAATGAAGATTTGTATCCATGTACAAACCTCTTGCTCTCATGTTAAATACAAACACTACCTCTTCTCAAGAGAGATCTAAGAATGATAAAAAGCTAGCCATAAGATGTTCCCACAGCACAGAAATTCAGTAACTCCTGGTTTGAATGATGCATAGGGTGGAGAGGTGAGGGAAGGAAATAGTAAGATTAAAGCTTTTACCACAATAGTCCCTGGAATAAAACCACAAATGCTACCAAGAAGCCACATACATTTATTGCATGAACATAGAAAAGCAAGGTTTTAAAGGCAAGGTGGAATTCTCTTCTCTGCCTTCTCTGATGGGCTAGACGATTAACCCTCAAAGTACAACAGATACTGCAACGATGTACTCCTTGACTCACTTTTTCTTTCAAGGTTACGGAAACAAAACAAAACTTTTTGTTCTTCTTTGGACTTCTGGGCTCTTGGTAGGTTGATCAGCCACCGCTTTGTCACCAGAGTTCTCAGCTGGGTTTACAAATGGATGTGTCCAAGACTGCCATCTGGTGGAAATGATAGACATTGAGACCATTTGCTTCTAAGTGACTAATGGCTAAGCCCTATTTTGGGGGTTGAGGGAGAGTTCATAACAGCACTAAGAAATATGAAATAAGGAACTAATATAGGAGAGCAGACAATATAAAGAAAACTGAAACTATAGTTGGGGTATTATAAACACTGCTGTAATTAGAAAGGCATAGCATCTTCCTGAAATGGACTTAATCCCTGCTCAAAATATCACCTCCCAGCAATTTAATCTATGCATTTTTAAACACAGCCAACAGGGAAATACTGCCCACATCATCCAAAGCTCATCCTGAGGAGTAAACACATTCAACTTTTGTTGCTGTTTAAAGTAGAATGAGGGGCACAGGTAATCAAATATATCATAAAGCTGATATTCAAGATACTTTCCATAGAATACAAGCAAATGCAACAGTGAGTATAAAGAATGGGAAAGGCAGGCTTCTGCACCAGCTGGAACCATGGGGCAATGGGAGAGTTAGAGGAAGATGGCTGTGTTAGGTTTTGATCCTTAAGTTCCAGTAATATTAAATGTTTGTACCTGTATTTACTAAAGAGAACAAAATCATGAAGGAAAAATTGCATTTACTTACTCATAATATGAAAACATTGTCAGTGAATGCAATTGAAGGTTGGTAAAACTGTTGAAGAAAATGATAATATTCTAAAACTTTTGAATGTACAGGACTCCGTACAGTTCATCAAATTTAGCATGTAAGTTCTTAACAATTTATATAAACTATTTAAAAAAACTTCAGAGTGAAACCAAAGAAACCTCACCAAATGTGAGTTAACAATGGCCCCTCAAGGAAAGATATTCTGATCGGTAAGAACTCTACAGTACTGCTCAGGTCTGAGGCTCGCAGCCCTCTGTGGTCCATCTCCGACTACAGCTGGAAAGCCCTGACTCTGCCAGAGGGAAAGCTCCCAGTAGAAGGAAAACCACAGCAGGATCTAAGACACAGGGGCGGCTGCGGCGACACTGTGCTTATTTTAGGAATTCAGTGATTCTTGCACTAACAAACAAACCATAAACAGCATTACAGTGAGGTGAAGGAAATAATTCATGAATATGTAAGACTAACAGTTAATTTGTTAAATTTAAAGAAAAATTAAAAGAATATATGAGCAAACTTTAATAAAAGATATACCTAAACAAATGAGACTAAAAGTTCACATACTATATAACAAAGTAATTGGGAATTAAACCAGAAAAATACATTGTGATATTCACCCACCAAACTGGAAAAGTGCAAAATGAGAAAGTGGAAAAAAAGATGAGTGAGCATTGTTGCATACTACAGGTGTAAAACTGATACTACAATAAAAAAATTCAGAACCATTTAATTGATTTTGTTTCTATATTTTGTTTTCATTTAAAAGCTCATTTTAAAAAATCCTAGTACATGGCCAGAAAATTAACTCTAAATGAATGGAGAATCTCCACCCCATCGAAACTTGGTACCATCAATCTACAGTTCCTATTGACGTGCTTCCCAAGGGTTTATTGGTGCCTGACTAAAACAGACACCTGACAACATTTCAATTGAATGTAAGTTTATACTTCCTTGAGAATAAAGCCATGTAACAGCAACTTGGGCTTTAATAAAAGGGAAACGAGCCTGAACTGGAAAACAATTACAGAAAGCGACACTCACTCACTTTATAACCGCTACACAAATTTCACGGATGTTAAGGTTTTGGTGTCTTTTCTGTAAGGGAAAATTTACAACCTCACCTTCCCCAATGCCTCTCAAGGAGTCACCAGTCTAGCTGTAATCCCTAAACACTGAAGGCTGAGCCACGAATGAAGGGACACAGCAAGCCCCTATCTCAACAAAAGTAGCCAGTCTTCTAGAAAAGTTCATATGCACAACTTCTGTACTTGGCCCATGACAAACCCACAGGCTATCAATGCTAAGACTGCACACATTCTTTTGTTGCGTATTGTAAGGAAAAATGACGATCTGACTTCAGAACAAGGCTTTGCTAAAATTCATTACACACTACTTAAACTTTCACTTATATGCTAAACCAGGGTGGTCCTCTGGAAATAATTTCAAACAGCATTTGAATGTAACAAATGTAGTTCAACAGGACACAGCACTTAGTCATGAACTAAACTAGTAACAAGCCTGACCAAGCAGGCACAATGCTACACTAATCATTATGGCTTTGCCAATACAGCAAACTTCAGATATTATAGAATAAAGCAGTTTGTAATCAATTTAAGCTTTTTAAAAAAGACATCACTTAATAACATACTTTTCTCATGGGGCTATTCTTCCTTGGTAACACCTGCCTTAAAATAGGAAAGTCTAGAAATAGTCACTTCAAAGGAATTGACATGTTGGGATTAGGGTGGACCTGAAGGACACTTTACCTGAAGACAATTAAGGAGTGAGAATTCAGTATCTTAAATGGGATAGTTTTTAAAATATAAGAATAAAAGTTCAAAATCAAAATGATATTAAGTATCCAAACTTTGACTAACGATTATGACTGAATTTTCCTTTTGCCCCAGGCTGTAACACAGCCTGACATGGTAAAGAAGGGAGCCATGGGGTGGATGAAATTGAACGAGCAACATACCGCTCTACTGTTCATAAATACACAACACAAGGGCTGGCAAGACGACTCGGCAGGTAAAGAAGCCTGTTGTCAAGACTGACATGAGCTTGATCCCTGGGACCCACACGGTAAAAGGAGAAAACTTAGTCTTGCATGTTGTCCTAATTTCTAAGTGTACTTTGGGACATGCAGGCCTACACACACAGACACACAAATAACATATATACAAAAGAAATATATAGAGCAATATTCATGAGAAGGCACCCAATTTTAGATTACAAATGGATCTATTAAGAGAATATAAATTAATTCCATTTTTACTAAAAAAGAACTAAATTCAAGTAAAATGAAGACAATACATGCCCACCAGGAATTGGCATTTGAGGCAATAGTAACTAACAATGTGGTATTTACAGAGTTCAGACAAAAGGCAACAGTAGTAGTAGAAATGGACAATGCATGGTTAGGTAACAAGTATTTTATAAGAGGCATGGTGCTGACACAGCAGCTACATGAAAAAGAAGTTATCAATACTATGGATCAAAAAACAAACAAAACCCTAGAGATGTACATGGAGAAAGAAAACTTTCAAAACTTCAGGATGAGGGCATCTTCCTGTCTGCCGTCAAGGCTTCCTATTCAGATCCAAGAGGCCCCACACTTTCTCACTGTGGCATCCAAGATGGAATCAACACAGTGAGTGGGGGAACATGGAAAGACCTGGGCAGTGAGTGACCTTGTCAATATGAGGACAGCGTGCTCACCTCAGAGCTTCAAACAGACACAAGGAATGCTCCCACTCACTGGGACTGTATCTCTAAAAGCTTACACAGAAAATCTAAAGAGCTCATCACGTACCCCCTGGCAACTGGGAGGCTGAGAAAGAACTGTCCTGAATTTGAGGCCAGTCTGGATTAAAGGTTTGAGTTCTAGACCCACAAAATAAAATATCCCTCAATAACAAAAGCCCAACCAATTAAAAACATTAGAGATTATGTATGAGATGATTTCAAAGAAACCATAGGGAAAATGTTAATTAACAAGAGGCCCCATGTGCTACTAAAGTAACAAGTAATGAAAAACAATGATAAAGAGAGTGTGAGCTCACCAAACAAAGACTAGAAAGTAGAAAAGACAAATGGGAAAGAGACTGACTCAAAAGAACAATGGTGCAAAGGATCTGAGACACTGATTTCAGAGAAGAAACTCAGAAGACCTATACACATTTTCACATGCAACGAGAAATCTGAATTGTATGAGTGGTACTGCACCGCCTGCCTCACTGACGAAAACTCAAGGTAGACAACATGGAGTATCAATGAGGATAAAATGGGATGGAAAATTTCTGGTACCTTTCTGTCCATCTTTAATAATGCTTGGAAACACCACCTTGGAGATATGAATCCTTAATGACCCAGTCATTAAGTCACCTTATTTCTACAGTAAGTAGTATTAGTACATGCCCAGAGCACATGCAGGACACCTGGTGCAGTACGATCTGGGATTTGAAAATAACCAATACAGTCACAAAACTGAATGCTATGCCTGTTAACAACTCTCTTTCTCAAAGAGGGGGATATAGAAGAAATTTAACAGGTTAAGTTTAAACCTGAGGCTAGGAAACACAATTTCCTCTTCATAACACACCCAAAACAAAACATGGTGGGTGGATCTGTGGGGAAGGGGAGACGGTTTTGTGTTTGGGACAGGGTTTCTCAACTTCGTGGCTCAAGCGGTCTTCAAACTTGTGATCCTTTTTGCCTCCTACTCCTGAACACTAGTGTGCACTGCCAAGCCAAGCAGTGACAGCAATGATGATCTCTATCAAGAACACCACTTTTACACACAGTGGTGGCACACACCTGAAATCCCAGCACTCAAAGAGTGAAGGAGTCAGAGGCAGGTGGATTTCTGTGAGTTCAAGGCCAGTCTGGTCTACACAGTGAGTTCCAGGACAGTCAGAGCTACAGAGAGTAACCCTGTCTTGGGGGCGGCAGCGGGGGGGCGGAAACCAAACCAAAAAAAAACCCAAAAAACAGATGAACCCCACTTTTCTACCTTCCATGTACAATACAAACACCACTAACAACTCAGGCAAGTGCTTTTTCGAAGTGTCCTTTCTTATAAGAGAAATCATTTAGTTTCATCTGCCAAAAATACTTAGGAAAACTGACTTCCTAATTTTCATCTTCTCAAAGTTAGTCTTATTCACCTTTCAAGAGATGGACCCCTGAGTTTAAGGCCAGCCAGAGCTTTGTGAGACCCAAACAGGAAAAGACAAAGCACTCTGGAGTGGGGAACAGGAAGCCACGGAACACTAAACATTAAAGAGAGCTTAAGTTTTACTTCTAGATCACACTGACATAAATCACCAAAAAACAGACAAACAAAAAACCAGACAGCTAGGAAGCATGAGTCTTTTCCTGTCATGCTGAAGACCCTGGGTTCGATTCCCAGCAGAACAAAAGCAAATAAATAAACAAACCAAAACCAATTACCTAGTCTTTTCTTTTGGACTCAAAGAAATACTCCTAAAGTTAAATGGGGGGTGGGGTGGTGGGAGACAAGCATGGAAATAAAATCGCTTAAATTCTAGTGTTAATGACCATTACATCTGACTACATTTTAAATACAACAGATTTCGGTACACCTCAGCTTATGTAAAATTTATAATGTAATTTTTACTGAACACTATTTGGCTGCCTTCAGTAAATTTAGGGGATCCTAAATTTGAGGCCACTGTAGGCTATCTATCTATCTATCTATCCATCCATCCATCCATCCATCCATCCATCCATCCATCCATCCATCCATCCATCCATCTATCTATCTATCTATACCACCAAGAAACAAAAGTAACTATTCTTAAGTTATCTTCTTTCAGATCCTGTGTAATGAAGTGATTAGTACTGGCTCTAAGGGACTATTATTTGAGCTGTGCACTGAACTAGCCACCTTTCATGGGGGAAAAAAACCCAAAAACTACATTGCTAAAGTCAAAAAATGACTGACAAGCTGTGATTATCCAGGAGACATTTTCTCCACAAGAAACAAATTGAGCGTGTCTCCCTAGGAAAACAACTGACAGTACTTGTTGCCAATGATAAAATGTCACCTTTCAAAAGAAAATTAAAATTCTGAAAACTCTCTTTCCAACACCATGAGCTTGATAGCTTCTCAATACTTCCAAGATTAAAAAAAAATTATATTAACAAATAAATTTAACTATTGCATAATAAAAATGTCAGCATTCAAAAGAATTACACAATTCAGTATTTTCTAAATGGCTAACATGCACAGATAGAAATCTGACCTCACACTGACAACACACACAGAGTCCTCTCAACCTCCAGAGTCTCTTTCCTAGCTAGTATCTGTGTACTGCCAGGTTTCTACAAACACAATGTGACAGGGAGCACACAAAAGAAAAGACATTTAAAAAGCAGAAAGAAGAAACCAGCCCAATGTTGAAAAATAAAACTGGTGCCACTTTTTATGTCATTTGCTTGGTTTACACTTGGAAAGTTATTGTCATAAACCAATGTTATTTCTACTAACAGGGGTTTTATAGTTCCATATAAAGTGAGCTTTAAATTGCAACACAATAAACATCAGTAGAATCCACAAAGCAAAAAGTTTTTTGTGACATTTAAAAATTTAAGGTTGCCGGGCGGTGGTGGCACACGCCTTTAATCCCAGCACTCGGGAGGCAGAGGCAGGCAGATCTTTGTGAGTTCGAGACCAGCCTGGTCTACAAGAGCTAGTTCCAGCGCAGGCTCCAAAGCCACAGAGAAACCCTGTCTCGAAAAACAAAACAAAAAAAGAAAAGAAAAATTTAAGGTTACAAATGGGTCCTAAGAGCAATTTTAGAAATAACTGGACTACAAAGTTCACAAGAGTAAACATTAAACATGGAGACACACAGTCTTTCTGCCATGAGGAGCACTAACCTCAAGTGGCACTAGCAGGTACTTTGGAGCAGAGAAGTTAACTAGTACTGCCCTACCTGGTCTGGCTGATTTAATTCATCTATGTTCATATGAGGAGTTTCACAAGTATGCAAATGATACATATTTAAAACAGCCAAAGTTGTACTTTTATTTTTGAAAATCACAAAGAGTAGTATGTCACAGCGTTTTAAAATCGATTCTTTATTTAGGTAACAAGTTGGTTACTGCATCGTATGAAACATCACAATACCATTCTGGACAGGTACTCTCAGTACAGGGGTGGAGCGGAGTGGAAGGTTAAACAATAAACCATTTTGCATTCTTCATTCCCCATTTTTTAATACTCCCCCCAAGTCCCAATAAAGGGACAAGTAGCTTTTTAATACCATCATGTAAAGCACTTTAACTTACAAGGCTAAATTCTAAAGAATAAATAAAATATGTCATGGCAGTAATTCCTTTTAGAGCAAAAATCAGGTTCACAGGAACTCAAGTGGTCAGGAAAGCCATCTGTATTCAAACATGTGGCTTCCAGAAACAGCTCAGGAAAATGACACAGAAATACCATGAATTCCATTTCACGCAGGACCAGATGATGACTCATTTTTAACTACACACAAAGGCAACTACAACCTGCTGAAACACAATTAAACAGAGAGGAAAATGTTTACAAAGCATCCACAACATGTAAACCATGTACAAATGGATACATTCACCACTTCTCTGAACTCTGGTAACTTCTTTTTGATAAATATTTACTCTTCATGTTCAGCACTGACTGAATTTAATACATGCAAAACTGAGGGAAAAAAATCCCAAGAATTCCAACTTATTGTAAAAATAGAACTAAATAATTTAAGTACCTTATGTGACAGCCACTCTGTACCGTGCCCAATGTTATAAAATGAAAGGTTACTGAACCCATGAAAATATCTCTGTAGATTTCCTTAGATCTAAAATAGATGCTTTTAAATGTATTTATAGTATTTCAATGTGATATTCTGAAGTTCTTAAAATAACAGTTAAAAATTATACCAAATTACATAAAACTTGTATCTTAAAAGCTGAAAAATTAAAACTATAGAAACCCACATGTAAAACAAAAGGAAAATCACAATTTACATTATAAAGGCAAATCTCATCAATTAGATGAATATGAAGCATTAAGATGACAAAGCAAATTATAAATAGTCATAAATTAATTCATGTGGTTTCAAAAGATCTAGAAAGAGTTGAAGGATGTAGTAAACACATGCATAAAATTTGTAAGGGTTTATATTATCGCCAAAGACCATATCTTGAAGCAAGGCAATGTTACAAAGTGAACATTATTGGGGAACCCAGTTTTGTAATACAAGGAAATTGGAAAAAATTTAAATAACAATAATAAATACATATCCTATAGTAAATTGCTCATATGAAATTCCAACCCACAAAACTACAAAAGGCTTCCAATTTGGTGAACTGAGAAACTGGAACTTTTCTTACAATTCTTTACTCTTACATGCTTATATGTCGTGTTTTGTTTTGCTTTAAAAAAAAAAACAAAAAACAAAACAAAACCAAAAACCCATAATGTATCTTCAGAGTATAGCTAACTATATTCCTATGCAACTCAGGCACATTTGTTGAGTTGTGGTAAAATAATTCCGTTGTTTTCTAGGGCCAAAAACTCACTACAGTTGTAACCAGATGCCTGAGGTTGTAAAAATACTGTAGAGTGCAGGCAATGCTCTGCACGGAGATTACTAGGAAGTACAAATGGGAACAAATAATGGGAAGAGCTAACGGTTTCTGCTCATATCACAAAACAGTGGGAATCCAAAGAATATTTTCCCTTGTATTGAAGAAAATGTGATTAAAAGTTTTTCCCCCAATTTCAGAATCAAAAGCATTTTAGAAGGTTTCTAAGGCTATCATGGGTCTTCTAGATCTCCAGCGCCCTACAAGAAGAGAAAAGGAAGAATATTGTTATTATGTACCTGTACCACTCCGGGTGGACTGACTTTCAAAAGAAAACAAATTAGGTGAACAAATTACCTTCCTTTCTTTATTAGAATGTCATTTTAACAGAGAGGTGTGTGTAATGTATGATGTGTGCATACATGTGTATCTAATATAGACAACTATTGGGATTTTCCCCTCCCCTCTTCACCTAATGGCCTTCCTTTCTCAAAAACAATTTAAAATTATTCAGGCTTGGGGAAAAAAATGTATCAAAACATCAGCTACATGTGAAAATTCCAAACTTTTAAATTATGGTACCTTAAGCAACTTTAAACACAGACTATCAACTAAAAAACTAAGTTAATGTACAGCCAAAAAAAAAATTGTTTAAAATATTTTGCAATTTAAATTACCTATTTTAACCAAGGCAAAACTCAAATCTATTTTTAAAATAGCTTAGGATTCGTTTATTTACTAATTAATGCCTGATGAATACTTATAACGAAAATGGAAAATGTCACAACCTTTGATGTGCTCATGGGACAGCTTTCTTAAACAGCTACATATTCCAAACTATTTGAAAATGAGTGTTCCATACCACAGAAAAAGGCAGCAGAACTGAGGTACTTTTGAGTAAGCAAGACATATTTTTTAATTAAGATGTTTTTCTCTTTCGTTGATAACAGCTAATCCAAATTGTTCGGAATTTAATAGAAATTTAATTAGCTTTCCGATATCCCGAACCTGATTGTTAAATAAATAAAAACTAAAAAAAGTACAATATGCATAGATTATTCCACATCACATGCTTTATTTGGACTTAACACTGATAATTTCATTCTAAACACTTGGTTAACATACATTTTATATGTATAATAGTAAGCTATACAGAATATACAGATGAAAGCTATGAGTAGTACATAGTTCTTTTAAAAATGTTTCATAAAGAATACAGAGAAAGGAAAAATAACCACACATCCAGTATCTCAACAACTTCTAAAAATAAAACTACAGAGATGTAAAATATAAACAAATCAAACAACACATAGATTATCAACTCTGAAAGTTATAGGCCAGCACCAGCCATTCTTTCAAGAACTAAAATAATAATTAAACACAAATGTATTACAAAGTTAACTACGCATGTATAAGTATATAAAATAAGCAGTGTAATTCTACATTAACAAGTTTTTCACAATGGATAGTTGTCTTTCCAATCAATAATTTCTAAACCTAGTTATTAAGAATTAACTACTGATTTTAATAATGGCAATCTAATTTCTGGCATACAATGCAAAATGATATATAACTTCCAAAAATTCAAAGTACTATAAATAGTCAATTTTAAACTATCATAAATGTATATGCAAAGGCCTTAAAAAAACAAGGCTACAGGAATATAAGAAAACTAGTTTTTCAACATTCAAATAACAAAATGGTTATATAAATGCACACATTATACTTCCTAAGTAAAAACTGTCAAATCAAGATCACAAAAATATTCCCCAAAAAAGGTCATATTTTTTCACCACTCATCTTTGTCCCTGCATCTTCATTACAGCTGTCTAATTCACCAAGACCACTTTCTGATTCAGTGAGTCTTTCCTGCATGGCCACTGGGTTTTCAGCGTCACTGTTCGAAGCAGCAGCTGCAGCAGCCGGGTCGGCCGGGCCTTCTTCTCCCTCTACTTTAGCTAGCCTGTAACTAGTCAGCATCTCCTCCAGAAGTTGTCGGTAGTTTCCCCTATGATTAATTCTCATTTGCCTGAGAGCTTCCACCAATTTTCCCTGTGATCCACTTTCCTCTGCTTCATCGGAGGCCTTTTTTTAAGATTTAAGACCCCAGCGTCAGTAGACAAACTAGGATATCACATGTATTTCATAACATCACACAAAGCACTATTTCTCTACCATAAGCAACACAGTTAAGCGAACATTTTCATTAAGTATCAGTTCTTACCTGTGCAGATTAATAAAAACTTGTTATTTTTAGTCAATTACCATGAACTAGTTTGTCTTATTCCAATTACTATTTGAAGTTTAATATGAAACTTTGCTTTTAGAATTCTTACACGAACATTTTCTAAAATAACTTACTTTAAAAAAAAATTGCAGGCTAAAATGACTTAGTTCAAAGGGAAACAGTGTTTGAAAGCGAGACAAGGACAGAAGAACAGTCATCAGAATGTTAGTGTCTTCATTTCTGCTAAATGGTGAGTAGGAAAACAGATACAAATGCAAAACTACAAAAATTTAAACTGGGTTCTTTTAGAGATTTAAAAATGTTTTGAAATTTTTTTTACTTGCCTTAAAATACAGTATTTTAATAAAGCCACCTCTAAATAAAATAAATTATTTTAAACCTTAATACTGGAAATTTCACAGTTTTTGAAATTATGACTGCTCTTAAGCAGTCTTGTTAGCAAATAAGGATCTCATTACCTATGCTGTTAAGTGAAGCTGATGAAGTGAATTCAAGGCAGCCTCACACACGTGCCTCTCCTGTACACCATCACGAGTGTCACACACATGCCCCTTTTATGTACACCATCATGAATGAATCATATCATGTACTCTTTCCAAAATGAGCAATAGAAACCTAATTGCCCTGGCTTTCTATGTACCAGAAAAGAGGGATGGAAAAAGTAACACTAACGGAACCATAAAAAAACAGTAATGCAAATTCAGAAAGTAGGCTAGACTACAGGAAAGCTGGCAAAAGCTCCTCGAAATTGTCAAGCACAAAAAACCGCAAGCTTGATTACGATCATGACTCAATAGTAACAGTTATTTCAGGAACAAATAAGAAAATTTAGATTTGGCATTATATGGCACTATAAAATTTCATTTCTCTAGATATGATAATGGTATTATTGCCACATAAAAATCATTCCAATTCTAAAATAAGCCATGCTCTGAAATGCTAAACAGGCAAAATACTGTGATGCCTTTAACTTCTTTTCAAAGGGTTAGTTACAAAAAGATTTGATATGCTGTATATATTTCACAGACATTAAGATATACAAAGAAACTAAAACAAAATGTGAACACAACTGAAATCTGTAATGGTCATTGTCATTCCAATTTTTAACCTATTAGGAAGCTGTCATCACCAATGTTAGGAAAATTTTTAAAAAGGTTATTGATAGAAACTCTAAGATACAGTCTTAACTACCCTTGGAGACTTAACATTAATAAATTCACATATAAAAATTGTAGTGTTCATGAGAAAAGTTAGAGAAAGGACCCACGTGCTTAAAAAAATTGTCCTCATGGCAAAAAAAACAAAGAATGAGTGTGAATTCTTATGTGTTTTGGATTGTTCATTTTTACATATTTAAAGTACTGGGAAAGAGAGGTGACAGAGATGGCTCAGTGCTTAAGAACACTAGCGGCTCATCCAGAGGACACAGGTCAATTCCCAGAATCCACGTGACTGCTCACAATTGCCTGTAACCACAGTCCCAGGAAATTCGAAACCCTCTTCGGTTCCTTGGGCACCAGGAACATAAGTGATGCAGACATATATGCAGCAAAGCACCCATTTTCATGAAATAAAAATAAAGTGCTTAGAAAGATAAGCGTGATGATATACAATGATAAAGGGTAGTGGATTATGCTTTCTTTCAATTTTCCTATGCTTTCTATATGCATATTATTAACTACCAAATTCACTACTTCTGCAGAATGAGTTCTCTGCTAAGATTTTCTTATATATTTTCCCTTTCCCCTTCTACTGCTAAAAAATATATTCCCCTCAGGCTCCTCATCTGGAAGAGCTATGGATTGAGGTAACTGCGTTTCCAAACACCGTCAGTTTTAATCAGATCTTCAAAAAAGAAATGTTCCATTTAAAGGTGCATCAAAAGCCCGCCCCTCCATCCGAAATAAACAAAAGGCTTCCCTATTACTTTTAAAATGAATTGTAGGACATCAATACCTACTTCGAATGGGAAATGACATACATGAAGAGTAACTAGCCAGACTTCACTGTACAATCACGCACAAGGCCTTTAAATTATATAGACACCAAAGCTCTATTTCAAGATACAGTCATGGCTTACTAAACCTACTTCAAGTTGGACTGGAATAAGACTGTTATGTGAGTCCATTGTGGTGAGTTATCGTTCGTCCTTTATACTAAAAGCAATTTGCCACTACAGTAGTGGCAGCTTTACAAGAGTAGTTCCCCGCCCACCCCCGCCTTTGTATTTTCAAAACAGGGTTTCTTTGTGTAGCCCTGGCTGTCCTGGAACTCACTCTGTAGATCAGACTGACCTCAAACTCAGAGATACACCTGTCTCTGCCTTCTGAGTGTTAGAATTAAAGGCCTACACCAACCCTGCCTTGAGAAGGAGTAATTCATCTTTTAAAAATTCATTAAACCAAACCATTAAATAAAAAAGGGGGGGGACTGTTTATAATGTCTGGTATCACAAAGTCATTACACTAAAATGATGACCATATTTTAAAAATTTAACCATTTATTTAAAAGTCATTTTACTTTATAGGAAATTATATTTTCCCATTGTTTGGAATAGGTGATGGGCAACTTAAAAAAATCTTCCCCAGCAATTATAGCTCTCAAAATACTAGTATGGAACAGTCTTGCTCATATCACAAGCTATTATCTAGGTTGTGCCTTCTTTACTTGAACTTTAAAGTTCACACAGTACAGCTATAATGTACCTATTATAGTAATTAACTCCACCTTGCAGGCACATTTTTTTTTCATATTCTTTTCTATATCATTGACACCACTCAGGAGGGAAAACCAACATCTGTGCTAAGAACTTTACAAGGTCATTTAATCTTCACAGGCACTCTCTGAAATAATACTGTTTAACTGACACTCTATAAATGAAGAGATCTGTCCTTTGTATTAATGAGGTGCAAAGTTCAGATCTGTGACAAGTAACTAACATCAATCTGAATGCTCCAATGAATGCATTATGGTGAATTAATAGTTTTGCATGAGAAATGTCCCATGTATCTAAATACTTATTTAGAATGGATGTTTAAGAGGTTAAAGAGATAGCTCAGCAGTGAAAGAGAACTGGCTGCTCTTCTGCTCTTCCAAAGGACCTGGATTAGATTCCTAGCATCCATATGTAGCTCGAAACATCTGTATCCCAGTGTCTTCTTTGGCTTCCTCAGGTACCAGGCATGCACATGGGCAAAGATATGCATGCAGGTAAAACAGCCACGGTTTATATTTAAAAGAAAAAAAAAATGTATCATTTACAGGAATCTGAAGGGATGGCTCAGCAGTTAAAAGTGACTACTGCTCCCACAGAGGGATTAAGTTCCTAGCACCTACAAACAGCTCACAACCATCTGCAGCTCCAGTTTCAGAGGCACTGACCCCCAGTTCTGTCTTCAGACACTGCATCTCATTGTGCACTTAATATACAGACAAAAACACTTGCATGCATAACAGTAAATAAATCTTTATAAAAACTTTATGCAAAAAATTTAAGAACACTGAAGATAAGAATTAACTTCCCTTAATGGTTCTGTCATCTAGACCAACATAGTTTAACAATCAAGTACTTTATACAAAACACATCCTTGGCACTGGAGAGGGGTCAGTGAGTAAGAGCACTAGCTGCTCAAGCCCAAGGACCTGAATTCAGACCCCAGAATCCACAGAAGAGATGGTGTGGCTGTGTGCATGCCTGTAACCCCACTGCTGAGGGACAGGAGAATCACTGAGGCTTGCTGTCTACCAACTTGGTTCTGGATTAATTAAGAAACCCTGTTTCAAAGGAATAAAGTGGAGGAGTAACAGAGCAGGCCACCTGACAGTCTCCTCTAGAATTCCACACACATAACACATTCATACACAACCCCCCATAGCAACACCAAATAAAACGTAAGAATATAAGTAAATCAGGAAAAGAGCAAATAGGGCAATGAAAACTTAGCACAAGATTAACTAGTAGGCTGCTGAGATGGCTCAGTGTTAGGTAAAGGCACTTGCTGCAGAGCCTGTCATCCTGAATTATGATCCCCAGAACCGACATAAAAGCCCAAGACTTTAATAATAACAGTGTACCTAGGGAGATAGAAGGCAAAGATAGAATTGCTGGAAGCTTACAGGCCACCTGGTGTAGCATACACAGAGGAGAAATAAAGAGAGTTTGTCTCAAACATGGAAAGCAAGCACGGACACTTGAGTTTGTCCTCTGACTTCTACATGCCTACATTCTCATTCATTCATATCCTCTCTCTCCCCCCTACACACACACACACACACACACACACACACACACACACACACACACACACACACACAAACAATCTGGACCAAATCAATAAGCTTCAGGTTCAGGGAAAGAGCCTGTTTGAAAAAATAAAATGGAATT
>JAQHUG010000024.1:7013454-7023720 GCA_028555095.1 Dicrostonyx torquatus
TGAGCCACCATGTGGTTGCTGGGAATTGAACTCAGGACCTCTGGAAGAGCAGCCAGTGCTCTTAACCTCTGAGCCATCTCTCCAGCCCCATTCTACACTCTTTTTCATTCAAGATTGCATAATCCTAAGAGTGACTTAAGCCTAAAACACCCTTTTAAACATTTGGAAAATTTCATACTAATCAACATAATACAACTCTGTTCAACTTGCTGAAAATCTGATTATCATAAAACTCAAGATGCTATATCGTAAAAGAAATCAACTCCCGAAAGTTGTCCTTTGACTTCCACACATGCACCACTCATGCATACACACACCTACTATAAATAAATGAAAATGTAAAAAAAACTGACGGGCATTGCATGCGAGAATTCATTACTTTAATAATCTTTAATATTTAATAACAATGGTATATGAACACCTGGGCAATTGGGTTTTTTGCTTTTATTCTGTTTTAGAGATAGGGTGTCAAAGCTTGCCTTAAACGTGCAATTCTCCTGCCTCAGTCTAGCAAATGCTGAGACTGCAGGAATGTGCCACCTGAGTCAACAGGGGCAACTTTTTAATTCCAGGGTGTTTGGAAAGCAGGAAAAAGTTTGTTTTATATAAGAATAAATTTTACTCCTTTTAATTATGACCTTAGAAAATGGAAATACAAAATACATTCTTAAAAGTGCCATGACAGGACAATAAATTAAAAAAATATTCTACCCTCTCTTTAGGTATATAACTGAGTATCTCAACATATAAAACTGCTGTTAGAATTTTTCCATCAATGACAGTTTTTTTTCTTTGTTCCTGAGATGCTGTCACTCTCAGTTATATAGTCTGAATTGGCCATGAAACTCAAGTTTTCCCTGTATCTACTTCTACTGAGTTAAAAGAAATGTGCTACTAAGCCTAGCAAATACTTTCTTTCAAGCGCCAATGTAATGGGAGCAAGTCTGAAGGGGTAAGAGGTCTTCTCTAGACGTTACAGTCTCTCTACAGACTCCTGACCTTTGGTAGAAAAACCCATCAGAAATATATAACCAGCTGCCAAAGTGTCTGGAAAACCAGAACTCTTGACACTAGCCAAATTTCATTATTCAACAAAACCCACCAACTTTTATGACTTACTATTAGATACATAGCATTTGGTTACATGACTACACATACAAGTGTATTGTATGAGTATAGTTAAAGCAAATTATTTTAAAGGCAAATTTTTTTTAATCTAAAAAAAATTAAACTATACAGTAGATACTGAAAACATCAAACATCGCTATGATCTTTTGGACAATTTTATGGACAGACAGAAGGGTTGGCAGACACTTAACAATAGTATCTTTTAACCATTTCCTTTTGTAACACCAAGAACATTATTAAACAATTTCTAATCAATGTTATTTATAAAAACTCCACTTGATCATTAAGTTATAAAATATAGACCCTACCAATTATAAAAATTAATTTACACTTAGTTCCCAGTCATGTGTGATTTCAATGCTGTTTCTATTGCCATGGAAAAAGGACTCTTCCTAAACACAAAGCACAAGTGTTTCACAGCAACTGAAAAAGAATCTTCCCATTCTTCCTGTTTATTAGAGACAAACCATAGTCATTTGATTGCATAATCAACCACTTTCATTAAACCCAAAGTTGAAATTTGTTTTTATAAAAATTAAGAACAAAATATTAGCTATTTATTTCAATACCCTTTCTTTTATACTTCAGTAAATAGCTATAATATACACTGAAGAATCTGAGCACTAATAACTAACAAATTATGTCAAAGAACACATTGCCCTGCTATAAAGGATATTTGAATTTAAGTAAAGAGATTTTTACATATTTGGCTCTAAAGCCGAATGTTGTATGAATACAAAGGAGAGTCCAGAAGTATGTCTCCACACAGCATGTGATAGTTTGGGAGGATGCTACAATAAAAGCAAGTCTTCATAATAGTAATAATAATAAGTAGTGTGATCTAGAAGATAAGGCAGCAATGTTCAATGTTCCCAAGGTTTGAGGGGTTGTGTAGTATACAACAGGAACAGAGTCTCAGTAGCAAGTGCATTTTCAAAAGAATGAAGTAAAAATACATTATAATATGTAATGTCTTACTGGGACATGCAGATTCATTAAGATTGAACGTAATAACACAATACTTGAAACTGGTAACAATCAATCTGAGCTAAGGTTGAACTGTGAAAAAATACTCAGGCAATAGAACAAGATGATGAAGAAAGCATTGAAATCTCCGCCACTAAGCTGTACTGGATTTATGTACATTGTACTTTCATCATCGATTCTCTCCTCTTAAAAGAGAAAACCAGGGCCAGTCAGACAACTCAGTAGATAAGATAAAGTTCAGTTGGAGCTCTAAACCACAAGGTGGAAGGTGAGAACCAATTAATACAAGTTTCCCATACACGTCCACCTGCGGCGGCACATGTGCAAACACACACACATACACAAAATAAATGCAAAAGACATTTTAAAAGAAACTGCTAACCACACCCCACTCCAATATTTTATGTTTAAAATATTTTGCCTTTTAAATGAAGATGTTTTCCACAAATTACACTGGAAAAGGTTTAGAGTTAAAGTGAGTTTACAACTAAAATATTTTGGGGATAGAGTATATTTTCCATGTTGTAGGAATAATCAGAGTGACACTACCTTTCAAAGACACCTTCCTAAATTTTATCCCATGACTAGATCTAGTCCATGTCTTAAATAAGTTTCTGATTTATGTAAGCTTCAGTATATAACTGAATTTAAGAAAATCAAGTATCTTAGAATATCAAGGAATATTGATTTTGATAATGCACTAAAGCAACAAGCATATCATGTTCCATTTCCATAAAATACAGTTTAAAAAAAAACCCTATTTTTATGCTTGCACGTGTATTAGTAAACAGAACCACATGGAAATAATACAGCCAGCTGTCAGCAGCTAATTTTATAACAACTGGGAGAAAATCCCCCCCTTACATCGGAGAACAATTTTTTCAGACTCAAATCACCAAAATGCACATATACATAGGATCAAGCTTTTCTGATAATCACTTCTAAAAATAAAGTCAGAAAATGTAAAATCAAGTCTTAACTGTTAATGATTAACTGAACAACTAACAACTATTTTTCATGTCAATTTCCATTTCTTTCCTTGTAAACTACAAACTTTCTTTGCCCAATTACTATAAACATTAAATACATATGACCTATAAATTATAAAATGTCACACGAATAGCCGCTATATACTTTAAGAAATCTCAATCAGTTGGCAATAAACACCATGATGAGCAGCAAAATAGTAAGCCCTTGATTGGTTAGTGGTGGGGCATACCTTTAATCTCAGCACTGGGGAAGCATCTTGAGAGGCAGGTGGATCTCTGTGAGTTCGAGGCCAGCCTGGTCTGCAGAGCTAGTTTTAGGACAGCTAGGGTTTTTACACAGAGAACCCCCTGTCTTTAAAAAAGCGAGCCCTTGTGTTTTGTTATTTTTCTTGACAGGGTTTCTCTGGGTAGCCTGGCCATCCTGAAACTTGTGTATACCAGGCTGGCCTCAAACTCACAGAGATCCACCCGCCTCTGCCTCCCGAGTGCTGGGATTAAAGGTGCGTGTCACAACTGCCTGACTGAAGCCTGTTTTCTTAGGGACTAATTTAAGTAGGATAATATCTGGCAGAGTCATCATCTAACACAACACTGATAAATGGCAACCTAAAAGATGATTTATCATTAACAACTCTAATGGCTGCTGTAAAAAATCCTATGACTGCTGTAAAAATTAACAGGCCTAAAATACAAGTTAAGTGCAAAGGACAACACAGACTCACAGAAACCAGTAACTCTGTAATACTGTAATTCTGACAAAGATTATTACCACAGTCTTTCAAGGCTTTATTAGTTACCATACACAAACATGTGTGCCATTAAAAGGCATACTCAACACAGAAACACTGACTTCATCTCAATCTCCTGGGGAAAAACGCTACTTAATTAGATCTTCTTTGGCTCTCCTATTAAAGCAGGCAACACTCACTAAACATCTCTGTTTTCCATGGAACTGAACATATGTATGCATATAATTTTCCCTTCTAAATTTTAAGTAATCAGGGCTGGAGAGATGGCTCAGTGTTTAAGAGCATTGCCTGCTCTTCCAAAGGTCCTGAGTTCAATTCCCGGCAACCACATGGTGGCTCACAACCATCTGTAATGAGGTCTGGTGCCCTCTTCTGGCCTGCTGGCATACATACAGACAGAATATTGTATACATAATAAATAAATATTTTTAAAAAAATTTAAGTAATCATGTTCTATTTTACAGTACAGCTAACCCTTGGTTTTATAATACAAACAAGTAAAATAACAAATTTATGTAATTAAAAAATGTAAGCATAGGCTTAATTCCATAAATAACATTCAGTCATTAGGGAAAAAATAAGCAAACCTGTATTTCCACCCTGACCAAGTGAGTTTTTTTAAATGACCTCAATCTGAATGGAGATTCAATCAAGGGAACTATGCTGATCAATTTCCACTAAAGTGGAATGAACTACCTACTCCAACCTCTTATCTGTACTGTTACTCCTTTCTGAGATTCTAAGACAGCCTGTAATCTTTTAAAACCATTTCCAAAGACATTAAATTACTTTAAACTAATAAGACCTATATTATAAAGATATACCACCAGCATCAATTCAATCTCCTTCAAAGGGTATTCCCAGTTGCTGAAAACTAGCATACTTTTGGGATAGAATATTTTGTACTAAAACAGAACATTAGTCCAAGCTACCATCCAGATAAACTTTTAGCTATTCTCATGACCACCTTCTTCAAATATTAGAATGCTATTCAGTCATGACAAAGTTCACAACTCTATATAAACAGAGATTTCTCTACGCAACATTGCTGGAAAAAGCAGGCTGAATAAAAGCACATACAATGAACCTCATGTTAATAAAAATATACACCTTCAGTCAGATTAAAAAACAAAACTGTAAAACTGGCTATCGATATAGCTCAGCAAGTAAAGGCACCTACCGTCAAGTCTAACTACCTAAGTTTGATTCCCAGGACTCACATAGTGGAATAAGCACCAACTCCATCAAACTGTTCTCTGCCATTTGAGCGATGCAGGGTGGGAGGTAAATTTGCACCCAAGCACACACACAATAAAATAAGTAGATATTCAGTAAAATTTAAAAATATATACTGTTAAAGTGATTGTGTGCAATGGCACACATCTATAATACCATCAATGGGGCAGGAAGAACACAGGAAGTTTCTGGAGCGGGCCTGCAAGTAAGTAAGAGTGTGTGTGAGTGTGTGTGAGTATTTGTGTGTGTGTGTGTGTGTGTGTAGATATAGTGACCAAGTTTCAAAAAGCTCATTAAAAAAAAAAAAACTAGAAAGATTCATACAACAATGCTAAGAACCTGATTTGGGTGAGGAGAAAAATTTAGTGTATTCTTTGAATTTTCCGTTTTTATCTAGATATTTTTTTCCACTAACATGGACATGTGTTTTTATAATTTGGGGAAAGGCTACTTTTACTTACTAGTCAAGCAAAAAAAGTCTGCACTGCTCTCAAAAGGCTCCAAATGAGCTCTCTCTAAGAGCCTAAGGAGACATTTTAAGAGTTGATGCCTATTTATTTGGTCATTGACAGACATTCATTGATGGCTTTTGTACTAAACTCACCCTGAGAAGTAAAAAAAGACACATAAGTTAGAAAAGAAAAAGTCATTCAAATGATTTAAGCTGTGCGATGTGGTAACTAAGGCTAGGCCTTAAAGTCTCTTTAGGAAACTGGCTCTTTTCATTTTATGGTAATGAGATATTTCACCCACACCCAGTATTTCCAGGGCTCCTCCTCTTTTAATGTTTCTCCATTTCTCGACCAAGATGCATTTAAAAAAAATATTTACGGAGGATTGGAGAGCACACTGGGATCAGAGGACAAATTGAGGGTGTTAATTGTCTGCTGGGGACTTATCCATGCATGTACTTATCCCATGAAATGGAATATTATTTTAAGATGTGCTGTATTTGTTGATGCTATGGAACATTTGTTCTTATGATGCAGAGACGTGCTGCATTCTTTTATGTTGCATTTGTTTAACTTTTCTTGTGAAGAACTTGTATTACTTTGTCTGTCTAAAACACCTGATTGCTCTAATAAAGAGCTGAACAGCCAAAAGCAAGTTAGGAAAAAGGATAGGTAGGACTGACAGGCAGAAAGAATAAATAGGAGAAATCTGGGAAGAAAGATCAAAAAGCAAGAAAAGTGGCCAGCCACCCAACACAGCCAGACAGGGAAGAAAAAATGGCTAGAAATAAGCTAAAATTCGGCATTTATAAGAAAGAATAAGCCTTCACGTGTATTTATTTTGGAGCTAGGTGGCAGGTCCCCCAAATAGTAAAACGACAACTACAATCTCACTGTCTACAAGCATCCTTCTGACAGACTTGCTGACTATGCTGCACTGTGTACATGTGGTAGCAAACAGAATCAAATATCACCCTCTTTAGTTAACAGGCCAGTTTTGCCCTTGCCATCTTCAGGCACAGAGCACTTACTCACATATCTAGACACCAGTTAAATCATTTCTATATAGATGTTGAAAGATCTACATGAATGAACTGAATTTTCTTTGTTTCTTTGGAGACTATTTTTAAGCTGGCTGGCCTCAAACTCACAGAACTATGTCTGTCTCCATAGGCACCTGTGTATACCTGACCCAAGAACTGAATGGTGTAAAAGTATTTAATGGAACAGCCAAGTAACTGGAATTTTTCTTTTTTTTGCTATTATTTTGTGGAATTACAATTCAAACGTTTTAAGAATTTCACAAGAAATCTTCCTAGGATCACATTTTTTCATAAGGCTTTAGACTTTAATCAGAGATAATAACATCTACATAAGAAGAATTTCAGTTAACCTTCTATGTGGGTGATGCACTAATCTTATACTGTTTACAGTTAGATGTAAACTCAGTTTATAGCTTACTGACAAAAAGAGAGAGACAACTCATTTGTTTCAATTTTTGTCTTAACCGCTATGAAGACCAAAACACAATCTTACCATTGTGGCTTTTGGTAAATCTGTCAGTATTTCCTGTAGCTCTTGATACTTTAATGTAAGTAACAGACTTCTACTACATACATATTTTAAGCTGTTTCAAATCATGAGTAAGATGGCTACTGCCAGTATTAAGCATGTAGATCAGAAGTCATTCTACATAGCTATTTTCAAAATATCAACAAGTCATAAAACATTCAAGCTTAATAAATTTGAGATATCTGCTTGTCACTTAATTTTCAAATTAGGTTTGGAAAGATTAAATTAGCAAAAAGGTTTAATTTTCTTGAAGTATCTGAAAATACACAGTTCTCTACAGAAAATAGTAAAATTTACAAAATTTTTAAGTTTGCTTAAATTTACTTACCATGTCTTTTCAAAATCAACAGTGTTTAGTTCAAGTGAAAAAGCTTACATACCTTATGTAAACAAGTGTCCACTACCCAATTGCACACACTCTCCAGGTCATCAGAGACCTCAAGCCTAGACTTAACAAATTCACAGAGCTCCTCATTACTCATCACATCCCAGATCCCATCACAAGCCAGGACGACAAATTCATCCTCTTCCGCTCTTAGTATCTCATAAACCTCAGGCTCTGGAGAAACAAGTTGTTCTGTTGGGCCCTTGCCATCAACACACTTGTAATCAAAGTCCCCCAGAGCACGAGACACTGCTAATGAACCATTCACGCGCTGTATCATTACACTGCCTCCTGCATTTTGGATTCGCTCCTTTTCCACTGGATTACAAGGTTTGTGATCCTGGGTAGAAAAGCAGACTTCTCCATTTCTACACAGAACAGCTCGAGAGTCACCACAGTTGATAAAGTAGATATGTGTAGGTGAAATCAAAACGCCCACTGCCGTTGAACCGCTCCTGTCCATCCCATTTCTGAGGTCTGAAAAATTACGCATATATTCATCAATTTTCAAAAAGCCAGTTCTGATACCAGTCTTAACGTTTTCCACTGAAGGCTCGAGAGTAGAGCCTGGTTTGCCAGCTGCCCTGAAGTCTTCATTAGTAGTGATGTGTTCCAATAAATGCGCTGAACAGTAATTTGCCACTCGGGATCCAGCATGACCATCATAAACTGCAAAAAATGACCAGTTTTCCAAGCCGTGAGGAATACCCACAACAGCTGTGTGTGCATCTTCCATTTCCACTCTCCATCCTTGCATGCTGCTCAGGCCATACCGCAAACCATTCCCAGCACCATGAGCATTGTGTTTTTCAGTTTTGGGTTTATCCAAAAATGCACCCATGTTTAGTAATGAATCTGAAAGAGAAAAAAATTATGATGTTAAATGTTTAAATTTGACATAGTTTATCTACAGTACTCCATTTATTCTGGACCAACTCATTTCCTATGTCTTTTCTGCAGGCCCTGACTTACCAGGGTAACAACAGAAGTTTCCTGACACTCTTTTTAAGACACTGATATCTTTCCTTTCCTCCCTCCACCTCCCGTTCTTTTCCTCCTTCCTTCCTTCATTACATATACAGTGCTGTGTCTGCATCATGACTACAGGCCAAAAGAGGGCACCAGATCTCATTAAAGATGGTTGTGAGTCACCATGTAATTGCTGGGAATTGAACTCAGGACCTCTGGAAGAACAGCCAGTGCTCTTAACTGCTGAGCTATCTCTCCAGTCCCCATTGATTTCTTTTTAATGATTTGATTTTTTTATGTGCATTGATTGGTGTTTTGTCTTTGTGTATGGCTATGTGTCAGATCCTGTGAAACTGGAGTTACAGACAGTTTTAAGCTGCCATGTGGGTGCTGGGAATGAAACCTAGATTCTCTGGAAAAATAGCCAATGTTCTTAAGCTCTGAGCCATCTTTCCAGTGCCTAAGACACTGATTTTTTTCCCCCATTTTTTTTTCTTGTTTTGATTTTCAAGACAGGGCTTCTCTGTGTAGCCCTGGCTGTCCTGGAACTCACTCTATAGATCAGGCTGGCTTCATTACTCACAGAGATCTGCCTGCCCCTGCCTCCCAAGTAAAGGTTAAAGGTAAGTGAGTGCTACCACCACCCTGCTAATAATACACTGATTTTAAAACCAGCACATAAGACAGAATCCAACCAATTAAATCAGAATCTTTCCAGGCAGACCAAGATATCAATGGATTTTTGTTACTGTTTGACTGTGTCTCTGTCACCCACTAACCTAGAACTATGTAGACCAAGCTGGCATAGAACTCACAAAGAAAAATCTATTTTCCCCTGCCTTCCAAGTGCTGGAATTAAAAGTGTGCACTACCACCCACAGCCTGTAATCCTTGCATTGGTAAAGAGAAGCAAGAGGATTAAGAGTTCAAGGCCACAAAATTCCAGAACCACCAGAGCTAAACAATCAGAGAGTTCAAGGCCACCTTGGGCTACAGGTCTCAAGAAACTAAAGAATATGAGCAGCCAAGTTCAGCATTTTCTACAGGAAACTGATGAATACAACTCAGTTAAGATTTTTTTTTTAATTCAGTTGGGCATGGTAGCATATATCTGAAATCCCAAGTACTTAGGAGACTGAGGCAGGAAGATCAAGAGTTGTTTCAAAACAAGTCAAGCGCCCAAATGAGTCAGTTACTGTTCCTCACTGCAGTTCCTTACTCTAAATTCAAAATTCTGAATGCACCAACTGAGTTTAAACCGCCCATGTTTGAGTGTGTTTATTCGTTCACAAATTAACCTTTCTATAAAGCTGGATTCTATTATAAAAGTCTGCTTTTTAAAGCATTCTAAAGTTCCACTATCACTTTCTATATAATGTACACACATGTGGCTAAAGAATAATAAACTGTACGGTCCATGCACCCACTACAAAGTTTATCAAGGCCAGGAAAGCTTCCTTTCCCATCCCCTAGACTCTTTTATCCAAAGTGGGCAAGACTTCAAGTTTGCTATTAGTATTAGTGTCCCTTATAGTTCAACCATATTCCTGTACAACTTAGTTTTACACACTTAGCAAGTTACACTTTAGTATTTCTGAATCCAGTTCAACAGAACAGTAGGCTTTACTTCTAGGGAAACACTTTTCTTTTTCTGGCTGTACTACTGACCAAACCAAACTTAAAAAGTTAACATGTACTTTTGAAGTGACAATTATTAAGACACATTAAGAATTACAGATTTGGGCTGGAGAGATGGCTCAGTGGTTAATAGCACTGGCTATTCTTTCAGAGGTCCTGAG
>JAQHUG010000024.1:7056559-7089436 GCA_028555095.1 Dicrostonyx torquatus
ATGAAGTCAGTTCTGTGTCGTCTGGGATAAATTCAGCTGTTTCAATATGCAAGATAACTCTTTCTGCATATTGTGAGTCAGTGACTATATCAAGAGGTTCTTTAAAATCTCTTAGCACCATAAGAATGGCATATGTCAGGGTTTATTACAATATTAAATCATATTTAAATTCTTGCCATCATGAGGAGAAATGTCTTCTTAAACTTTTTAATCATGATATTTTAGTCAGAAATACTTTAAATATCCATCAAAATATTCATATTTGACTGCGAATAACAGAAAACCTGCTCCGTGGCTGAAAGCTCTAGAAGATAGGAATTGATGTAGGTGGCCACTGATGTCCCCAGCAGTAAAGGCACGACAGGATGCTTACTGCAGACTCAGTTAAGATGCGAGTCACATGACCACCCCTAGCTGCCAGGTAGATAAGGAAGTCTGCTTACAACAGAGATTCTGGGGAATGCCTGAGCTTCAGAGTCACCTGAAGGGATGCCCCATAGCCTAGACTGCTAAACTCCGCCTCTGGAGTTCCTAGTTTTATAACTTGCAATTGGGTTCCAAGGATTCAGGTGTCCCAGGTGATACTGGGGCTCTGATCTAGAATTAACTAAAACCCAAGTGGCTAGGTTTATCTGTGAGGGATTTTTTTTTCTTAATTAAATCTTTTGAAGTGAGAAGACTCACTTTAAATTCCTACCATTTGAGTTGGGAAGATCCACGTTTAATCCAGATCTTTTGAGGTGAGATCTGGCCCACCCCTTCTGCTGGAAGCCTATATGTCTGCTTGCTCTCTCTCTCCCACTTCCTTCTTCCTCTCTCTCTTTTCCTCTCCCTCTCCCTTTCCCTCCCCTGATGTGGAATTTACCTCTGTATGCTGTGAATACCATTGGTGAATAAAGAAATGTCCTTGGCCTGCTGATAGGGCAGAACTTAAATAGGTGGGGAAAACTAAACTGAATGCTGGTAGAAAGGAGGCAGAGGCAGAGACAAGCCATGTAACCCGCTGGAGACAGATGCCAGTATCTTACTGGGTAAGCCACAGCCATATGGCAATACACAGATTAATAGAGATGGGTTAGTTTAGGATATGAGTTAGCCAGAAATACGCTTAAGCTATTGACCAAACAGTCTTGCAAATAATATGGTTTCTGTGTGATTATTTCGGGGCTAAGTGGACAGGAACCAAGAAGTGGCCTTTTTCAACACTCCCCCACTACCTCTCTCTTTCCATGGCAAGTCCATTCCTTTATTAGCATTAGAGCTTATTTCCTCAGGATTCTGGTGTGTACTGAAAACAGCTGAGACATCAAGCCTCATGGACTGGACAATACTGGATTTTTGGACCTACTATTGGTAAGTGGTCATTGTTGGACTAGCTGGACCACAGCCTGTAAGTCATTCTAGTAAATCCCATATATATGTATACATACATACATGCGGATATATACATACATGTATATATGTGCATGTATGTATATAGAGATACATATATGTGTGTGTGTGTACTTTTTATCCTATATGTTCTGTTCCTCTAGAGAACCCTGATGCCACATTTTAGGCACTTCTGGCTTGGGATAAAGATGTAATTCAGTGGTAGAAAATATGTGTAGTGTTCGTGAGGCCACGAGTTCATCTCCAGCACCACCCTGGCTTGGGCTGCTCAGAATCCATGGCGTGCTGTCAATATGTCAGTACCAGGAACATGGCCCCATTGGCATTTATAGGCATCTTTACAGCTGTCTTCTGTTTTATCTATACATAAATGAAAACAAACCCAAACGGAGGCCAAATCAAAGATGACTGACTATATGAACATTAGTAGGTCTTCAGTATACCCAGCCCTTTCTGTCCAGAGCCATTAAAAATGTCAGGCTCTGAAATACTAAGGTTTCAAGCTCTCTAGCTTCCATTACGATTAAGAGGACCCAATGCTGAAGATAATGCTTCCACTAAGGCATGTAATTCATTGTCCCACCAAATGCATTCGAGCCCAGCAGGAAATGAACAGTACAGTCAGATTTAAAATTTTAGGCAGGTTTTAATGATGGACTATTTCCAAACAAGGTAGAGATCTGTCATCAAGTCCGACCCTAGTGTTAGCTTCAGAGCTACCTGTTAGCATTCATATGTCCAAAAGGAAGAGAGGGACAAGAGACTACAGAAACACACAGACAACAGGGACTTGTGTAGCCAGTAGCAGTGGCTCATGTCTCCAAGCATTTATTTGGAAGGCCAAGACACAAGGATTCATGGTAAGTTCTAAGAGTACAGAACTCCAATTTGTGCAGAGAGACAAAACAAACCCTCTTCAGCAGGGAAGCTAGTTCCCCAGTCTCATGTCTTCATCCTCTATCGTCTCCTGCTAGAATTACCCACTGGAAACCAGAGGGCCAGTACCAAGCTTTCTATTGAGTATCAGCTTGACAGGATCAGGAGATCTCTGCACATGTCTGTGAGAGTGTATCTAGATCAAGTCAAGGGAGGTGAGAAAACCCATGTGAAATGTGGGCAACACCATTCTTTGGGCTGAGCTCCTCAACTGCATGGAGAGGAGAAAGCTGGGTGAGCACCAGTGTCCACTGCTCTCTGATTCCTGGCTGGGGACTCAGTGTGAGAGTTGCCTCCTCCTCCAGTCACCACACTGTCCCTGACACAAGGGAACTGCGAGCCAAAATGGACACTTCCTATGTCACTTCTGTTAGGTGGTCACAGCGGTCACTAGCACAACCAGGAAGCCTCTTGATAGTACTCTTACAGATCCCAGAGCAAGATGGGAGGGCTGCAGGAATCTGGAAGGAGCAAGAAATGGCCAGAAAATATTAAACTATTTTTAGCTATCACACTGGTCCTTTTCCCCAGTGGAAAACATGCAAGTTGTAACAGCAACGAGTATTTGGGGAAAACTTCTAAATAAAAAATCATAGAAAATGGTCTGATGGCCTGAGGCCACAAGGTTTTCAGACCCTGTCACACAAGTATGCTCTACAAAAGTCTAGTACCCGAGGGCTTCCATGGACATTGTAACATAATGAATGCAGAAGCATTCCCAAGTGTTTTCTATTAAGCCAGCTGTCAAAGAGATTTTTGAGATTTGAAATGTCTCTTTTCTCACTGTTGTTTTTTCCCCCTCTTATATAAAATATAGTTCAGAGCCAGGGGAAATTTAATTCTTCATAACACCAAGTCCTAATCAGTTGACCCACCTTCCAGAGTCTTTAACAAAGGTGCCCCCTGCCCCAAACTTCAGTTTAAACTACTTTGAACCTGTAGGATCTGTTAGATCTATTACTAGATCTTTTTATTTGCTGTGTCAATAGAGAAGGGTGGGCTAGGAATGTGGCTCAGTGTCAGGCCATTTGCCTAGCATGTCCAAGGCTATATGGGTTTCATCCCCAGCCCTGGAGAAAAGTACCACCACCACCAACAGAGGGTCAAGCCTATGTATTGTTATATCACAAATGTGTTTGTTTCATGCATGGTCATTAGTTCCCTTGGTCATCTCACAGTAGTTCTGAGAAGGAATCCACTGAGACTCTGGAGCAAAGCCAAACCAAAAGGACCTGGTCAAGGTAACGCTCCTGCTGTGCACAGGAAGACCCAGGTCAATCCCCACACAGCTGCTTCTGTTGTACAAGGTACACAATAGGCACACAGTAATTGCAGACTGAGTTGCACTGGGAGGATTTCAAGGAGCTCGCTTGGATGCTTTCCCTTTCCTCAAAGCCACCATCCAGGCCTAGGTGTCCCTCCCCGCCCCATCCCACTTCCTTCTAAGACAGGAAGTTGATCAAGCTATCTGCATCCTGTGTGCAATCCACAGAGCCTGAGAGGCCAAAGCTGGTTGCCCCAGAGCCAGCCCCTCCTAGTATTTTCAAGTTCATGTCGCGTACATGAGATGATTGAGATCATGATTACAACACCGTAGGCGGGTATCAGAAAGATGTCCCTCATGCTACCCGACTATAAATGCTGCGAACTACAAAGTGTTTAAGTGTGCGTGGCAGTGGGAAACCCTAACAGCCATTTGTGTAAACAGTTTAACATTTATGCCCAAGTTCTTTTACGTTATTCATTCTCTTTGCTATGTGTCGTTTTCTTGTATAATAAATGCTTTCTTCCTGCTGACTCTCCATCCTTCCTTTCTTAGCTCTAATACCAAAAAGAAACACCTAAACCTACTTTCCCTTCTTCATGTTTATCTGCAACCCCTTTTCCTCTTCACTTGTTTTTTTCTCCTAAAATCGAAACTGGACTTGAATCTTTAAGAATCTAAGCAGACTGAGGATCAGGGAGATACAAGATGATGAACATGGACATCAGGTCCCAGGAGATCCTTCTACAAACAAACATGAAGGAAAAGGGTTGTAAGAAAACTCGCCAATAAAAAATTTATGCTGAAAGAGAAATGCAGGGCTGGAATGCTATTAGTCTAAAAGTTGTACTTAATAATAAGGGAGTCTCTGGTCCTTTAGATAAAAGCCTCATGTTTCTGGCAGGTAGCAGTTAGGTAATGTGTCAAAAGGCAGTGTCTCAGCAGGACCTGGTCACAGAAAAAATAGACATCAAGGTGACAGATTGAGGCTCTGAGGTGAAGTAGATCTGCTTGGAAGAGGCCCAGATCAACAGCTGGAGAAGATAAGTGCTAGGCATTGTTGGAAAATGAAGACATGGTAGCTAAGAATTCTCACATCCTCCTTACCACAGACCAATTCATGGACCATATTGGAGGGTGGGTGATGAGTTCATATGGGTTTTGTTTTGCTTTTGGTTTTCAAGACAGGGTTTTGCTGTGTAACCCTGACTGTCCTGGAACTTACTATGTAGAACAGGGTGACCTCAAACTCACAGAGATCTGCCTGCCTCTGCCCCTGCCTCCCGAGGGCATGTCTGGGATGTTCAGTGTAGTCTTGGTTACGTTAATTGAGGGGGAGACCTGACTGAAAATGGGCAGCAACATTCTCTAGATTTGGGTCCTGACATATATAAAAAAAGAGAAAGAGAGAGAGAAACTGGGCTAAGCTCTAGCATACATGCATTGGTTCTCTCTCTCTTTGTCTCTCTCTCTCTCTCTCTCTCTCTCTCTCTCTCTCTCTCACACACACACACACACACACACACACACATTCTCTTTCTCTCTTTTCTCTGCCCTATCTCTTTTTTCTCTTTCATCTCTCTCTGCCTCCCTCCCCTTTCCTTCCTCCCTTTCTCCCTATTTCCTCCTCTCCCCTCTTTTCCCTGCCCTCTCTCTCCCCTCCTCTCTTCTCTCTCTTTCTCCCTCTCCTGCCCTTCAGACCCCCTCCCCCAGGCTATGATTCCAGCTCCTTCAGTTTCCACTGCCTTGGCTCCTCACATGGTGGACTGTAACCTGAAATGGCAAGATAAGTCAAACACTTTTGCCCCTGCGTTGCTTTGTCAGGGTTATTTTACCACAGTAATAGAAATAAGTGAGAAAGTAATCAAAGACGTTTCTTGGTGAGATTTTTCCCAAAGGCTTTTTGGGGTTGTTGTCTGTCTGTTTGAAACCCCCTTTTGATTTCGAGGTGAACAGGTGCTATGTTGCCCAACAGGTCTTAGACTCCTGCCACATTCTCCTGCTTCAGTCACTGCGTAGCTGAAATGGTTAAAATCACATCACTGGGCTGGTTTCAAACTTCCATATTAGGAAACTTTTTTATTTATTTGTTTGGTTTTTTTGAGACAGGGTTTTGCTGTAGTTTTAGATCCTGTACTGCAACTAGCTCTTGTAGACCAGGCTGGCCTCGAACTCACAGAGATCTGCCTGCCTCTGCCTCCCGAGCACTGGGATTAAAGGCATGCATCACCACCTCCTGGCTTTATTAGGAAACTTTTAAATGCACAAAAATAGACACAGTAATAGTGTATAATGGACCCCAGGCTTCTGTCACAGGGGGTGCCACTGCTCAACATGTCCGCTATATCATCTCAATCCTCTCTCCAAATCAGGGTTTCCAAGGCTCCATCTCCAGTCCTCTCTTTCCCAGACATGTGCTCTGTATTAGCCTGGGCTACATAATGAGTGCCAGGTCTGCTGGGGCTACAGAACGAAACCCTATGTCAGATAGATAGAGGATAGATAGATGATGGATGGATGGATGAATGGATGGATGGATGAATGGATGGATGTGTGAATGGATAGATAGATAGATAGATAGATAGATAGATAGATAGATAGATAGATAGGTAGATAAGAATATAAAGTTTGAACAAACTTTACTATTTGGTGCTTCCATTAACTAATAAGTTAAGTCTAAAAAAGAAATTGAAGATATGTATAATATTTAACATTCTAATTTCTGAAAAAGTAATTAAAAGCTAATTGATTATCTTTGCAGTGAAGAGATCAAAGACACTAAAGATTAAAAGGAAATTATCCTTTTTGGAGCACTGTGTTAAAAGACATATAGTTGATAGGATGCGTATGACGATCCTCTAGTTGGGCTTCCTTTATTCTTCACTGCACTTTAAGCCTGATTTTGGCACAGGAAGTGGCTGAATCAGGGGAAGGGATGAACATCCTGGAAAGCCTCATTTTCACTGTATTTTTTTAACACACAATTGATGACCAAACTCAATTACAATAACCATGCATCCACAAAAGCAACCACTTCATCGTTTCTAATACAAGTTTGTAGAACCCATGGTCTGAGGACACCAAATAAAGGCCCTTGATAATAATTATACAGATCAATTCTACAGTTACAGTAATTACAGAATAGTAAGCTGTAAGCCGGGCAGTGGTGGCGCACACCTTTAATCCCAGCACTCGGGAGGCAGAGGCAGGTGGATCTTTGTGAGTTCGATACCAGCCTGGTCTACAAAAGCTAGTTCCAGCGCAGGCTCCAACGCCACAGAGAAACCCTGTCTCGAAAAACCAAAAAAAAAAAAAAAAGAATAGTAAGCTGTAAAAGAATGCATACTTGTGCCCGGTGGCGGTGGTGGCACACACCTTTAACCCCAACACTCAGGAAGCAGAAGCAGGTGGATCTCTGAGTTGGAGGTCAGCCTGGTCTATAGAGCAAGTTCTAGGGCAACCATGGCTACACACAAAGAAATCCCATCTTGAAAAACAAGCAAACAAATAAAAACATATTTTTGTTTCCTTCTCTTGCTGTATTTGTGTGTGTGTGTGTGTGTGTGTGTGTGTAGAGGATTAGATAATTAGAGACTTAGATAACCTTCTTTTACAACTTTAGATTGCCTCTATTTGCATCATGAAGTTAAAAGGCAAGCACATCTGTAAACTTCATTTGTTCAGAATTTGCACCTTTGTGCAAATTGTCCTAGTAATTGTGTTGCTTTTGCTATCAATCAGGACACTTTGCAGGTAAGCCTAGAATGGTCAGCATGAGATATTAGATGTGATGGTTAATGTCTGCTTCAAAGTACTTCATTGAGTTGGACAAATAGCTGATTGGACCCAGGATACTCTGTTCTCCCAGCATCGAGCTGCTACTGTGGAAGCAGACTTCGTTGAAAATCCATAAGATTACAGAGAGGAACACTTTTAATTAAAACATTTCTCATTTCTCTCCCTTACAACAGGACCCAAACCTAACTAGAGAAGTAATCACAGATGAAAAAGAAAAAAAAATTTTTAAATATTTATTTATTTATTATGTATACAATATTCTGTCTGTGTGCATGTCTGCAGGCCAGAAGAGGGCACCAGACCTCATTACAGATGGTTGTGAGCCACCATGTGGTTGCCGGGAATTGAACTCAGGACCTTTGGAAGAGCAGGCAATGCTCTTCTACTGAGCCATCTCTCCAGCCCTGAAAAAAAAAATTTTAAGGAACTTCCCATCAACTGGCTTTTAGCTGCCTGCATTTCTCTTCCTTTCTGGTTATAATTATTTTTTTTCCTGAGATAGCATTTCTCTACATAGCCATGGCTGTCCTGGAACTTGATATGTAGATCAAGTTGGCCCGGAACTCCACAGAGATCCTCCTGCCCCTATCTCCCAAGTCTCTCTGCCCATTGCAGCCTGAGACATCTAATGCTCTTCCTGGTTCTGTGCTGTGCAAATAATAAAGGTTTGCTTCAGCTTTGTTGCAGATTGCATGTGTGGCAATTGTGCATATGTGTTCACATGTGTGTGCATGTACGTGTAGAGGCCCCCCTGAGGTTGACATCAGGTGTCTCCCTCTATAAGTCTCCATCTTATCAATTAATGCAAGAGCTCTCGCTGGCCCAGGAACTTGCTGTTTTTGATAATCTGTCAAGTCAATTGTTTCAAGGACTCCCTGGCTGTTTCAAGGACTCCCTGGCTCTGCCCTCCTTCAACTGGGAGTACAGACTGGTGCCACCTGGATCTTGTGTGGGTTCTAGGGATTCGAACCATATTTCAGCAAGTGCTTTGCCCATTTAGCCATCGCCCAGCCCCTTGTTCTGTGCAATTTAATACATTGCGATTCACTGTTTTATACTGTTCTTTAATTGTTCAGGTATGTTATATATTTTTTCTCAATAGGACTACAGTTTCAAAAGCTAAATCCATGTGCAATATATCTGGTGTTATTTTATTTTCAACATGAAGTCAGTGTCATATCTTCTTGATTATTTATAGGAAAATCCAAAAAGAACAACTGTGGTTTTTTGTTTTTTGTTTTGTTTTTTTACAACAGTGGCCACAACAGTGGTCAGAATTCAAGGTCAATGGCTTTGTGTAGTGGGAGGAGGGGGAGGGTGAGGGATTCTCACCTTGTTTTTTAATTCACTCTGATCCCCTGGCTACAGTGAGCATAAATCCACTTAAATTGGATTAGCTAGATGGGCATCCATAATCTGCAGATGGGAGACATTCCTGCAGTTCAAACCACATGAGACAAAACTGGGAACTGGAAGACTAGAAACCAGCAGTGTCCCTTCAGAAGGTGGCATGGTCTTTTTTTTTTCTTTTAACCTCTGTTCTGCTGTTTCATCTCCACGATGTTGATGGAGATGAGTTTCTCAGAGCTGTTCACCCTTTTCATGACTATTCCAGCAACAACCTTCCCTGGCCTAAGATACACCGCCATGGGAAACTGACCCAGCCTTCACCTCCCACTTCCAAACATATGGAGGAAACATGGTTGGTCTATAATGAGTTACCTATCAATCCCTGGCCCAGTTGCCTGTCACCTGAATAGCAAGAATGATGTACAGTGGTACCATTTTGCACAGGGTTGTGGACGCAGAAGGCAAGCGACTGGACTGACACAAGTTCTGTTGTAATCCTAGCACAGGAGAAGCAAAAGCAGGAAAGTTATTACAAGCCCAAGGACACCTTGATCTACCTAGGGCCAGCCAGGGTTACAGAGTAAGACCGGCTCATCATTACCTCTTATCCCCCAACTCCCACCCCCACAAAAAAATCTATACTAAGAGTCATGTTAGAATTCATGATTGTAGGGGCTGGAGGATGGCTCAGTGGTTAAAAGCACTGGCTGCTCTTCCAAAGGTCCTGAGTTTGATTCCTAGCAACCACATGGTGGCTCATAACCATCTGTAATGAGATCTGGCACCCTTTTCTGGCATGTGGGCATACATAGAGGCAGAATGTTGTATACATAATAAATAAATAAATCTTAAAAAAAGAATTCATGCTTGTAATATCAGCTACATGGGAAGTTGAGACAGAAATATCACTTGAGCTCAAGAGTTCTCGGCTAGCCTGGGCTACATGGAGAAACTGTCTCAAAGAGGAGGGGAAAGGATATGTGGTTTTAGCTCAGTTGATAAAGTGCTTGGCTAATATGTAGGAAGCCCTGGGTTTGCTCCCAAGCCCCTCATCGACTTCCTGCAGTGGTGCATGCCTGTTATTCCAAAATGCAAGGAACAGAGATAGGAAGATCAGGAATTTGAGATCATCCTAAACTACAAATCAAGCTCAAGATCAGCCTGAGACACATAACATAAGACCCAATCTAAAAAATAATTTTAAAAAAAAGATGAGGAAGGAGGGAAGAGGAGAATAAAAGAATAATTTAAAGTTAGAATATGCATAAAGTTGAAATGAAAGCCTTTATAAATGTCCTCCTAGTTCATAATCCATTTATTTATTTATTTTATTTTTCTTGTACCAGAGACTGACTTAGTCAATCATAACCCACTTTCTTGTTCTGCGCCTTTGACCAGGCCAACGTGGCTGGCATTCTCCCCAAGTCAGGCCAAATTGTATTGTTCCTTGAATATTTGATTCAAGGCAGAGAAAATGCCCATTAGACTGGACTAGTCTTTTGAAAGGAACAGCTGCAAGTCGGGTCTGTTTCACAACCACCAGGTCCCATACTGTGGAGAGCCAACCCATGGGACATGCAGGGAGGAACAGAAGAGAGGGAAGATGTTCTGGATTCTTCAGCGCTGAGCTGGCTCTAATTCCAAGAGCCTGGCCACTTTATTGCCTTGAATCCTGTGAGCCACCCCCACATTCTTTTTCGCCGAAATTAGTTTGTGTTGGTTTCTATTTGTAACGAAAATAGTTGTGACTGAGACATCCAGATTAAAAGTAAGAAAAGAACCTTCCTATAATTGTCCATTGAGCCACAGCGGTTGTACTGAGATGCCAATATTTCATTGCCATGAAAGGTTTCTAAATTTATCTTGTAGACTCACATATCTGTGTGACTATAGAGTACATCTGTTGGTGACTCATGAGGATTAAATAGTATGAGAGCCTCTGTTTCCTATCACTTGGAAGTTGGGTCTCTCTCTTTTCTTTCTTTCTTTCCTTCTTTGAGACAAGGTTTCTCTGTAGCTTTGGAGCCTGTCTTGGAACTAGCGCTTGTAGACCAGGCTGGTCTCGAACTCACAGAGATCCACCTGCCTCTGCCTCCCAAGGGCTGGGATTAAAGGTGTGCGCCACCACCGCCCGGCTCTCTCTCTTCTTTTAGTTCTTTCTACAATACTAGGGATTGAATCCAGGGCCTCTTCCACTGAGTTATATCCTCATCTATTGATTTTCTGAATTGTTGATTTCCTGAAAAGCAACAATTTATGCAATTAGATCGGCCTTAGCTTTATTTTTGTCATCTAGTATATTTGTTGCTATACCGTATGTTGTCAAAGTATTGATACATAGTCTTTTATTTTACGCTGCTAGGCAGTATTCCAGCATGTTTGTTTAATAACTTAAACTTCTACCCCATGGAGACAGAAAATTCTAGCCTCTCCATAATCTTATCAGTTTCAGCCAGTCTGCTGTGCTTGCAGTGGTTATCTCACTCAACTAGCCAGTGTGCTATGTGTAATGGATATCTCATGGCCGTCTTAATGTGCTTTTCCCTGATACAACATGAACGTAAACACATTTTCATTGATCATTTGAACATCTTCTTTTATGAGGGCCCTGTCTAACACTCCCCCACATTTTTTCCTGATTTTTATAAATTCCTTGTACATTCTGAACATAAGCCCTTTGTGCTGTTCATTTCGAGTTTCTTCTCTCTCTATCCATGTTTAGTGTTTTCATCCTCAAAATTTTCATGCAGGAGAAATTGTGACGTATTATTTTCACCTCCATGCTTCTCTCAAAAACATAATGATTTCAGTGATTTGGGATAAAAATCCAATGAAACAAGCCACAAAGACATTCCAGATGGTGCTACTCTGTCTGTTTTAGGGGAACCCCAAAGTGAAACTGACACTGTGGGTGGTCAGTCCCCCTGGATCCACAAAGTGCTTGGAGCAAATATGAGCCCCAGATCGACTTTGGAATAAAGGGAGCCTGCAGAAGGGAGAAATGGGAGTGGGGATTTCCTGGGAAAGTGCGTTCCCTCAGGTTCACGTTTAACAGGCTGGAGAGGGCTGCCTCATCGCCTCAAGCCAAATGAAAGTTTCAGGAGACTTAGTTCAGGTGGCTGAGTGCTCACCTAGCACATGGTGCTGAGTTGGATTCCTGGGAATCAGGGGGAGAGATCCAAGAAAATGTCCCCAGGAGTCTGAGTCCCAGCCTCACTGAATCCGAAGTGTGGGTGTGTGCTAAAGCATCCCCCACACGCCCAGGAGCATTGAGCAGGAAGAGGACTTTCATGACAAAAGTAAAGGTGACCACCTCCCAAGGGATAATGTAGAGTCCATACAAAATATTGCCCTGGGGTCATCAAGAACAGAATCTTGTGGATAAAAGAACCACCAACCATCCAGGGTGGAAGAACGGTAAAGAGCAGAGGTCCAGAGAAGCAAGGTCTGTGTGACAGCTGACATCAGAGCCAATAAAGTGGGAAAGGCAACATCTGAGAAAACATCTTTGAAAAAAGGTCAGCCCAGGACACACTCATGCCTGATGATCCAGAAGCAGGCATGCATGGCTGTTTCCCACTCCCTCTGGTCCTCTTTTGCTATGGTGCGTGGAGCAGTTCGGGTCAGAGGTCCAGGAGCAGAGAGGAGGGTGGGAGGAGAGGACTGGCTGACCCCTCCATTTAGGGCTCCTAGATCAAAGCAGGCCTGATGTAGGGAGAGAAGGCTGGGCTTACTGAAACTATAGTGACGTGCTTTGAAGGATTGGGACTTTCTACTAAGTCTTTTGTTTTGTTTTGTTTTGTTTGCCTTGTTTTTTGTTTTTTGAGAGTAGCTTTGGAGCCTGTCNTTTTGTTTTGTTTTGTTTGCCTTGTTTTTTGTTTTTTGAGAGTAGCTTTGGAGCCTGTCTTAGAACTTGCTCAGCAGACCAAGCTGGTCTCGAACTCACAGAGATCCACCTGTCTTTGCCTCCCAACTGCTGGGATTAAAGGCGTGCCATGCACCACTACCACCCAGCTAACTACTAAGTCTTTAAGTATGGTGTTTAACATTTTTTCTTTATTTATTGTTTTTATTGAGCTATAGAATTTTTTCCACTCCCCTCCTTTCCTACCCTCTCCCATTCTACCCCCTCTGATGGTCCCCACACTCCCAATTTACTCAAGAGATCCTATCTTCTTCTACTTCTCATGTACATTAGACATTTTTATCTCTAGAAATCTATTTGGCTCTTCATACTTTGTTGGTGTGTGTGTGTTGATGTGCGCAAACAGGCGAGCATGCTTGTGTGCGGAGCCCTGAGGTCAACCTTGGTGTCTTCCTTAGTTACTTTTCTACTGTAGTTTTTGAGACGGGGTCTCTCACTGAACTTGGAACTCAGCCTATTTGGCTAGACTGATTGGCCAGTAAGCCCCCAGAATCCTCACATCTCTTCCCAAGCACTTCCCTATCCCAGCTGGCTTTAACATGGGCGCTAGTAACCCAAACTCAAGACAGCCAGTGAGCTGTCTCCCAACCCCTCTTATCATATTGTAACACATTTTTATACCCTTTCTGCTCTCTTTGCCTATTTTAAAACCTGTTTTTTTTTCTTTTAGTATGTCAGACATAGCAAGTTCTTTTCTTTCTTCCTCCCTCCTCCCATTCTTTATTGGCTTGGAAAACTAGGTTTCGACACATGACAGACAAACTTTCTGCCTTGAGCTCTTGCTCTAGCCCGAAACTTAGATGATTCTGACAGCCACATGGTCTGTAGTCTTTGTGATCTGATTATGCTGTTTTTATTTTTTCTAGTCCTTGTCTTGAGTGCCTCATTTATTTTGTGTTGTTAGCTTTTTGTTCTCTCTTTCTGTATGTGTGTGTGTGTGTGTGTGTGTGTGTGAGAGAGAGAGAGAGAGAGAGAGAGAGAGAGAGAGAGAGAGAGAGAGAGAGAGCTCACACGAGAAAGACAGAACTGAATGGCCAGCCTTGGTATTTGATACATGGGATTTTCTTGAGGTCCAGGTGGACGCTATGAGGCCTTGCCTGTTGCCTAAGGGAGTTACTAATCTGAGAGGATTTCAAGTTCTCTGCTCAGCTGAGGTTTCAGACCTACAGGGAGCATGCCTTTCAGCTGAACGTGAACAGAGGACCAGCTTGTGTAACCAGCCTTCAGGGACCTTTTTTTTTTTTTTTTTTTGGACCTTTTTTTTTTTTTTTTTAAATCTTATTCTTGTTATTCTGGGTTAGGTTCAAGACGTGCAAGTTTTCTTTTTGTTTGTTTGTTTGTTTTTCGAGACAGGGTTTCTCTGTGGCTTTGAGCCTGCGCTGGAACTAGCTCTTGTAGACCAGGCTGGTCTCGAACTCACAGAGATCCGCCTGCCTCTGCCTCCTGAGTGCTGGGATTAAAGGCATGCACCACCACAGCCCGGCCAAGACATGCAAGTTTTTGTTGCTGTTGTTTTGTTTGTTTTTCTGTCTATTCCCAGTGATGAGTTTATTTCTCTCAGGGACTCTGGCAGTCTCATGCGGTGGAAGCCCTGGGGAGTCTTCTTGGCTTAATCTCCCTTCAGTCTGTCATCCAAGTGGAAGCTTGAGGTGCCCTAGGTTCTTGAGTAATCTCGGCCTCAGGCTATCTTTAGAATATCTTTTAGGATACTGCTTTCACTTCATCTGAGCTCTTGTTGGTCTATTTGAAACATGCCAGTCAACAGGACAGCCACAGATGTTTCTGCCATGACTCCCCAAGAGGTTGCCAAAACTCTTACCGCCCTTCGGCTACTCCTTAGAACTCTGTCTCTTATCTCCCAGGCACATACGCCTCAGAAAATATGGACTCCAATTCTTGAAAGGAGTAGAGTCTAGAGTCTTTGGGGTTTTTTGTTTTCTTTTGTTTTTGTTTGTTTATTTGCTTGTTTTGGCTTTTTGAGACAGGGCTTCTCTGTATAACAGTCCTGACTATACTGGAACTCACTTTGTAGACCACTTTGGCCTTGAACTCAGAGATCCACCTGCCTCTCCCTCCCAAGTGCCACCACGCCTAGCGAGTCTTTTATTTGTTTATTTATTTTTGACAGGGTTTTATCATGTAGACCTAATTGGCCTCCAACTCACAGGATCTGCCTGCTTCTGTCTTTCCTGTGCTGGGATTAAAGGCGTGCATCACACATCCTGCAAAATGTCTGAATATATATATATATATATATATATATACACACACACACACACACACACAAATTTTATGTGTGTGTGTGTGCACCTGGGTGTATGTATGTGCACCACATATGTGCAAGAACCTATGGTGGTCAGAAAAAGACATTAGATCCCGTGGTATTGAAGTCACAGGCAGTTGTGAGCAACCATATGGATGCTGGAAACCATATGTTCTCTGCACATTGAGGTAATATCTTCAGCATCTATAATGGTTGATTTTCACATGAGCAGAACATTGAATTGAATCCAGTGTGAAACTTGTTACTTTGTCCTTGTGTATCCCTGAGTTCACCTTCTTCAAAGGCTCCTCACACATCCTTCACAGTCAGGGGACTGGCTACAGATGCCACAACATTTTTAAAGAGTCATTCACCAATGTAGTAGCAATGTTCCATTCTTTGGTTTTTTTTTTTTTTTCAATGCTAGTGTAGTAAGGAGGCCACTTGTTTATCCTGGCCACCCAGAACCGAAATAATCACACAGAAACTGTGTTGATTAAATCACTGCTTGACCCATTAGCTCTAGCTTCTTATTGGCTAACTCTTACATATTAATTTAACCCATTTCAAGTAATCTGTGTATTGCCATGTGGCTGTGGCTTACCGGCTAAAGTTCTGGCATCTGTCTCCAGTGGGGGCTACGTGACTTCTCTCTGACTCCACCCTTCTTTTTCCCAGCATTCAGTTTAGTTTTTCCCACCTAGCTCTGTTCTCCTATAGCTCTGCTGTAGGCCTAAAGCAGTTCCTTTATTAACCAGTGGTAATCACAGCATATAGAGGAAAATCCCACATCATGCTAGGGATAGATCCAAGGTCTTGCCTGCACTAGACAAGGCTCTACCACTTAGCTGTCCCCCCAACCCCAAGAACACACATGAATGAAGAAATCCAGCAGAGTTGTTTGTGGGGCCACAGCGAATTGTCATACTCAGCAACATATAGTCAAAAATAAGTGCGAGTTGGCAGCAGGGATGCTAAAGACAACATCTCAGTGGAGGCAGGAGCTGTGAGAGACTGGAAGCTAACGGGGTCTGCAGTCACTCACAACACAATGCCCACAGTGGGCCTTGTCAATCTTTTCCTAGCCCCATGAGAATCACTGGCTGTTCACTGTGGCTATGGCTCTTCATTGGCAGTTTGTATGCCCTAGCCTCTTTTACAGCTAGATAGTGTGATTTCAGCAAATGGAATGGGAACCAAAGTAGTAGTAAATTTGTCATATGCCACCCTTTTGGGGTGATTTCTGCTGGGCTCTTAGCCATGGCGGGCTCAAATGTTCCAGGGTAGGAGCATGAGGATTAAAATTATTAGGCAAAAGGAACACAGATATAGAGGAAATAAGAGACAGAAACATAGAATCGGGAGGGACATCCAGAGAATACTGAAAGTCTTCCCGCATTGTTGGGCGGTGGTGCGCACTCCTCTAATCCCAGCACTCAGAGGCAGAGGTAGGCGAATCTCTCTGAGTTCAAGGCCAGCCTGGTCTACAGAGTGAGTTCCAGTATAGGCTTCAAAGCTACAGAGAAACCCTGTCTCGAAAAATAAAAAAAAAAAGTCTCCCATATTTAATTTCTATTTACTTGAATACCCCGACTACAAAAGGAATAAGATCACATGATTCAAGGAATGAACAGACCATTTGATGGATTACGGACTACACTCTTAGTTAAACATTCTGTTGCCAGACAAGACAAGTAATGCTCATACCCTAGACCAAAACATTCTGTAGGCTAGCCACTTTTTGGGTGGAATCTGTAGTTATCTCCTTAAGGGAGTAGGAACCTAGTTGGATCCTTAGACTTTTGTTTGAGGTAAAAACAAATCTACTTCTTAATATCTGAAATACCAGGTCTAGATATTAGCCACACCTGTTGACAATAACCTTGAGAGAGCAGAACTCTGATTTGTTATTTGAACTATTGACAATAACCTTGAAGTAACAGAAGTAAGTTCCAACTCTCTGACCTTTAGTCAAGATAGAATAGACCCAAACCTATCAGTCCTGTTATATGTTTAGCCTGGATTGTTAAAAACATCCTGCAGGATTTTGTGTGTGTGTGTGTGTGTGTGTGTGTGTGTGTGTGTGTGTATTGCTGGGCTTGATACCAAGACTCTCCATACACTTGACCTGTATAGTACATTGACAATGTTGTTTGTTTGTGGGGGCAGGGCTTCAAGTAACTATGGATGACCCCTAACTCCTCATCCTCCTGCCTCCACCTCCTGAGTGCTGGGATTACAGGCACATTCCACCACGTCAAGACTTATGGGGTTTTTGCTTTGTTTTTGTTAAATCTGGAGCATAGCCCTAGCCTCCGGCATCCATCCCAGCCCCCTGGCCTGGGAGTTGCATTGGTGTGGATTCCAAACCCCAGCATACTACTCCCACAGGGTATTAAAGTGGGCTCCCAGACGAGGAACATGTGGTTCCAGGTTTGCATGTGCTCCCCACTTTCCTGTCTCCCGGCCATGCACTCGGCCACCCGAAAGTGCAGTATTTAGTAAAACAATGGGCATTTTAATTTGGTTTGATCTGACCTAATTGGATTTTTTTGCGCAGGCGGAGCCGCTCTTCTTTTTTCCTAACAGTTTTATGTGTAAGGGTGCTTGGCTGGCATCTATGTATGAGCGCCATGTGCAAGCATGCAATTCTAGTGGGGGCAGGAAGAGGGCACTAGATCCTCTGGGGAGTCTGTTGAGAGTCACAGTCTGGGTGCTTGCAATCAAATCTAAGTCCTCTGGAAGAGGATTTAGAGTTCTTAACTGCCTGACCATCTCTCCAGTGCCTGCTTAAGCCTTGAGCTTCTCAAGCTCTGTCGCTGCTTTCTGAGTGCTAGGGTTGCAGACATGAGCCACCACATCAAGCCTTCTTGTAAATTAAACAAACTGATTCTAGATTCTGGGCCATTCTACAGCTAACTTGCTTAGAAGCTTTAAAAATATTGGAGTCCTTTGAAAATGCCACAACGAAACCCGTTTTTCTGTATGCTAACATAAAAAAAAAACAGGGAGGCAGAGGCAGGCGGATCTTTGTGAGTTCGAGACCAGCCTGGTTTACAAGAGCTAGTTCCAAAAAGAAAAGAAAAGAAAAGAAAAACCAAAAAAAAAGAAAAAAGAAAAGAAAAAGAAAAAGTCTTAAAAAAAAAAAATAAAAAAAAAACCAATGTTAGTGTCATAAAAACACAAGGGGAGGAGGGCTGGAGATATGGTGGTTAAGAGCACTGCCTGCTCTTCCAGAGGTCCTGAGTTCAATTCCCAGCAACCACATGGTGGCTCACAACCATCTGTAATAATATCTGGCGTCCTCTTCTGGCGTGTGGGCATACATGGAGAGTGTTGTATACATAATAAATAAATAAATCTTTAAAAAAAACCACAATGGGGGTAAAAAAATGACTTTTATAAATTAAATAGTTTAGACAGACATAAATCCAATTAAATTCTAAGTTAAAGGGAAAATAGCTTTAAAGATCATCAGAGGAATAATTTTTAGAGTTTGGGTATGTGTTAGAAAATTCAAAAAGTCATTCTAATTTTTGATTTCCTGTATAGGAGATCGATTTTTTGTTTTGTTTTGTTTTTAACAGAATGTCCTTAGTATTGGGAGATACATGTTAAGTGTTGAAGGATAAAGTTATGCAAGTTGGTTTTTAGGTGGTTTAGTTAAAAAAAATAAGATAGAGCCAGGTGGTGGTGGCACATGCCTTTACTCCCAACACTTAGGAGGCAGAGGCAGACAGATCTCTGTGAGTTCGAGACCAGCTTGGTCTACAATGTGAGTTCCAGGACAGGCTCCAATGCTACACAGAGAAACCCTGTCTCTAAATAAATAAATAAATAAAAATTTAAAAAAAGAAGCAGACAAGAAGAGGAAGCAAAGTTATGGAAGTTAAAGACAGGAAATTAGGTAAAGGGTGTAGCTTTGTTGTACTTCTTGTTTAAAGTTTTGTAGATTTGGTTTCTACCCAACCCCCTCTTTGAGGCAAGGTTTCACTAGCCCAAGCTGGCCTCAGAACTTACTATAAGCAAGAATAACCTTGAACTTAGGATCCTTGCCTCAGCCTCCCAAGTGTTGGGACTGCAGATAATGCCACATCCTGCCCACTTAAATTGGAAATTTTTCAAAGTAAAAGACTTAGAAAAAGTTGGGACAAGGAAGGGTAGGTTGTAGCTTGGTGGTAGAACACTTGGCACGAAAAGGCCCTGAGCTCAGTCCCCAACATCAGACACACACACACACACACACACACACACACACACACACACACCTTCAGGAAGTTTCAGAAATCTGTAATAGTTCTGCAGTTCTGGGAATTCACACCAAGTACACAGGCAACGGGTAGAACTGGAGAGATGGCTCAGCAGTTTAGAGCACGTGTTGCTCCTTCGGATTTCCACTCCCAGGACTCATATGGTGGCTCCCGAACATCTGTAACTCCAGTTCCAGGAACCAACACCCTTTGCTGACCTCCCCAGGTCACATACACATACATAGATACAGGCAAAATACTCATACATATAAAATAAAATACCTAAATGTAAAAAATAGTGGGTCTGTGAGCAATCACTATGTTAAATGTTCATGTTAGTTTCTGATTAAATTCAGGCTGTCGTTTTGTAGGTGTTGTATAATTATTCTAAGGGAGTATTTTACCCTTGAGCTCCACCCCTAGCCCAAACTAAAAAAATAAATAAGTTACTTATATATATGTACCATATTATGTGTTTATATACTTATTTGCATTTATATTATATATTAAATATATATAAATGAGAGAAGGTCTTATGGCTTACTGGGTAGTGATGGAGCAGAGACAAACTCTTAGGCACACTCTCCTTGCTTCTGTGGACAGAAAAACAGCCGCAGGCTTGCTGTGCTCTGGAATCCAATAACCTACTTCCTGATTTCACAGAGGGCAGACCTTGGCAATAATTTCAAAATAATTCTGAGGTGCTGGAGGTTGTCTCAGGAAGAAAAGAAAAGAACGCTGTTCTCTGGAGTCGAGTTTGAGAATGTGTTTGGGATTTATAGGATTTAAGGATTTGATGAAGCAGCAGTTTAAAAACAAGTGAATAAGAGCATCTTTGATATGGATTTATCGAGCGTTTAAGCAGTTAGGAGAGACTTTGCAGTGCTCTGGTTAATAGGATGGTTCTGGGGGAAAAATCAATGTCTAAAATGCAGGGATACTATAAAAAATCATATGATTTTACAAAAGTCAATGTCTTAGAGAGGCAAGCCTGCAGTTTCTCTCTCAGCCTATGAAAAGTTCTCACTGTCCTCGTCTGCTCCTCTCCAGCACCCCCATGCATGTCCCATCCTTAGCCTGTTACTCAGTGCAAAGGTCCCTGTACTTTCTGTCTTCCTAACCCCTACGAGCATATTTTTTTTACATCTTATTCATTTTTAATGCAGAATCTTGTAGCCCAGGACCAAACTCATAATCTTTCACAATGCCTCTCTAAAATGGTGAAGAAAATCAAATCAGTACACTTGCTCCTTCTGTGACAAAGCCAAGCTGAAGAAACAGGCCACTGGCATCTGACACTGTGAGTCCTGCGTGGAAACAGGGACTGGTGGGGCCTGGACCTTCAACATCATATCTGTTGTCACAGGTCAGCTTGCCATCAGAAGGGAGGAATACAAAGACCAATAGAAGCAATTGGAGGTAACCAGACCATACAACGGATGGGTTAATTTCCATGACAACAATAGCTTTACATTTCTTGGTGGTCCATCCAGTATTCTGCCTACCTTTTCCCACTCCTCTCCATCTCTTGACTGTCCAGGTCACTCTACAGTGTCCTGATGGTTTTCTCTTTCCTTCACCTAGAGGCTTGCTCCTGACATTTTCTTTCAGATGAGGTTTATATCTCATTTTAGATAGATTTTAAACACCACCTTCTCGTTGAAGCCTTCACTGACCACCCTACCTAAAAGACTTTCGCCCTCTCACTCTGTCCTCTCCCTGACCACCCTACCTAAAAGACCACTGCCCTCTCTCTCTGTCCTCTCTACTCAGTTTCCTGTCAACTCTTTTCTTGACTGAAAGTTGGTGAGAGCTGTCTTCCACATCCATTAGAGTGTAATCTCCCTCAGACTTTGGCTATGTTAGTCATTGAGTGTGGCCCCACCGTTTATCACAGCATCTACAAGAGATTTACCGATGCCTGAATCACAGCTAAGATGGCTCATTCATGGGACCATCAACTCCCTGATCTCAGGTCCCCATGTTACCATTGAGCTAATATGGACTCTGTACTTATAAGCCAAGAAATGGGCTCTGAACTTCTCAGCATCATTTCTGAGTTGATTTTCAACAGCTATCATTGGGTTAGTAAATAAATGGCTTTCTCTATACTCTAGACTTTTCTTAGCGTCTCCCCATCACAGTATTTTTCACAACTAAGATTCATATTTGCATAGGGGCTGAAAGTGTGGCTCACTGGTTGAGAGCTCTTCCCTAGGGAAAAAAAAATCAGGGGAGCAGAATGCAGAAATCTATAGCATCCCAAATAGGCTAAGAGATGAAGATCGGGGAACCAGACAGGGTTATACAGGTATGGTGAGAACAGCTCCCACACCAGGGAAATAGAAGTATCTGTGAGCAGAGCTGAAGTGTAGAGAAAATATGAACAATGATCTATGCTATAAACTATAGGAAATGCAGAAATAAGCCAGGTATTGTGGCACAAACACTCAACACCAGTACTCTGAAAACTGAAAATCATGAGCTGAAAGCCAGCCTCAGCTACAAAGAGAGTCCTAAGCTAGCTCTGGAGACTGTAGTGTCTCCAAAAAGGAAAAGAGGGAGGAGGAAAGGAAGATGGACAGAAAAAGAGGGATGGGGAGAAGAAGGGAGACTAGGACAGTAAATGAAAAGGTGCAAGTAGGTAAGTAACAAGATCAATACAAATGCTCACAAAATATGAAAAGATCCCAAGTCATGAAGAAAGATAAATGCAAATTTAAACAAAACAGTAACTTATCGGCCTTTCCAATTGGCAACAATTCCATTAAGTGACACTGAGTACTGGTGATGTTATAAGAAAACTGCTTCCTGTTCATCCGCTCTTTGCAGGTGTGTGAATTAGGCAGCCATTCTCCGGCGCTCCTCCTTGGAAACTACAACAGGAGGAGGCTTCTCCAAGGGCACATAGATGTAAAAGAGGCCAAGTTTGGAAGTAATCCAACTGTCAGTGGAAAATGGTTAAGTAAATCAGGGGAGCGTTTGTCTTCCTAGATACTATATAACCATAAAAAATGAAATGAAATGATGTCGTCTGACATGATGTGTCTTGGTAGCTCAGGTGCAGCCAACAGAGAGGCCTGTGTGGGATGAGATCCTAATGGGAGGAAAGTTAAGCTTACCTGTTCAGGAGGATACAGTAGTGCTGAGTTAACAAAAGGATCTCTCTCTCTCCTTTAGTAATAAGGTAGAAAGGAAGGAAAATGAAAAATTTGTTTCTATTTCTAATTACATCTTTGTTTAGATAAAATAGATAAAATAATTACACTTCTTGTTGCTGTTTATTGTGGCAGGATGTCATGTACCGCAGGCTAGTCTCAAATTTTGTATATACCTGGGGATGATCTCAAACTCCTGATCCTCCTGCCTCCACCTCCCAACTGCTGGCCTTACAGATGCGTACCACCAAGCCCACTGTGATTGATTATACCTTTTTATGAAACTCAGCATTATGAACTACAATGTTTCCCAATGATGAAAGTTTAAATTTCAAAGGAATAAATTGAAATTTAAATACTTTTTTTTTTTGGTTTTTCGAGACAGGGCTTCTCTGTGGCTTTGGAGCCTGCGCTGGAACTAGCTCTTGTAGACCAGGCTGGTCTCGAACTCACAAAGATCCGCCTGCCTCTGCCTCCCGAGTGCTGGGATTAAAGGCGTGCACCACCACCGCCCGGCAAATTTAAATACTTTCTTAGGAATAAAAATAATATTCTTTCAGAATAATCTTGTCTGTGAATAAGAGTTCCTTTATCATGTTTAAAATACAGCTTCTTAAGAAAAGGTTTCCTTTAAGGTAAGGTCTCACTATGTAACCTAGGCTGGTGCTGGAGAGATGGCTCAGCAATAAAGAGCAATAGACTGTTCTTGCAGAGGCTCCTAACTCAGTTCCCAGCATGCACTTCAGTTGGCTCCCAATCCAGGGCACCTGACACTCTGCTCTCTCTTCTGGCCTCTGGAACTAGTTCTTGTAGACCAGGCTGGTCTCGAACTCACAAAGATCCGCCTGCCTCTGCCTCCCGAGTACTGGGATTAAAGGCGTGCACCACCACCGCCCGGCTTCTTCTGGCCTCTTTTGAATACTGTATTGAAGTGCACAAACCATTCACGTATACACGCACTTATACACATAATTTTAAAAATTAAAGCTGAAGGCCCAGCATGCTGGTGCACACCTTTAATCCCAGCACTTGGTAGGCAGAGGCAGGCAGATCTCTGAGTTCGAGGCCAGCCTGGTCTACAGAGTGAGTTCCAGGACAGCCAGGGCTGCACAGTAAAACCCTGTCTTAAAAAAAACAAAACTAATTAAAAGTGGAAAAACAACTCAGGCTGGTTTTGAATTCAAGACCCTGTTGCCTCAACTTCCTGATATATAATATTTAAAAGAGCTTACTGAGTGCTAGATACTATAATAAATATGAAAATCATTAGATTTCTACAACTCTACAGTGACTACTATCCATAACCCCACGTGGTGCCAAACTATTGCTGTACAAAAGAGTTCCACACTAGCCCAGAATGGAGTATAACAAAGGTATATTTATTAGGGGCAAACTGCAGTCATTCTCCGTCCTCTCTCCACATCCTCTCCCACCATGCATGCTTTCCATCTGCATTTATAGTACATGAGACCACACCCAAAGTGTGTTAGTGTCTTAAAGGAGTTTCCACAGCAACCCACCATTTTATAGCTGAGAAACTGAAGACAAGAAAAGCCGGTGAGGACATTTTGGCTGAAGAAAGTCCAGTGTCATTTTCCACCTATTAGCTCAAGGTCGCTCTGCTGAGCCACTGCCCAGATTTCAAGGTGGAGGTTTAAACTGTGAGCCCACACACTTGAAGAAGAGTGGACCCAATAGGCTCATCTATTTGAATGCATAGTCATCTGGGGTGGCCTTGTTGGAGGAAGTGTGTCCCTGAGGGTGGGCTTTGAGGTTTCAAAAGCCCAAGCTGGGTCCAGTGTCCCTCTCTTCCTGCTGCTGTGGATCTGGAGGTAAAACTCTCAGCTCCTTCTCCAGCACCTTGTCTGCCTGGGCGCTGCCATGCTCCCTATAATGGCGACAATGGATTAAATCTCTGGTCCCAATTAAAGGCTTTGTTTGGGAAGAGTTGTGGTCATAGTGTCTCTTCTGAGTGCTAGAACACTGGCTAAGACACCCCCACACCACACACATTCTCGTTATTACTTGAAGCGGAGAGGATTAATGGTTTTGTTGAAAACTGTTTAGCACAATTGTGTCAGCTGGAAAGAAGGTCAGCCCACAGCAGTGTTGGAAAAAACACAATTAAAAACAAAATCTTCCAACCCAGGAATATCTTTCTCCAAAGAGGAAGAGAAAGAAAACTATCCTATTACTAAATAAGCATTAAGCCAGAAGAATGTGAGACACAAGCTGGCAACTCTCTGAAAGGTTTGCAAAGGCAGAAAGCAATCTGATGCTTTTTATGGCTAAATGGATCCAATCCAAGGCCAGAGTTAGGTAGGTGCTGCAGTTCAGAGCCAGATGGCAAAGCAGGCAGCCCCAAGCATCCCACAGGACCTGGTGGGTAGGATGGAGAGTCATCACTGTTGGTGATTGCCGTTCAGAGAGAGCTCCCAGGTCCTCAAAAAACAATCCTGAGTAGGGACACTGGCCAGAGGCTTGGGGAGCCATTAAAAAGATTTACAGCCCTTTGAAAAGGACAGAGCCATAAGTCAGGCAGGAGGAGAGAGAAGTGAAGCGTTTCTGTCCTTTGCAATAGGTGGAAGGTTTGCACTTGCTTTTACGCTATTGTGGCCTTAAGATCATCTAGCAGTCTCGGACTTACTTCATCTGCTTCCCTCTTCATTTATTTATTTTGAGAAGTGGGGTGTAACCTCCTAGAGTGACTGATGGTGTACAGAGCTGGGTTTCATTGTCTCGTCCCGTATGTTTATGTTTACATAGATGGATTTAACTCTATGTTTTTTTCCCACAGGTCATGATGGTGTACTCGCAAGGCAGAAACAGGCAGTTCTCTGACTTCTAAGCAAGCCTAGTCTCCCTAGAGTTCCAGACCAGCCAGGACTCTATAGTGAGACCGTGTTTCATAAAATGAAGCCAAACAAAATAAACCAAAACCAATATATTTTTATGTTTAATGTTACAGTTATGGGACTTTTTTTACAATTTATGTATTTATTTATTTGTGTGTATATGTTCGTGCACGTGTGTTTTCGTAATTCATTTTTGTTTGTATGTGTTTGTGTGTAGGTATATGCATTATACAGGCATGTACATATCTGTATGAGTGTGTGTATGTGTATCCGTGTGTGTCCGTGTCCGTGTGTGTGTGTGTGTGTGTATGTTTGGGTGTTCTCATGTAAAGGAAAACTTGCAGGAGTCACTCCTCTACTTCCACTATATGAAGCTTGACAGGAACCAGACACAAGCTTGGCAGCAAGAAGCTTAACCCATGTTGCCAGGCCTGGTGCTATGATTTTAAATTGTCTCTCGAAATTATGTGTCAGAAGCTTATTCTTAATGCCACAATGCTGAGAGGGGGAGCCTTTGTTTTGTTTTATTAGTTGGTTTTATTTTGAGACAGGGTCTCACGATGTAGCCCTGGTTGGCTTTGGATTTCCTATTCTCCTGCCTCAAGATTCTCAAATGCTGGATTTGACGGGTGTCACCAGCCCAGAGATGGAACCTTAAGAGATTATTAGGGTGAAATCAAAGCAGGATTCCAGTCACTGCCCAGCCTGCTGCCTCCTAAGCTTTCCTCCCTGACAGCAGTAATGAAGAAAGCCCTGCAGTTCTGTCCTAGGCTCTCGCTCTTAAAATGCCCACCACATCCCAGTATTGCCACCCTGAGCATGGAACTCTCAACACATGAGCCCTGGAAAGACAGACTCAAACCATCCCCAACTGTCCTCAGAGGCCTGAGACAGCGCCTTAAGAGAACAAGGAAAATTTGCAGGTTAACATCAGAGGGTGTCCTGAGGCTACAAGGTTCTCACATGCCAACCTTGTGAGACTTCCAGACTTCTGAGCCGGTGAAACGGACTGATAGAATAGCCGAAACACAAACTACCTAGTGCTAAGAGGCTTGTGCAACCAGAGCTGTAGCTCAGAAAATGTCATGTGACCCTTCCAACCAAGAAGACGCAAGGCCTCTCAAAAACTAGTAGCTAAGTATCCTCTGCATCTTGTAACCACATCTCCTATCAATAGCCTTGCCAAGCTGCGTGCTCCCATCATTCATCTGCTTTCAAGTCACATCTGGAAAAGACCTGTATTAAGATAAAACTCTTGTTCCAAGGAAAATTCTGACTCTGTCCTGGAGCTTCCTGTCTTCTCCCATCCATCCTATACTCATGAATAATCCTCTCCTCATGAAAATTCACCTGTTCAATGAACTACCCTAAATTTCAGCCATGAATTTCCTTGAAAAGCTCACACCCTTGAGTAGTAAACTTCCTCTGAGTTCCTTACTTTCTCTTCGTCTTTGGTCGTGACAAAAACCTAGAGACACAGGGAGATACACCAGTGAGACGTCCCAACCTACACCTCTAGCAATGTTTATATACCAGTCTGGTCTCTCTGTGAGACCTCCCAAGCTACACCACTAGCAAGACTGGGAACTCACTGGAAACCTTTGTTTTGTTTATGTATGTATGTATATGTGTGTGTGTGTGTGTGTGTGTGTGTATGTAGTTAATTATTTATTATGACAGGGTCTCACTATGTAGCCCTGGCTGGCTTGGAACTCACTGTATAGACCAGGTTGATCTTGATCTAACAGCCAAATGCCTATCTCTGCCTCCAGAGTGCTGGGATTAAAAGCATATGCCACCATGCCTGGCTGTAAGCCTTTTTAGTTAAAATCTTCCTGACTTTTTGCTATGACTAATGAGAAGTCCTCATGTAACAGGAAGCTGAGAGAAACTGTGGTAAATCTAGCAATTCTAGAGGAAAAGGAGCCACCCTACATGAAAATGGAGTGTCTGCCAAAGGTTAATTTCAACTACATCATTTGGCTAAAGATCTGGCTTAAGAAGTGTTTCCTAGGCTACCTATAGGAATAGAGAGAGCAAATGAAGTCCCGAGTAAACATGTATTGCTTGACATGAGTACAGCCATGTTGAGGACTCCATGCTCAGATGCATAGGATAGCAAAGCCTTCCTTTGGTCCATATGCAGATGTTTAATGGTGTGTGCAGAAAGTGCCTACTCTAGCTTTCCCCACCTAGATTCTTACAGCCTGAACACTGCTCCATTACAGATTAGCTTCAAAACCAGCTTAAGCAGCCTCCTTACTCAGCTGTATGGAATAATTGCAGCTCCCTGGTCAGTTGTGTGTGATGAGCATGCTGAGATTCCGGGCTACTGAGTTTCTCCACCGAGCTCCCAGAGCACCGTAGCCCAGCGTTCCTGAACATGGTCTGTCCTTTCTTCATTCTCTCACTGCCCAGTAGGTCAGTTCTGGGAGCCCTGCAGAGTAAGGCAGGAAGCAGGGTGAGTTCTATGATAAAGGAACTTGTTATGTGCACATCTCAGGCCCACTGGACTTCTCTTCCCTCCCATCAAAGCCTCTACATTTTGCTTTCTCTAAGCCACTCCTCCTTTTAGACACACGCAGAATGTCCCGACACGCAGAATGTCTGCTGCAGGACTACCCAAGACCTGTATTCCTCCACTCTTTTTTTTCTTTTGTCATAACTGACTCTTCTACCAGATTAGGGATCTGGTAAACTAGAGACTAAATGAAACTCTTAGAGGGTCAAGACCCATTTTTGTTTACCATGACCCCTTGGTGGAATGCAAAAGGAACAGTAAGACAGTGAACAAGAGAGCACAAAACCCACTCCTGAAACAGAGCCATAAATCCTCTTTGGGGAGGGCACATCCAAACCATAGTGCCGCCATTCCTCATTATCCCTTTAGGAATTGTGCCTCTGTCTACGTGTAAGACCAACCCTGATTGTTCTGGGGATAGGGGCGACTTTTCTAGGTCATGCTTGAATAGATAGGGAAGAAAAAAAACTTTTTCTGTGCTCTTAGGTTCTTAGATTCTTTTTTGGGGATGTACAATTAAAATGACCAAACACATTGTCAGGAGCAAAGGGGTTTCCAAAAAAGAAAGTGTTGTGGTGTTTCTATTGACCAAAGCAATTCAGGAAGGAAGGGGGTTTCTTTCAGTTCATAATTCTCAAGCCACACTCTAAGGGAAGCCTGGACAGGAGCCAGGAGGCAGGAACGGAAGCAGACACTATGGAAAAACACTGCCTATTGGCTTGCTCCTCATGACAATTGCTCATCCTGCTTTCTTCTACACCCCAGGATCACCTCTGCAAAGGTGGCACTGCTCACAGTGAGCTGGGGCCTTACACATTGCTCATTAATCAAGAAAATGCCTCTCAAGCTCACCACTGGTGTGGGACAATTCTGTATTCTGTCAATCATGTTTTAAATAAATGCTGATTGGCCAATAGCCAGGCAAGAAATATAGGTGAGACCAACCAGACAGGAAGTAGAGATGAGTCAAAGAGAACAGGAGAATTCTGGGAAGAGGGAAGCTCCCTCTGCAGTCCTGTCCAGACCATCGAAGAACATGTGACCTGCCTCGCTGAAAAAGGTACTGAGTTATGTGGCTAACATAGATAAGAATAATGGGTTAATATAAGTTATAAGAGCTAATATGAAGCCTGAGCTAATGAGCTAATCAGTTTATAATTTATGGAGACCTCTGTGTGATTTTCTTTGGGACTTGCCGGCTGTGGGAACTGGGCAGGACAGAAACCCCAACACGCAAACCTCATGGGCCAATGTAGTAAGGTGTTTTCTCAATTGAGGTCCCTTCTTCCCAAATGTCTCCAATTTATGTCAAGCTTACTAAAAAAACCTAACCAAGAGAGAAAGAAATATCCAAAGGACTGATAAGACCTGGGGGTCTAAATGCCATCTAAGGGTGGTATAGCCTGGGAGGGGACTAGGCAAAGGAAGAGGGGGTGGAGCAATCAGGAGGTGAAGGTCAGGAGGGTGACGATGTGTGGCAGGGTTGTTTGTCGGGCTACTCTCCTCTCCTTGGTGTAAGAGCGGGACACTTTTACAAGTGGAAAGTTATGTTCCCAGCGCTCCAGTGAGCTTTGCAGTATAGTAGAGAAAGTCACGTAGGGAAAACAGGACAGGCTTTGCTCTAGAAATCAGAGCTCCATTCTCTCTGTAACCCGATTCCTTTGCTCACTTTTGGTTTAAGCATAATGCCATTGTCAATGTGCTAAAAGAAGCAAATCATTATTTTGAATATTAATTGCACTTCTACCAGAATTTGACACAGAATGTATACCCTCGCAGAAAGCAACTCAGCTAGGTATGTGGAATGCGTGTTTATGTAGACCTAACTAGAACCTGACCCACAATAGTATCAGTGTCACCACATCTCACAGAATGCCCTAGATATACTGTGATCTTATTTCTAGTAGCCAAATGAGCTAATCCCCACAAAGCCACACTCCTCTGATGTAGCACAAGGAAGAATTAGGATGTTATTCGTGGGCAATGGCAGCAAGCTACCTGCTGAGTCACTAAGCTGGTCTATTTTTAAGCCAGTGAGCTAAACTTCTATTTGGTGTGACCTTATCTGAATGATTTCTTCTGAGAGCTTCTAAAAACTGGACCACATCCTCAAGTGAAGAAAGCGTTCATTTTTATTACTCTGACAAAAATAATTATACTTCCTATCCAGTTAGACATGAACCTTTTATTTTATCAAAGATCAAATAAATATAACTTTAGCAAAGACATACAGGTAACTAAGTCATAAAAAAATAAAAACAACAGCAACAACAATAACAAAAAACCTTAGTAAAACTAAATATCTACTTTTTCTTTTAGTTTTTTTTCTGTGTAGTAATGACCCTAGAAACATACATTCTTATTTTACATAGTTCTTTATCAGTATAGGAAAAAAATAAAACAGGTGAAGGTTACCACATGACACTACTTTTGATGATGTTATGCTCAGTGAACAGGGCTGTGGGATGGTGCAGCTGGTAAAGTGAATGCCTTACAAACAATTCCCAGAACCCATGTAAAACAGAAATAAAAACCAAACACGGGGTAGAGACTCATGCTCTGTAGACCCCAGCTAGGGAGGTAAGGACAGAGATCTCTGGCGCTCACTGGCTAGTTAGCAAAGCAAATATCAAGTCAGTGAGACAACAAAAGTGGGCAACTTCCTAAGGAATGACATCTGAGATTGTCTGACTCCCATAGGCACATTCACACACATCTACATACTTAAGCATAACACACACACACACATACACACAAACACACATGCTCACATGTACATGCTTACACACATACTGACACATATATAAACACATATATACACATACACTCCTACACATATACATACACACACATGTTCACACATATTGTCACACATATACATAAACACACACTAATACACATATATACACACATACATACTCATATATAGTCACACACCTATATGCATACACAATACTCATACACATACATACACACATATACATACTCATATACATATTCACACACCTATACATACACACAAACACATACATTCACATACACATGCATGCAATACATGCTTATACACATAATACAAACATATATACATATACACATATACACTCATACATATACAGACACATGTTCACACATGCACTAACACATATATGCATACACTCATACACATATATACATATATACACCTATACACATATACAAAGACACATACATATATATACATATATATATACACATATATATAAACACATACATATACACCACACAAACTTACTCAAACATATTTGCATACTTACATGCACAAGGAGTTTTGGTTTTGCTAGAAAATGCTTCATCAAAATTGTGACACTCCTACTGGATTAACCAGAAAAGAAAAACCTGGTAGTATTTAAAAAATTACCAATAAATAGAAAAGAAAATCTTGTAATTACATACCAGATGTTAGTGATTTCTTATTTATTTATTTATTTGCAATAGTGGGGATTGATTCCAGGGCCTCCTGCACACCAGACAACCAAGCACTTTACTACAAAATTCCATCCCAGTGAATTATTTCTTTTTTAATTTCTATGGAAGTGAATAATTCCATGCTCATTGTTTGAAGAGGCTGAGAGACATGCTGACATTCTGTTGGTTCATTGTCTCTTATAAGAAGAAATCTTGTCTATCATACTTATATCTTGGAGATAAAACCTGTAAAGTATGAATTAGAAGATGTTTATTTTAGCAGGACTATGAGGTTTGGTCATGGAGATGAGATTCTTGCAAACTGATATTTTAGCTGAATTTCCTTCACAGATCTGAGCAACTTAACAGTCATGGCTCTCCGGAGACTCACATTTTCCTCAAGATGAGTTATGGGTTTGTCTCTAGAGAATCCATTTCTACCTCCTGGTCATACCTACCACTACTGAAATCTTTAGGTTTCTCCAAAATTATCTGTTGAATGAGGTTTCTGTTCCACCTGCTCCTGCAGCCATTCAGTCCCAAAGAAACACATATTAATTATAGACTGGTTGGCCTATTAGCTCAGGCTTCTTATTAACTCTTATAACTTACATTAAACCATAATTCTTGTCTGTGTTAGCCAGGTGGCTTGGTACCTTTTATCAACAAGGCATTCTCATCTTGTGTCTGAGTGACAACTTCAGACTGATTCTTTCCTCTTCCCAGAATTCTCCCGTTCTCGTTGCCCTGCCTCTACTTCCTGCCTGGTTGCCCTGCCTATACTTCCTGCCTGATTACTGGCCAATCAGTGTTTTATTAAAACAATACAAGTAACAGGGTACAGACTATTGTCCAACAGCAATTATCTAGGGCCAAAGACATTCTTAAAACTACAGGCCTCCAAGCCATCGAGATTGGCCAAGTGGATAAAGGAGCTTCCTGCCATGCCTGATGACCATGACACACACATGTGCACATACACATACACAGATAAAATCACTGAAGAATGTAAAACTATAAGCAATAACATCTCAGGAATTTAGATGACCTCCAGGTGGTTAAGACAGGCTTCAAGCACGCTTCTCTGCAGCCTCTTTCACCATTCAGATTTCCAGTGCTTGGTTGAGAGGTGACTGAACAAATCAAGATGGACACTGGACTGCAGTTCCCTTTGCAGTGTAGTTGCCTATGGCAACTAGTCCTTCTTTAGTCCTCTTTATGGGAACCCAGTTTGTTCAAGATGGGGAGCACCCAACTGAACAATCTACTCCCACCACATCTTTGCAGCTGAGATGTCCATGCAGTCCAATTCTGGCAGAGAGGAAGTGGAAGCATAAGGATGGAGTTTGCAGGGAGCCACTTAGGTCTGATGAAGCTGGCTTAGATCTATTGTTCTTCCCCACTCGTCCAATTTACAGCATGGGGTTGAGCCTAGGGGCAGAGCATCTGTGCTGCAATGGAGCAGACAACAGTTATAGAGAAAGGCCTCCTAGGTGGGCAGGGTCAAAAGAGGAGCTTGCAGCATCCAGAGCAGCTAACTCTGCAGCCCCAGCACTTCCATGGCTCACAGATAAAGATGCTGGGGCTGGAGAGATGGCTCAGCTGATAATAGCTCTGACTGCCCTTCCAGAGGACCCAGGTTCAATTCCCAGCACCCACATGGTACTCACAACTGTCTGTACCTCCAGCTCCAGGAGATCTGAAACCTTCACACCAATGCA
>JAQHUG010000024.1:7113009-7123068 GCA_028555095.1 Dicrostonyx torquatus
GGGAGCTTCCTGCTTCCCAGATGTTCTCCTCGCCCTGCCTCTACTTCCTGTCTGGTTGACCTGCCTATACTTCCTACCTGGCCAATCAGCATTTATTTAAAACATGATTGACAGAATACAGACAATTCTCCTGCACCAGGTTAAACAGTAGCCTTTAACAGAAGAGAAATGTCAGGCTTTAGAACAGCTGGTGCAGGAGCAACTAGATGCCCACCATATTGAAGAATCAACCAGCCCTTGAAATTCTCTCATATTTATTGTTAAAAAAAAATCTGAAAAATGGAGAATGGTGACAGAACTAAGAGCTGTCAACAAGGTTATTCAACCTATGGGCCCTCTACAACCTGTTATTCCTTTGCCTTTCCTATTACCTAAAGGATGGCCTCTTGTAATTATTGATTTAAAAGATTGTTTCTTCACTATACCTTTAAAAGAAAAGGACAGAGAAAAATTTTCCTTCACAGTGCCTACTTATAATAATTCTCAGCCTACTAGAAGATATAATGGACTATCCTCCCACAGTGAATGCTCATTAGCCCCAGCCTGTACCAATACTTTGGAAGTCAGCCATTGGAAATAATATATAAAAAATTTCCTAAATCTATAATTTATCATTACATGGATGGCATTTTGCTATCTGATTCAATTTCATTTTGAAAGAATGTTTGAGAAGTAAAGAAAGTGTTGCTTCAACGGGGATTACAAATTCCTCCTGAAAAAGTACAAAAAGGAGATTTTTATCATTTACCTTAGGTGGTTATAAAATAGACTTACAGAAAATTAGAACACAAAAAGCACAAATTAGGAGAAGATGATTCCGGATTCTTAATGACTTTTAATGATTGTTAGGAGACATTTCAGTCTACAAACCACTGTTGGGATAATGCCTGATCTAATACATTATTTAAACAAAATTTTATATAATGACAAAGACTTATTTTTTCATATTGTATAAATAATATTTCTACCTCTGTTTAAGATATTTTGAATTTTGATATAATTTTTAGATATATCTATCATATTGCACTATACATTTCTCACTCTGATCAAGATATTTATACATTGTTTACATTTTGAGGTCATTGTCCTCATTTGCTGGACAGTTGTTTAAAGATTGTTTAATATTCTAACATGAAGCCTTAGTCCTTTTTTTTTAACTCATCCCCCCCCCTTTTTTAAAGATTTATTTATTAAGCATACAATGTACTACTGGCAAGGAGGTTGTGAGCCACCATGTAGTTGCTGGGAATTGAACTCAGGACCTCTGGAAGAGCAGCCAGTGCTCTTACCCTCTGAGCCATCTCTCCAGCCCCCTGAAGCCTTAGTCTTTAAGATATATAAGTATTATGAATTATAGGTCGATAGGCATCCATGTTTGTCATACTTATAGCTAGACTAATCAGGTTCTATAGATACATAGAGATTATATTCCAAATAGATAGGTAATCTTCAACCATTTCAAAGATCTGTAGAACATGGCATTTAAATAACTTAAGGTTCTGTTGATGTGAGACATGATTGCTCCTGGCAGCACTGATCTATTCCTGAGAGAATGTTGAGCACCAAAGACACTCCACTTGGAGCTTGTCCTCTTCTTGGCAAAACTGGCCTCTGGGCAAAGAACTGCCCTTGCCTCGATCACTGACAAAATGCATGGTGTCCGGACTGGACAAGTAAGATACAATAAAAAAGACTGCCAAACCTTGCCAAGATAGGGTAAGACAGTTTTGAAAATTTTCTTACCTCTGAAAATGGTCTGTCAGTTACTTTAGGCCTTAGCCAAAGTTAGTTGTTCCAACATTGCAAATGAGACTTTGAGTGATTGCCCAGGTAGCTGGTTATCTCTGTCATTTATTGCACATTTTGGAAGTTGCTTGATTGTACTTCCTGTTTACTCCAGTAATACTATTTCCCTCCTCAGGTATTGATGGTGTTGAAGACTAGATAGTTGTAATTACTTTCCTCTCATGACTTAGTGAAGCCATTTCTAATACAAGACTTAGACTCCTTAAGATAATGTTGTAGGAGGCTGCTTGTTAGTTCCCAGATGCTCAGCCCCAAGATAATCACACAGAAACCATATTATTTGCAATACCGTTTGGCTAATAGCTTATGTATATTTCTGGCTAACTCATATCCTAAACTAGCCCATCTCCATTAATCTATGTATTGCCACGTGGCTGTGGCTTATCAGCAAGATTTCAATCAGCATCTGTCTCTGGCAGGGCTACATGGCTTCTCCCTGATTCTGCCTCCTTTCTCCCAGCATTCAGTTTAGTTTTCCCTGCCTAGTTCTACTCTGCCCTATCAAGATGCCAAGGCAGTTTCTTTATTTACCAATGCTATTCACAGCATACAGAGGGGAATCCCACATCAGGATAAGATAATTATTAAAATATTTAGCATATGTTTCTTGTTTAATATTGTTTATGCTGGTTGTAATTCTAATTTTTATACTTGATATCTGTTCATATTATATATAGTTTTGTATTGGGTTTGGAATTCTCTTATTTAGACAAAAGCTAGGGGAACTCCTTCAGCCAATGGCCTCTGAGAGGCTGGACCACTTTGGGCATGGTCTTGGGGAACTATAAAACCCCACTTGTGCAGAGGTCAATATGTGAGTCTATCCCTTAATAAAGAACCCTTTATTATACTCACTTCTGAGCTAGTATGGGACTACTTTATCTTGTTCATCTACACTTGTATGTGTAAGTATGCATACATGCCATCATGTGGGTGTGGAAGTCAGACAACAACTTTTGGAAGTCACTTTTCTCCTTCCATCATGTGGGTTTCAATAATCAAACTCAAGTCATAAGGCTTGAACCAAGCATCTTTACCTGATGAGCCATCTTGCTAACCTCAAGGTATTTTAATGAGGATTCACAGAACATTGCTTCAGGACATTTTAAACCTATACATGTTACCACCATTCACTTCATTGCCACCCAGAAAACAGAAATTTAACTCCCTTCCATAAAGAATCAGGACTGGAATGAGACTCTGTTGCATGTTTCTCTGGCCGTGAAGGTCTCTCCTCTGTCCCTCGTGTGCTTTGCTCTCTTCTTTTTCTAGAACTTTCACAAATGTAATGGTGTCCCATCCATAATGCCTGTCAACACTTCACCTCTAGTCCAGGATCTTGCTCAAACCCTGCTTTATCCCATACATCTTGCTTAGCCTTGTGTTTTTTCATACACATCCCATTTAACAATCAATGGTATTACTTGGTAATAACTATTTCTATTTCAGTCTTAATTGTATTTGTGTGTATGTTAGTCACTGTTCTATTGCTGTGAAGAGACACATTTAATTGGTGACTTGCTTACAGTTTCAAAGTCCTTGTCACTATGATGGTGGTACATGTGTCAGGCATTGGTACTGGACAGTAGCTGAGCCCTACATCCTGATTCATAGGCAGGAAGGCAGAGAGAGACACTGGGCCTACTGTGACTTTTGAAACCTCAAAGCCAGGGTACCCCTGGTGACAATTCCTCCAACAAAGCCACACCTTCTAATCCTTCTCCAATAGTTCTTCCCCTGGTGGATAAGCATTCAAATGGCTGAGCCTATGGAGCCCTTCTCATTCAAACCACCACAGGCTGGATATGTCTTCTTAAGAAAATAAAAGGTCTTTTTAAACAGATCACTCCTGAAATAATTTTTATTGTTGTTGTTGTTGGTGTTTGTTTGAGACAGGGTTTCTCTGTGTAGCCCTGGCTGTTCTGAAACTCGCTTTATAGAGCAGGCTGACTCAGAGCTCAGAGTTCACCTGCCTCTTCCTCCCAGAGGGCTGCTATTAAAGGCGTGTGCCACCACCACCTAAATTCTTACTTCAAAGAAACAAAAACAAACAAACAAAAACAGCTAGCCAAGCATGGTGGCATAAGCCTATAACCCTAGCACTCAGGAGGCTGAGGCAGGAGGATAGTAGAGTTTGAGGCTAACCTGGGTGGCACAATGAAACTCTGGCTCAAGTGGAAAAACAAATTTTTTTTTGGTTTTATTCATAAGTAAGTCATGTTTGTGCACCAGGTTGTAGGCCATTTAGAGCTGGGCTTCTGTCCAAAGCTTTTAAGAAGGGTCTGTTCACTCAGGTATTTTTAAAATGAGTTTTTGAGGTTTTCCTTACATTTACTTATTTATTGTGTGTGGGTACATTCACAGTGTGGCTCCTGTGTGGAGGTCAGAGAACAACGTTTAGGAGCCCAGGGCTGAACTCTTATCTTCTGACTCTACCTCCCAAGTCCCAAGGTTACGTACAGTCACGTACTACCACTCCCAACTGGCTCGAGAGACACTGTTGCAATAAACTTTCTAAGTTAAATTTTCATTGACTATCAAACAAATCAAAACACAAACAAACAAACAAAAAAAACCCTACTTTTTGGCTTTCTGTGGCAAAAAAAAATGCTTAGTGATTTAGTAAAATCCTCTTGGTCCACAGCAAAACATACGACCAGCAGCCACAGCCAAGCAACTGCGGCTCTTGTGGTCATATGTGGTCGTATGACTAATTCCTGCCGATACGGTGCGAGGGGAAATGCTGGGAGCTAGTCCTACGTATTGCTGTTTAGGAAAATGTACACACTGCCATTAGTCTCTGCTGTTCTGGAGGCAGACAGAAATCAATGGCCAAGAGCAGCGTGCCTCACCTGGAGGCGCATGTGCCCATGGGTCTCCTTGCAGGAAATAACTGAGCTCAGCTAATGGACTAGACTATTGAAACTTTTCAAGAGTGGCCAGCTTCAACTGGGCTTAAGCCACCTGCTTAGAGTCCATTTGTTTCAGCAGTTTAGTGTTCCTTAACACAGGAGCTCATTTCCATAGTCTCTCAAGCACACAGGTGCTATGGTTACCACAGCAAAGGCTTATAGTTATCAGCGATCGCCCAGAGGAGGCAAATCATCAGCGACCAAAAACCTCCAAGCTCTGGTCCTGAGGAGCAACCAGTTTCATCTCTGTGAGAAGAACTAACCTTAAGACACTATGTATGGGCTGGAGAGATGGCTCAGCAGTTAAGAGCACTGTCTGCTCTTCCAGAGGGGCTGAGTTCAATTCCCAAAAACCACATAGTGGTTCACAACCATCTGTAATGAGATCTGGTGCCTTCTTCTTACCTGCAGGCATACATGCAGACAGAACACTGTATACATAATAAATAAATAAATCTTTAAAAAAAAAAAAAAGGAACCAGAACAAGGGTATTCTCTTCTGCCAATCTCCTGTGTCTAGAAATCCCTCAAGTGTTACCAGCTACCTTGTCCTGCCTCCCTCCTCCATCTCACCCTTAAAAGGTTGGGTAAGATGGCCCCTCCCTAAGTACCCAGGAGTCTTCATTATAACTGTCACTGCCTCAAACTCTGTCTCTCAGTTTCTTCATGAATCCCTCCAGAGCAAGGACATTCTTTGATTTTCTTTGAGGTCATACTGCCTAACATAGCACTGGGCACACAATAAGTATTTCATAAATGATCAAGGACTGGGCTTCGTCAAATGGCACATTCTATTTATTACCACAAAAGGTAACTTTCCATAGTCATTTTTGCTATCATTTCCAAGTCCTCTAAAAACCTCTAATCTCAGAATCCAGAAGACAGAGGAAGGACCATCCTGACTAAGTTCAGGCAAGCTTGAAGTACTGAGGGTTTGCCTCAAGGGGAAAAAAAAATCAAAAACAACAAAATTTTTCTTCTTATTCTTGTCCCATTCTTATTTTCTACTGCATAAAACTTCCACAGCCTTTGTGTGTTCAGCGGGACCCATCTGCCTTTCTAAGCTATTTCTTAGAAAATGTCCTTGGCTGGATGGTAGTGGAACATGCCTTCAATTCTAGCATTTGCGAGGCAGAGGCAGGCGGGTCTCTGTGAGTATGGCGGCAGCCTCGCCTACAGAGGGAGTTCCAGGACAGCCAGGACTAGACAGTGAAACCCTGTCTCAAAAAAAAAAAAAGTCCTTCTTGATTATTAGCATTTGATACTTTTTATTACACTATAGATAAGAGCTCACTTCCCAGCCAGTCTGCACATGCTACCTGAAAAGGGAAAGAAGACATAAAGCAGGTGGAAGCAGAGCTTGGGGTGGGGCCTCTGGGCGGTGATGTTTGAAAACCTAGGTCCTATCAAAGTTCCTTTGGCCTAGAAAGGATTGCAGTTCTGTGCACATTGACCGTCCAGAGTTTTTCAATCTGTAAATTATGGTCCTTGGCACATTCTAATCTGTCTAATAGCAGAGGGCACTGTGCTTTAGTCCAAGCCTGATAGAACTCTCTTCTGCTGACCCACATTTCCAGAGAAGCAGTGTGCTGCTCTGAAAGCCATCCCTTGCCACGTGAGAGAATGCCGAATTGAAATCCTTACACAGCCATGAACTGTCCGTGTGTCTCCAGAAAGTTACACGCATGTTTAGTCTGTTTCCTCACTCCGCGTGGGGATTTGGAGCCTGCCTTACGCGTTGGTCCGCAGAGCAAGCAGCAGGGCATCCGCATGCGCTGTGCTCCTAATAAAATGGGTTCTAAAGCGTTCACACTCGTCGTAGCAGTAGCGTGTCATCCTCGCCAGGATCGTTGCCATAGACTAAAAGGAAAAACTGAGACTCCAAGAAATAAAATGAGCTGGGTGTGACAGGAGGACCAAGAAGTTCAAGGCTGACCTCAGCTACAGAGTCTGAGACCAGCCTGGGCTGCCTGAGATATCATCTCAAACGCTACCCACTCCGTACCCGACACAAACAAAAATGAGTCCTCAAAATTATGCCATGGGGGCAGAACAATGTTCTTTCCATTACCCCATGCAGAATTTAAATGAGAGAAGAAACTAAACATATGGGAGGCAAGGCCCAGGTGGGGACCCAGCAGGCCCACACAGAGATGCCCTCCAGATAGGAGGAGTGACAAGGAAGATCCAGAGAAAGATTTCAGTTGCCTGTGTTATCTGATGACATGGAAACACTGTCTCAGTATGGTATGGGTCAGGGGACCACCGTTTCCTCAGTCACCTTCTGTTTCACCAGTTCCAGCCCCCCACCCCCACCCCACGCATGCTCATAGGAAACTTTCTTCTCTTTCCACAGCTTCGAAGACTTCTCCTTGTTCTTGAAACGTCAGGGAATAAAGGCCACAGCGTCTTCCTCACTCTGGGTGAGAGGAAGAATCCTCAAATTAATGTATTGATCGATTCCACACTCTATTTACTTTTCTTTAAACAGACACTTCAGTCTCCCTCTCTCCCTCCCTCCCTCCCTCTCTCCTCCTTGTCCCAAAGCTGAAATCATGGTGCCTAATTTAGGCCACTGTCATAATCTCTACCCACAGCAAGATGATATCTCCTTGAGCAAACACAGCTCTAGCCACTCCTGAGGCAGAGTCAAGGGCTCGGGAAAGAAAATCAGGGCCTGCAGCATTTTTCCTTCTTTCTAGTCCCTGCCCTGGCTCTTGCTTATTGTCCTAATACATTGTGGGTTTTTGTTGGTGTTATTGTTGTTTTGAGAATAGCTGAGGTTTCAGAAGCACAGGCAACAATATAGTCTAAAGTCCTCTGTCTGAAGGCAATTATCAGTGTGGACCTTGTTGTTCATGTGGTTGTGGGCATTGAACTTAGAGCCTCATACAAGCTAGTGCTAATGTTCTACCACTGAGCTGCCCCCCCCACCCCACCAATGCCCACCCCCCCAACCCCCTCACCCCACTCCCCGCCAATCCCCACCTCTCTACCCTCCCACCCCCAACACCATGTGTTTAAGTTACAGGAGGAAGTATAGATGCTGGTTTCTCTCTATATTGAAGTTTTCCTTGTAATGGGGTTGCTACTGTTTAGAGAAACCTACTAAAACTGAAGACTGGCAGGATTAAATAATCGTGGAACATCCTGTCCTCATTATTTGTGTGAACACCCCAGTGAATCACAGGAACAGGGTGTTAAATCAGTAGAGACACGAACTGTTAATGTCCAAGGAAGAGATGATTGAATTAAAATAGTTGTCACTTCTTTGTCCAGAGGGAATGGAAGTCCCTTTGGTCTTGAGTCTTTTTACAATTAGGTAATTTCCAGGAAGTTTATGAACCACTTTTTTAAAGTTTCCCAGTTTTTGGGAAGGAAAATATTCTACTGACACAAAACTTTTTTCTTTTCTTTTTTAGTTTTACTTTTGTGTGTATGGGTGTTTTGCTTGCATGTATGCCTGTGTATCATAGGTATGTGTAGTGCTCACAGAGGCTGGAGAAGGGTGTTGGATCTTCTGGGGCTGGAGTTACAGACAGTTGTGAGCTGCTGTGTGGGTCCTGGGAATTGAACCCAGGTCCTCTGGAAGAGCAGTCAGTGCTCTTACCCACTGAGCCATCTCTCCAGCTCCAAAGGTTTTATTTTTGTAAAGAACTGTTTTTGGTGGAAGGTGGCAGGAAGCATGTTTGTAGGGGACACACGGTGGTCAGGAATTCATAGACTTCTGTCTTATTTTTTGTTGGTTTATCATTGAGCTTGCAAACAAATACACTGATGATATTAAGTCCATACATTTTGTAGACTTATGGCAATCATTTTTAAAAATTCCCTTTCTAGGCTGGGGCTGAAAAGATGTTGCTTGCATTGTATAGACTCACTACCAACAACTCTTCCTTTGTTGTTGCTGTTTTATCTTTCGAGCAGGGTCTCTTGCAGCCCGGGATGGGCTGAAACTCACTGTGCAGCCAAGGATGTCCTTCAACTTCTGCTCCTCCTGCCTCCACCTCCCAGATAATGAGACTACAAGCATGCATCACCATGCAGTTTTATTTGTATTAAGAACTGAACCCTGGGCTTCCTGCATGCTTGGCAAGCACTCTACCAACTGAACACACCCCAAGTCACTCAGTATCAATAATTTCATATCATGTTTTCTTGATCAGACATTTCAGAACCAAGTGAGAGACAGGGGCATAGAGAAAAAATGTCAGCTTTTACTGAGTACCACGTCATACAGTCACTTCTTGGAGGCCCTATTCTTTGTGAAATGATATTTAAAGAACACATATGCAGGTTGTAGAAATCCACAGAGTAAGACCCAAGCAGCTTTCAGATACATGTCCTCTGATTTGTTGTTAGTTTTCTGCAGGAACCAGGATTTCACACATGCCAGACACATGCTTTACTGAGCTGCATGCCCAGATTTTCTCTTTCCATATTATGGCTATTACTCGACATTTTAAATTTAGTTCTTGCCTTAGGGGTTTCATTGTTGTGACAAAATACCATGACTAGAAGTAACTGGGGGAGGAAAATGGTCTACTTTACTTTACATGTCCCATGGAGGGAAGTTAGAGCAGGAGCAAGGAGGCAGAAACTAAGCCATGGAGGCACTGTTTGCCGGCTTACACTCCGTGGCTTGCTTGCTTAACCTGTTTTCTTATAGCACCCAGGACCGCAAGCTAGAATAGCAGCAAGTGGCCTGGCTCCTGCTCAGAGAGATCATTTCATCTCTAGAGCAAGAATCCAACCATGTCTCCACCTAGCTCTGTCATCTCTCTGCCAAGGCCATGGTGACCCAAATCACACCCTGCTCATGATTGACCACACGCCCACAAGCCTATTTGTGCCTTTCTTCCTGCTCTTTCTTCATCTGCCACTTTTATGCATCAGAAACGGTCAGGTTCACTGCCAGGTGCTTCAGACTGTTGCTCAGATTTATAGCTGATGAGGCAGAGACCTTAAGATGAGGATCTTGTACAAATGTGTCACCCCAGGTCTGGCTTCAGACACAAGCTGGGTGAATTGAAAGTCCATGGTCTCCCCATTGCAGGGTTGCTCCTTAGCAAAAAGGAGCTGTTTTCTACTTTGATGTGTTGACAGACTCATTAGGAAGACAGACGTGGGAGGTAAGTGTGAGGTCCAGAGAAGACCCAGGCCCTTGGGAGCAGCTAAAAAAGGTACCTACATTGGGAAGGATTCCTGGGCAAGGCAGCCGTGGTGGTTTGAATGAGAATGTCCCCCATAGGCTCATGTATTTGAATGCTTAGTCACCAGAAAGTGGAACTGCTTGGGAAGGATTAGGAGCCGTGGCCTCGTTAGAGGAGATGTGTCACTG
>JAQHUG010000024.1:7137608-7158837 GCA_028555095.1 Dicrostonyx torquatus
TACGGCTGATCAAAGCCGAAAGCCGGAGCTGAGTGGGGCAGGCCGCAGAAACCGGCTAGAAAGGACTCAGAACCAGCTCTAAATTTCAGAAAGTCCCAAACACAACAAATAAACGCAAGGGGAATCTGCCGCTCGGGTTTGGCCCGAGATCACGGGGCTAGTGCGGACAGGCATGGCCCGGAGGAAAATGCAAATCCCTGACTTGGGCTCCGCAGTGGGACGGTTACAACTGCACTATGGCGTGGAACGGAGCAAAACGGAGAGGAGGGGACGCAGGCTCGGGGAGAAACAAGGCCTCACCCTGGGGAGAAATACAGCCCCACCCGGCTGGGGGGGTCCCAAAAGGCCCCATGTTGGCGGGCGCCAAATGCGACAGTTCTATTTAAGACACACAAGTTTAAAAAAGGCCAAAATACACACAGATTACTATGCCAGAGAGAGCTCCTCCAAAGAAGCAGGCAGGTCGGTGATCCGCGCAGAGAGAGCATTTTCCCCGTGGGCCTACCATTTTATACCTCTCTTGGGACCTGGTGGTCCAGCCCCATTAATTAATTAAGGGGCGGCATAATTAGCTACTGGCGGGGCGTGGCTATAAACTGAAATGGTCAAGACCATACCCCTTAAAAAGAGTACTTAATTACACTTGTGTATTGCAAGGTTTTAGAATTTCTCATTGCTATATAATACATTATAATAGAAATTAAAACTGATAATGTCATTTAGTGGCAAATGACTTTTTAGTATGTGCAAGACTCTGTGTTCCATATCTAGCACCAAAAACAAAAATAAAAAATTATTCTAGCCAGATCAGGCATTCTTGCACATGCTTGCAGTCCTTGCCCTTGGGAGGCAGAGACAGAGGGATCAGGAATTCAAGGTCAATTTCAGCTATAGGAGATTTTATCTCAAAATCGAAAAGGGAAAAAAATTAGCTAAAACTTCTTCAATAAACAGGGACTAAAACATTTGTATTTTATCATGTTCTGCAAATCTCTTTCTGTGTGTGTTAGCTTTGTTGCTGAGATAAACACCATAACTGAAAGCAATTTGGAGAGAACAGGGTTTATTTGGCTACAAGACCCAGGTCACAGTCCATCACTGAGGGAATCAAAGGCAGGACCCAAAACAGGCAGGGATCCAGAGGCAGGAACTGAAGCAGAGGCTATGGAGGTGTGCTGCTTCCTGGCTGGCTTTCTTCTGCCTGCTCAGCTTGGTTTTTATAATATCCAGAACCATCTAGATGCCCAGTGCTGATACCATTCATGGTGAGCTAATTTTAGGCATCTCTGCAACCACCCCAACCAGCACAGTAACAGTCCAGGGGAGGCAAGAAGGCAGTTCCGTTCAACACCACTAAGTAACTGGTGTTGGTTCAAACTTCTGGTGTCTGACCCCAGGTAATTTATTTTAGGCATATTTAGCACAGCACAGTTTGGTGGAGAATTTCCTAGTGATAATTAACTCAATTCCATGGGCACAACAAAGTGTACATAAATCTCCTGGAGGAGAAAAGGAAACTAAATAAAGGTCAGACATGACTCCATCAAAACTCTTTGTAAAATACATGTGGCACCTTCCATAAAGATAGGTTCTGTAGATTGACTGAGAAAAATAACCTCATGATAAGGGCCCAGGGAAGGGGATCCGTGTGGTCTTGGCCACACTTAGAGCACAAAGGTCACTGGGCAATTAACCACATCTGTTTCCAGCCTTCTGGGTGGATAGCAGGTTATGCATCCCTTCCTTTGAAGGAACAACCCTGTGTGTTTAACATTAGCAGTTCCCCTAGCCTTATCAGTGAGCACAAGGCTAAACCCTCCCACTTCAACCATTAATGAAGAAAAATGCCCCACACACATGCCCACAGGCCAGTCTGATGGAGACATGTTCTCAATTGTGATTCCCTCTTCTCAGATGACCCTTGCTTGTGTCAAGCCAACAAAAACAAAACAAACAAACAAAAAAACTAAATGTTATGGGGTGTGTGTGTCATTCATGTGGTTATGTGCGGTGTATGTTTGGGTGTGTGTACATGTGCGGTGTATGTTTGGGTGTGTGCACATGTACACACAAGGGTGAGGAGCCCAGACATTGACACCAGTTGTCTCCCTCACCCTTTCCTCTTCATTCATTCGCTTTGGTTTTCTTTTTAGCAACAGGGTCTCTCACTAGAGAGGAGCTTGTTGGTTTGGCAAAGTGGGCTGGCAAATGAGCTCCCTGGATTCACCTGTCTCTGCCCCACCAGTGCTGGAATCACAGACACACACCACTGTACCTGGCTTTTGTATGGGTTTTGAAGACCCAAACAGAGGTCCTCATGTTTGTGTGGCAAGCACCTTACTAACTGGGCCATCTTCCCAGTCTTTATGAAGTTCCCAGAGAGACTGGTAATTTGTAATCAGATGTCATTGTATTCAAGCATAAAGGACCCAAAAAGCAAGCATATTGAGGAAGAAGAATTAATTGTCTTCCATAAGATTTGAGACTGGGATTTGACTTACGTTCACTCCACTTCTTACTGCTAACATTTTTTTCAGAAATGCTAACGGTAAAGCAGCCTGCACAAATATGGGTCTTGGTGGCTGCTAACACCTTGTAAGTAAAGATGCTGCCCTTTTGAATACACATGACTAGAAATAGGAATATAATATATATGAAATATAATATAATATAAATGAAAACCCTCCTTTTTACATGAGTGTGGTGATTTGAATGAGATATTCTCTCACACTCTCAGGCATTTGAATTATTAGTCTGGAGTTGGCAACACTGTTCCGGGAGGATTTGAAGGCGCGACCTTGCAGGAGGAAGTGTGTCACTGGGCTTTGAAGCTTCAATCCTCCTGCCATCCCCAGATCATGGTTTCTGCTGCTTGTGGTTTGAGATGTGAGTTCTCAACTACTCCAGTCGCCATGCCTGCATGCTGCCATACTTCCCCATTGTGATGGTGATGAGGCCGTCTCCCTCTGTGGCCATATGCCCCAAGCAAACCCTTCGTTGGCCATACAGTTTCATCATTGCAGCAGGAAGGTGAATTAATACAACAGGGATTCTCAGTCTTGACATCAACAACATTTGGGTCAGGTGATTCTTTGTCATTGTTGATTGTTTTGTTTTGTGAGACAGTCTTACTATGTAGCTCAGGCTAGCCTTGAAGTCCAAACAATCCCCCGGCCTCAACTTTCTGAGAGTGGAGGTGTCAGGTATGTGCCACCGCACCCAGCTTTGCTGTGGGAATGTGGATTGCATGTTGCAAGATGTTCAGTAGCACATGACAGGTTGCCAGTAATGCTTCCTCCACCCCATCCCGACATGACAAATGTCCCTGGCAGGGCATGGGGAGAGGGTGTGCCTCAACATATCATTTTTCCTGGTACCCAACTGGTGTTCAGAACAAATGAATTCTCTCTTGAAAAGGGCTTCTTGCACCCATGATTCACCATGCTAGCCCATCAAATACTTAAGCTTAGTCTACATCACTAACTCTTCAGCAAGGAAGATCTAAACTGTGATTAAAATTTATTATAGTACTCTGTATCTGATAACTAAGACACACTAAGAGGAAAGGCTCTCCCTGGAGTATAATTAGGCTATGGAAATTACCTAAGTATTTGAAAATCTGGAATACAATTGAAAACAAGAATGCCATCATGACATTCCGACATGCTGGAAATTAGATAATTCCCCGAGGAAGGAGATCTAGCACCCAGCATATTTATCAGCTCTGCCTCTACGGCACTTGCCTTAGCTTCCAAGAAACTAAGGCTGGATCCATGAGGAGTTTGAGTGGGCAAAAAAGCACCCCACGGAGGAATCCCTGGCCAGAGTGAGGAGGATTGGGTCTAAGACATAAACAGCTGCAACATCATCAAAGCTTCCTACTCAAGAAAAAGGCTTTCATGAGAACTCAGTTCATTGTGTGAAAATTCAGATGATTGAACTATAATTAGCTCGATTAGTCAACGTTTTAATTCATAGGAGTCTGGCTTTGATGTGTTCCTTTCTCACAGAATCAAAGCTAATAATTCTGGAATCGTAATTGGGGGCTGAGTGCCAGCGGAACGTGGGGAGTTCCTCGCCTCTTTGCCAAACCCTGTTTCTAAGACTGTTGCTTCTTGACCATACATGCTTGTGAACCTGGCCCATGCACCTCGGTCATGCTCTCAGATCCTAGCTTCAGAGGATGGTTCCTGGGTGTCTTTTCTCTATGAGTCAAGGTCCTCAGTATTCAGTTTCTCTATATGTAGTGTTTGACATGAACCCTCCTGGGCTGAGCACAGGTGCTGATTCTGTGTGCTTTGGATGTTGTTAAAGAGTCGAGTGATAATGATGCTCCCCGCTTCAGGAATTATACCTAGTTGAAATAACAAATTTAAGTGATTACATTTCTCCTTCTTAAACATAGGCACAGGAGGTAATTCTGGTTATTGGGGTAATAATTGAGTCTGATGTGAGTTTCAAAAACCTCCCTTACTTATGAAGGCAAGCCTGCAGGCTGGCGAGATGGTTGGTTAAGAGCTCTTCCAACATCCACATGGCCAATCACAACTGTCTGTAATCCAGTTCCAGGGGATCTGATGCCCTTTTCTGACCTCCACAGACACCAGACACACGTGTGATATACATACCTACATGCAGACCATACACACGGAATAAAATAAAATAAATAAATCTCAAAGGAAAACAAAAAGCAAATATGGAACAACCTTCTGCAGTTGGAATTGTGTTTTCACATGATATTTACGCTGTGCCCAGTATGAACTCATGACTATCTGGGGATAACGTAGATAGACTGAAGATACAGAGCAGGAAGATGAAAATGGGTAGCTCCTGTGACATTGAAAAGGCATATCAGCTAGTCCTGTAGCTGTGGCAACACCAGATTTCTAACAAAGTAGGTGTAGTCATCTGTAGACAACCTGGATGATTTCTCATGGTTAGGGTGAGCTCTTTCTTATTTTGTTCATTTATTATTCGTTTATTTTTATAGGTTGCTTTGGCTTTGCCTTTGTTTTGTTGTTGCTGTTTTGTTTTGTTATTGCTTTTGAGAGACAGGATCTCAATACATAGCCCAGGCTGGCCTTGAATTAATAATCCTCTTGCCTCAGACTTCCAAATGCTGAAACTAGAGGTGTATGACACCCCAGTCCACTGTATTTTCTGTTTCTCATAACTGAAAGCATTCTAACAGACAGAAGTGATTTCTGTTTAGGAGAGGTTTGTGTGGAAATCCTCCCTAGTAGGAACTACAGTGTAACATTGCTTACAAAACATCTATCATGTGTACTAGGACACTAGAAACATTGACTTTAAAATATTTAATAAAAGCTGAACATTGGTGATGCATGTATTTAATCCCAGCACTAGGAGGCAGAGGCAGATAGATCTCTGTGAGCTCGAGGCCAGCCTAGTCTGTGGAGTGAGTTCCAGGACAGCCAGAGCTACCTGGAGAAACCCTGTCTCAAAAAACGAAAACGAAAAAAAAAAAAAAAGAAAGAAAAACAAAAAGAAAATCAAGCCGGGTGGTGGTGGCGCATGCCTTTAACCCCAGCACTCAGGAGGCAGATGGGTCTCTGTGAGTTTGAGACCAGCCTGGTCTAAAACTCTTCCAGGACAGGTTCTAAAGCTACAGAGAAACCCTGTCTAAAAAAGGGAAAAAAAAAAAAGAAAAACAAACAAACAAACAAAAAACAATAATAAACCCAAACATTTAGTAAAATGATATTTATTGCTTGTATTTTACAGTTGGGGAAATTAAGGCTCTGAGAGCACAAATACATTTGTATAAATCCCCTAGTTGTGTGCAACACAGTTCAAACTCAGTTTTCATCTTTCCATAGATTGATGATACGCAGTGGGGTCCTCTCTCCCTAGCACTGGGCAGTGGTAGTGAGCTCCCATACAGCGACATGCTTGTGAATAGCAACAGACACTAATTCTGCAGCGCACTGTGTTGCTAAGAAAGAGCAATTATTGGTTAGATAAATTGAGTGCATTCCTACTATACGATATTTTCAGCTTACAGTGAGCCTCTCAGTACCTAGCCCCTCAAGTTGCTTTTGTAGTTGGTTGATGGCATAGGATAGGAGGAATAAAGAAACAGAATTTCCACTTTTGGAAACTGCTTGGATGGGTAGCAAAGGCACCGTCCCTCTCCAAAGTGGTCTTCAGCGGAGGTCCTGGATGGTGCTTCAGAGGGCAGGAAGAAGGGATAGGAACACCTTCAAATGTTTTCACTTGGTGCCACGGAATGCCAGATTCATAAAGTCGGAACACCAACACGAGGTACCCTCCCAGGAGCTCCACTGTGGGACATCCCAACTCTCACTTTCATAGCAAAACCTCTGTAGACAAGATCAAAACCAGTTTTGTTTCCTGTGTTTGCCTGTCTCTTCCTCACTTCTATGCTACCCCTGCCATTTCTCCACCAAAGACAAAGCGTGGTGCCCAGTAGAAATGAGGAAGGGTAGTGGTTAAAGCTCTGGTCCCTCTCTGACCCTGGGCTGCTCAGGAGAGGACTGATCAAGGTGAAGCCATTGGGGACCGAGCTTTCTTTTCCAGAACCTCTTCAGTACACCGATGGGGAAGGTGTCCTTCAAGCTATTGCCTTTTCTTGTGTGCCCCTGGCTGGGGAAATTAATAAATCCTACACCATAAAAACCTGAAGCTGAATGACACAAGAGTGAATCATGTGGAGGCAACAGGAAACATCTACCGATGATTCTGAAAAGAAGGCTAACTGAAGGGAACCACAGAAGTGGAGAGGGAAGAACAATGAAAGGAGAATTTAAAATACTGAAACATCCTTAGATACTGATAATATTCCCATGAAGAATAAGCCAGAGTGTGATGCAGGAGGCAGACATTATACCCACAAAGGGAAGCCTTGGGCAGGGGGGATAGGAGAGCATTATCATTGTTTTTATTTTGTTTTGTTTCATGTGTGCTTGCGGGCTTTCTTACTCATTTGTTGTGTGTGTGTGTGTGGTCCCACATAGAGCCAGTGTGCTAGGCAAAGTGTTCTACCATTGGGTTACATCCCAGGCTTTAGTGTGAGCTCCTACATAGCTGGATTTGTTCTGTTCCTGTGGCATACATCCAGTTCATGTGCCCTCAAGTAGCTGTCTAGTTCAAGATGAGGACAAGAGCTCTCGGAAGGATTCTTCCTTTCCATGCTTTGAGCCTTCCTCTTCTGAACCAGGAAGCTGTGATGATCTGCTCCAGATGCACTATCTGGCTTTCCCAAGCCCCCCTCCTTGTGCATGATAGTTACAAATAAGTCTGATCTCCCTTAACAATAGAGCCCTCAACACAAGCTAGGAATTGCAAATGCTAGCGTCTCCTCCTTAGGAGTGAGGAGACTGAGGCAATAGCCTGCCAGAGGCCAATGACTGTCCAGGCTCACACAGCACAGGTAAGTCTGCATGCTGGGTAAGTGGAAGCATTGAGGTTTGGATGCAGGCGATATGATGGCAGAGCCCACCTCTTTAACCTCTGTACATTCTGCTTCTTTCTTCCCTCGGATAGTCCGTGGAGGAGACCAAGGTATGTTAAACAATAGACTCACTAGTGGCTTGTCTTGACCCAGGACACCCCAGGTTTAAGGGATAACCTCATTCTGCAGTGACTCACACACACCGTGACTGTCCTGAAGTCCTTCAAATGAGAAGTCACCTTGGTCCGCCTGTGACTAGTACTGGATCCACAAGGAATGCCTCTACCCTCCCGCTCTCCTGACTTCCTATTTGTACCAAGCCAGAGTTGGGTAAGAAATAGATGTGACACTCAAGTTGGGTAATTTGAAGAGAGCTGAATAAAGTGGCCATTTACAAAGGTGTGGGCAGGATGTGGGAGAAACCACAGCTACTTGACCACCCTTGGCCCTGCAGGGGTGAGGGGAGGTGTGGTCACCAGAACCTATGGAGTGTGTCCTGCATGTTCGGGGCCACCTCACAACAGTTGTGACCACAAACCACAGAGGCAGCCCGAGGCAGTGACACCTCAGTTCTGCTTCTGAGTTTTCCCCCCAGCTAGGATTCCCACTGAATACATCCAATCCGAAGACAGAGTCACTGGACTCAGAGGCCTCAATTGGAGTGGAGGAGAGAGAGGGTGGATCTAGAAGAGAAAACAGAAGTAGCCAACAGACTACTCACTTTGCAATTTTTATTGACTTATTTTATTTCTAATTTCTTTTTGTTTGTAGCTAGAGTCTCTTGTAGCCCAGGTGACTGGGCTGGCCTCAGATTTGCAATACAGTTGAAGATGATCTTTGTTCCCCTGCCTCTGCCTTCCAACCCTTGGGATTACAGCTATTATGTGCCACCATGCCTGGCTACCTAGACTCACGAGCCTGTCTCTTACGTGGTATGTTCGTTCCTCTGGGAAATTAATTAACCTCTCCATGAATTTATTTACTTGTGTGTAAAGTGGGCTAATAAAAAGATTAAGTGTGTGACCCAGTTGTGGGAGAGCTTGCCTAGCATGCATAGGGTTCTGGGTTCAACTCAGAAAATTGATTAAATAATTAGCAAATAAATGAAAGTGGGGATGAACAACCTTAAAGTAACAGTGCTTTTCACTTATTATTTGTTTTGTATGAGTGTTTGCCTGCATATATGTATGTGCACCCCATGCATGCCTGGGCCCTTGGAGGTCAGAAGATGGTATCAGATTCCTCTAGAACTGGAGTTAGAGATGGTTGTGAACCACCATGTGGCTGCTGGAAACTGAACTTGGGTCTCTTGCAAGAGCAACTAGTGCTCTTAACTGTTGAACCATTTCTCCAGCCCTGAGTGGAGCTGGATTTTTATCTTACAGTAAAAAACACAGAGTGTGGTAAATGTTAGATCGTTTCTTTTCTTCCTTTCCTGCCTCTTTCAGGAAAATGTTGGGGATAGGACCCTATTACACTTTGCACACGACCATATATTGCTTGGCTGGTCCTGTGCCTTTGCTTTCCTTGGAGGCCTTAAAACATCTGGTAAGTGATTCCTAACTTATCACTGGAGACTGTAACTGCTCATGTGGCTTTCAAAGTTGTTGCTGAGTGGTGACATTGATCATGGCTGCCAGCTAGGACATTACGAGAGCCTTTGCCTAGTGCCTTATGACTCTGTGCATTTGGCTCCTACTGTTTGTATTCACTTTTTATTAAACAATTAAAAAACTTTTCTTTCAAACTCAGGGCTTTACACTAGTTAAGCAGATACTCTACCACAGAGTGCAAACAAAAGTCTTTCAAATGTAATTTTAACTGTAGCCATTAGAAAGAAAGAAAGAAAGAAAGAAAGGAAGGAAGGAAGGAAGGAAGGAAGGAAGGAAGGAAAGAAAGAAAGAAAGAAAGAAAGAAAGAAAGAAAGAAAGAAAGAAAGAGTTTTCATTGTTGACCTTCTCTTCATTTGCCTTTCCCCATTCTTAGAAGGAAGCTGAATTGTTGCAGGCTCTTGACAGCATTAGAAAAGGTGGTATGGGAGCTGGAGAGATGGCTCAGTGTTTAAAAGCACTGGCTGCTCTTCCAGAAGACCCCGGTTCAATTCCCAGGACTCACATGGCAACTCACAACTGTAACTACAGGAGATCTGACACCCTCACACAGAAAAATATGCACATAAGGTTTTGAACCTTACTTTAAGGTTCAAAAAGAAAGAAAGAAAAGGTGATGTTACTGGTGATGAGTGGACCTGTGCCCTCCCACTCCTCCGCAGTCCTGGGTGTAAGACACTCCAGTGGGGTCAAAATGCTTTTCTGCACCTAGGACATGCAGAGGCTGCTCCAGACTCCTACCATTTCTTTGCAGAGTCCCGTGGCTCTTGCTGACCAGCTCCAAATCACACTTTGGCCCTTGAGCAAGAAGTTTCTCCTCCCAGCTTCTCTAAACCTCCTGGGAGCTCCAGAGCATCAACAGACCAGGCTCTGCAATTGTTCCCAGGACCCCAATCCGAAAACCACTCTTAAGCAGAGCAAAGCAAAGGGGAGGAATGCTTTTCCAGGTCGTGTGCCCCGCAGTCTGCCCTTCTATTTATGTCCCTCTCAGCCCTTTCTATGCATTAAAAAAGGAGCCACAAAATGGCCTATGTCTATGAATTCCTATAGGCTCCAAATTCCACAGGGCAAGAGAGCTGGGATTAAAGGTGTGTGTAGCCACTGCCCGACTCCACCTCATATTTTTAAACTTTGGATTTTGCGACAGAGTCTTGCTAAGTTGACCAGGCCAGTTTTGAGCACCTCTTGTTACCCAGATAAGCCTTGATTTTGTGGCCTGACTTTAGCCTCTAACATAGGTTGCTAGCTGGCACCCCATACTCAGTTTCTGAAGAATTTTGTTCATTTTGCTTCTTGAATAGTCACAGGTGAACTCTCGGCTCCTTTTGTCTCCTGCACACCAGTTGACACAGAAAAAGCAAAAGTCTTCTCTGCTTTTGATATTTTTTCACTTTCATTATGGCCGTGCGAGACTGGAAGATGAGCCAGTAAGCTAGACCAGTTAGCTACTGTGGCTCACCTCGTCTCTCTGCGAGCTGAGTTATAATTAGGAAGAGTCAGTGAGTGCTGTTGTTAGGATGAGAAGCTCTGTAGGAAAAGGATGGTTTGAGGCTCCTGGGTGCCGCATGTGAGGTAGGGGCCTCCCAGCCCCTAAACTCCAGGCTGTCTCCCAGGCAAGCAAGACACAGCTAGACTAAATTGGCTCCTTTTCTTTTCCCTACAAGCCCCAAAGTCCAGACGCTTTCTTGCTGAAAACTATATAAGTAAAGGGGGAAAGGAAGCAAAAGGACCCCTGAGCCTCTGAGAAGTCTCGCCACTGCAATATGGAGTTTTCCTTCTCTTCAGTTAAGGCCACTCACATCCTGGCCACAAAATGAAAGTGACCCCAAGTGCTCAGAGCACCGACCCATACAGTTTTTCCATCTCCTAAAAATGAAATTCCAAGTGTTTGCAAATAAGTATGCCCCGCAGCAAAATTTCTTTGTCAAAAAGGACACCAAACTTGTCCCGATGCCTATGAGAAGGGCCTTTGGCCAAATGAATGGGAAATCATTGGCCCGATTAACATCCTATGATCTTAGATCTAAAAATGACCCGGAACCGGGTAAACAAGGTGACGTCAGTGAGCTGGGCAGGCAATGGCTCTCTACTGCCACCTGGACGATAGTGTAAGCAACGTTGCATGAACTTCGCTAGAAACATTTAGGCTAAATAAAATGTGTGGGGACAGGGTCTTTATGGTTGGGCAACCTTGTTAAAATAAATAAATACAAATTAAAATTTCTGGGACTCTACAGACAGTAGCAGCGGTCTGGCTTGTCTAATGACAAAGGCCACCCGATTTTCTGTGCAGCTTCGGGCTTCCCTGGGACTTCCGTGGGGGGAAGGAGTACCATGGTCCTAATTTACTTTCCTGTCAGGCGAATGTGAGAAAGAGGCTGCCCAGCTTTCTGCATTACACAGCTGGCATGCTGGGAGATGCCCCAGAAAAGTGCTGGGGTGGGAGAAGGCCAGAGGCCCATTACTGTTTACCCTAGAAGACTACCCGCGAAAAGAGGACGAAGGGTGCATTTTAACTTAACGAAAACAAAAGCAAGACCCGCTTTACTTTCAAATTAATTCATTTGCTTCAAGTGTTACAAACCATCTCCAAAATCTCAGTGGCTGAGGACAGCAAATATCTGCTTTTCTTGTTAGTGGGCATGAAAGTCAGCCCTGACCTGAGCAGCTAGGCTGGACTCAAGGTCCTTCACAGTCTGACTTCAAGTTCTTCCAGTCCTGCAAAGGAACCAGAAAGGAAGTTCATCCCATCTCAGAGGCCCTTCTCCCTCCTTCTTTCCTTCCTTCAACCTCCTCTTCCAAGGAAGGGGGGCAGAGGAAGGAGAAGGGGAGATGTATGGGGGGGCTCCAGCCACTACACTCAGCTTTTTTCTTTTCTCTTTCTTTTTTCTTTCATTTTTCAAAGAAAAACCTTAAGCCAGATATGAGAGTACATTACATGCCTTTAATTCCCAGCCACTTAGGCTAGCCTGAGCAACTTGGTGAGCTCTTCCAGAGTGAGATAACCTGGGCTGGAAATGAGAGTTAGTGGTAGGCTATGTGTGTGGTATGTGCAAGTTCTTTCTGCAACACCCCAAATAAACAGCTTTAATCCCTCGGTGTACAGTGTTTTCCTTCCAGGCTTGAATGGATCACATTATTATATAGTTACATCAATGTTTTCATAGGACACACAAATATGCATTTATCAGGATCTAAATTACATTCCCTAGTCTCAGTAGCTGATCACAACAGTTGATAATTTGTAACCAAACCAAAGTTCGATATGCGTTGCCATCAAGGGACTAACAGGACCAGAGTTAACCAAGGGAACCACCGTCTTCTAACTGTTCCACCAGGAGCTCACCTGTTATCCCAGAACTCAGGAGGCTGAGCAGGAGGATTATGAGGTGGAGGCTAGCCTGGGCTAAAAGAAAGTCTCTAAGGCAAACAAATAAAAGAAAATAATTGGCAATATTTTAGTGGTGTTTGCCAGTTTTTATGTTTGTTTTGAAGGTCCCCCCCATTTCCTTCTGCTTCCTTACTGAAAGTCTGAAGGTCACGTATAAAGATTAGAGAATATGATAGTTAAATGCAAGTCATGGGGAGATTCAACTTGCAAAGCACAAGAATTATAAAATAAAGCAGGTTTTTTTGTTTGTTTGCTTTTTGTTTTTTTCTGAGATAGGGTTTCTCTGTAGCTTTGGAGCCTGTCCTGGAACTAGCTCTGTAGACCAGGCTGGTCTCGAACTCACAGAGATCCTCCTGCCTCTGCCTCCAGAGTGCTGGGATTAAGGGCATGTGCCGCCGCCACCCAGCATAATTTCTTATTTCAAAAATGTTCTTTTCCCTCCTTGAAACTCTTCCGTGACTTCTCATGGTCCTCAAAACAGTTTATCTTCTCTAAGAGTCTCTTCATTCCCTTCCTCAAAGCCCTATGCCTCTTCCTCAGATAAATCCAGAATAAATTTAGCTAGAATCCTCTGTTCACTGATTTGGCTACTGGACAGATACCCATGGGCCAAGCCCTGCTGGTGCCAGGTGTGGAACACACCATGCAGAGCAAAGCCTCCTCCTCCTGAAGCAGTGTTTGGTGGAGGAGAATTTGGGTAGGAGGAGAGATGCCAATGAAAAACTCCAAACTGGGGTAGAGAGGTGCCTAGAGTTTAATAGTGTTCAATTGCTCTTCCGGAGGACCAGGGTTCAGTTTCCAGCACCCGCAATCAGGCAGATCAAAGTCCCTGAAACTCTCTAGCTCCTGCATGTGCACGGTGCACACAAATTAGTGCAAGCACATAGACATACACTAAGTGAAAATAAATCTTTTTTTTTAAGATTTTTTTTAATTTATTGTGTGCACAGTGTTCAGCCTCCATGAAGAGGGCACCAGATCTCATTACAGATGGTTGTGAGCCACCATGTGGTTGCTGGGAATTGAACTCAGGACCTCTGGAAGAACAGTCAGTGCTCTTAACCTCTGAGCCATCTCTCCAGCCCCTGAAAATAAATCTTTAAAAAACCAAAACAAACATACAGACCTCGGAAGTTGGTGGAGTGCTAGCATGCTTGAAGTTCTGGGTTTGACTCTTACGCTAGGTGTGGTGGTGAGCATGTGTAATTCCCACACTTGAGAGATGGACGCTGAAGGCTCAGAAATGTAAAGTCATCCTCAGCTACATAGTGAATTTGAGGACAGCCTGAACCACGTGAGACCAGGTACATATTTAAAAGTACAGGAAACAGACCCAGCTGTCTTGCTCACTGGTTTATCTCTGCATATCTGTAATTAATCTAGTGTCTAGCATATAAGATTAAAAAGTTCTGACACTCACCTTTGAACCAGAAATAGCCAGGGCCAGAGTGATCTCAGGAATCATGCCGTGTGCCTGGCAAGGGGATGTATCACTCCTTACAGAAGGTTAAACTGGAGGTGACAGCTCAGACAGGAGCTGAACTGATGAGTCACCAGCTCCTCAGCACAGTCACCTGCTTCTCACAAGAGAGAACCAAAGTGAAGACAGCATGGGCCGTGGCTACATGGTATTGGTGTCTAATAAACACTACCATTTTTTCTGTATTCCCTGGCTCAAGCTATGACCTTCTGCATCGTGTGCCCAAGAACACAAGATCCTGATCCAGGTTTGATTTAACTGATGACATTCTGTGTCCTTGGGGTCACAGCCTGTGCTCTAACAAGTCAAGTTCAGTCACCCACCCTCCAGAAGTTGGTTAAAACAGCCAAACTAATAGGAAAAAAAAAGATCTATTCTATTTGACCATGTTGGAAAGTGGAACAAAGAGGTCCAGTGAGCTCTCTCAAGTCATCCTTGGGGTCCTGAAGTGAGGTTAAAGTTTAAGTAGATGGTGCAGTTACAGGTATCTAACTAGTCCTGGTCAAAGGGTGATTTTCCACTGTTGGCCCATCATTTTCTTTTATAAAACACTGTAAATCCCTTTGTGTGGAAATGTCCTCTCCTGACTAGTTCAAGCCTCAGACTTTCCTTCTCCCATCACGAGACTTCTGGGGGAATTCCAGTCTTTTGGGGTCCTTTGTTTCAACTGGCTGATTGTCAAATGAAGGCATGCAAATACCGCTAAAGTCTCTTCCTCTATGCCAGGTCGGTTACATCCTGTTCATTCACAGGCATGTTCTGGAGAGGTATAAATTGGTTCTGCAGGCCCCATGTGTAGGCTGGAACCGCCTATGCTGAGGCAGTAGGATGCGTGAAGACTCTGGGCTTGACAACCAAGGACGCCTGCATCCCGACCCTGCCAGTGATTGAGTTTGGAACCTTTAGCATGGACAGCTGCCAAATGCCTTTAGAGCCTTGTAGAGTGAGTGTCTTGGACTTTATCCTGTGCACTGGGGCATGGCAGGGTCAGCCTGGGGTTTTTGGCAGCAGTGTGAGGGTGATTGAAGGCAAAGAGTTGGATTGGAAGTAAGAAGACGTATTAGGATTCGGTCCAGGTGTAAGGGGATAGGGGCAGAGGCCCTGGAGACTGTAAGAGAACAAATAAAGGACTTTGGAAGCATAACTGACAGGAAGGCTTCAGAGGCAACTAAATAGGAAAAGGGGGAGAGAGGAGAAAGGGAGAGTGACAGATATGTGAAGGCCCAAGAGCCTCACACAAACAAGAGTAGAGCTCTTCCTCACGGCTGCTAGATGAGTGTGTAGCAGGCAGCGTAATAAAACACATACAAAATAGATTCTATCAGGAGTTCCTAAATTTAGCTCATTTTATTTTTTATTTATTTATTTTTTTGGTTTTTCGAGACAGGGTTTCTCTGTGGCTTTGGAGCCTGCGCTGGAACTAGCTCTTGTAGACCAGGCTGGTCTCAAACTCACAAAGATCCGCCTGCCTCTGCCTCCCGAGTGCTGGGATTAAAGGCGTGCGTCACCACCACCCAGCAATTTAGCTCATTTTATACTGAACAAGTGTCATTTGTGATTTTTTTTTTATTGGTTGCTTCAGGGTTCAAACTCAAGACGTAGCTGAGGATGGCTTTGAACTCCTGATCTTCCTGCCTCCACCTCCCAAGTGCTGGGGTTACAGGCATGTACTGCCATGTCCTGCAGGCTTTCTCTCTCTTGTTCACATCTGACATGCAAGGGCAACCAAGGGCACATTACTGAACACTTCTTCTGCACCTGTTCCCTCCTGTGATCGCATAGTGACTCCATCTGGGCATATCACTTTGCAGTAGAATGCATCGTCAGGACTGCCAGGAGAAAAGAAATTTTATGTAAAGGAGAGAGGCAGAGATTCACATTTACTTTGTCAAATGGGTACCCCACTTAATGATTGCACTATCATTTCCATATAGATTTGAACTACATCATCTTTATGAAAAAAAGTAAATTATGATTTTGATATTTGTAGTGTATTTGAGGGGGCACAGTGAAGAAACTGCCAACATGACCATTCCATTATTAAGGGGAAGGTTTTTATTGTGAATGAGAGAGCATCCAGATTGTAATGGTCTGTCCTGTTCCTTTAAGAGACAAGCCCCGCCCACTCTCCCCACCGTGAGGCAGAGCAGGCAGATCTTCCTTCCTGCCTGTAGCTTGAGCCCCTTCCTTCTCTCTCTCTCTCTCTCTCTCTCTCTCTCTCTCTCTCTCTCTCTCTGCCTCTCTCTGTTATTTCCTTTCCCCTCCATAACCCACTAAATAAATACCCACTTTCTCTTTCTCTGCATGGCGGGCCTCATAGCTCTCTGTCTGTCACCTGCTGTGTGGTTCCCTGCCCAGGACCAGCTGCCTTTGGGGACCTGCGGTGGCACGGCTACTCAGGGACCAGTGCTGTATATCTTGGTCTCTCACCCACCATGCAGCTCCCTGCCTGGGACCTTGTGCCTTTGTGGCCCACCGTGGTCTCAGGACCGCTGCGCTCTGCAGCTACTCGGGGATCTGCAGCAGCTTTTTACTTTCACCATTACACAGATGGTTCTGGAAGGGCCCAGAGCAGAGAGAAAAGAGAACAGACTGGGTATGGCTAAGGCTATCTGTGAGTAAAGGAAGAACACCCAGGATGGACAGAGTCAGTATCAGGAAGGAGGGACCACGGGGATGTGAGAAGGGCCTGGGTGCTAGGGTAGGGACTTTGAAATGTCTAAGAAGTGCTGGTGAGTAGAGACTGAGGGAGCCTCAAGGCCTATGTGGGCTTTGATATGCACCCATAGGTAGTCAGGTCCCTTCAGCCCAAGGTGAGGGAAATGCCCTCCTTCTGGAAGATGGAAACTAGTTTCACAAGTTTCTGAGCAATGCTGGCTTTTATCTTCCAGAAATCCTCCCATAATCCAGATTGAATTCATTTCTAGAAATATGGACTCCCAGTGAGACCTAACATATAGTAGTAAAAACTATTGATAATTGTCATTATATATAACATATATATATCTGTATGTGTGTGTGTTTTCAAGACAGGGCTTCCCTGTGTAGCCCCGGGTTGTCCCAGAACTCACTTTGTAGATCAGGCTCTCCTTGAACTCACAGAGACCCGCCTGCCTCTGACTCCCAGGTGCTGGGATTAAAGGTGTGTGCCACCACCTCCTGGCTTCATATGGCATATTTCAACTGTTATAAAACCCTCATTTCTATAGATTCATTTTTTAAGACAATAGCACACATTTGCTCCCAATTTCACTCAAACCATTTTCACAGTGACCGCAAAGACTGCCGTGTATGGATTTGGAAAGAAGCAGCTTCTCTCCCCCGTCATGATAATTAGTAAGGAAAGTAAAATCTGAGTCACAATCGTAAAGAACTTGGCTTCTGGGATTTCCTAAGCAAGTGGAACTGGGATCTGTGGGACTCTCCTCCCTCCCTGAGAGAGGTGTCCTTGAGCAGAACCTCTAGAGACACAGTCTCCCTGGGATGCCCATGCCTTGCTCCTAATGCCTGCTGCTCTGGCCTTCTCCCCACCACCATGCCTCTTAGAATCCAGCTCTCCACTCACACTGAGGTGTTGAAGACTGGTGACCAGCCCGCATAGCCTGCACAGTCGTTCTCATTAGAGTGCAGGCTATGTGGAAAGTAACTCAATACTAATAATAACTGCCCAAGTTTGAAAGAATTGAGTCAGTCTGCTTACTCACTGCCTCTCTTGAAATTCGTTCACCCAGCCTTCCTTTCCAAACTTCTTTTATTTAAAAGGTGCATTTTCTTCCTTTCTTCTTCCCTCCCTCCCTCCCTTCCTCCCTCCCTCCCTCCTTCTCTCTCTCTTTTTCTTTCTTCCTTTCTTCTGTGTTTATTAAGTAGGTTGGGTGTGTATGTGTGTGTGTGTGAGGTGTGCATGCCAGGACACACATGTGGAGGGCAGAGGGACTGAATTCAGGTGTGAGGCCACCTCACCTACCTATTCTTTTACAGGAAGAATCAAGTGTGTGCTGGTAATTGTCCATAGGTCATAGGTCATGCCATTTTAAGTGGTAGCCTACATGGGTACTGAAGCACCGTTAAAGCCAAGGCCATCTTGGATTGCCACGGACATGAGATCTTCTGAGTGCTTTCATTTTCTCCTTCCTTCCTCTTTCTCCTCCTCCTCATCCTCCTCCTTCTTCTTCCTCCAGACAGGGTCTTACTATGTAGCCCTGGCTAGCCTAGACCTTGTTTTGTAGGCCAGGTTGACCTCCAATTCACAGAGCTCTGCCTCCTGAGTGCTGGGATTACAGGTGTGTGCAACCATACTCGGCCTCATTTTCTTTTAAATGTCATTGAAAGAAAAAATTTTAGTGAAAATCTATATTGCAACTGAAGTAAAGTGATACTGAAAACATTTTGATAAAACAACAAAAACTCTGATTAACTCATAATTTCTAGAGAATATTCAAGTGTTCTCTGCACAAAAGTATTTGAAGTAATGAATATGTTAAGTAGTTTGCATAATTATCTCACACTGTATTTATAAATTTAAATTTACCTTGTACCCTGTAAATACATATAATGAAAACTTGGCAAATTAAAGTTAAATATAAAAATGAACAAGTAATAATTATTTAATGAAAGATAGTGATAACAAATGAAATGCACACTATATTATTTACATTGAGCACTCAATAAATATTGAATTAATGAGTACATGGACATTTAAACTTATAAATTCTGTATTTATAAAACGAATGAAACAGGTTTGTGCTTTTCTGAATTGTTCATTCTTATGTACTAATATGCAACTAATATAAAATTAATGAAATCAGGTTTAAGGTTTTCTAAATTGTTTATTCATTCTTATGTACTCTTTGCTGTATAACAATATCTTTGAAATAAGAGTCCCACAATGGTATCAATGGAAACTCCTGGAAAGAGGCTTTGTCTATAGTGAACGACTGACTGATGGAAGCACAGGGAGGTGGGGAGGTTGGAACGTTGCAGGTCCAGAGGCTAAGGACCTGATCCTGGGCTAGCTTTGGCCCTCTGAACAGCCATTCCTTCTTCACCTGTGTGGGCAGCTAGCATTCTATGACTAATGGAATCTACCTTAGCAGACTTGCAGGCATCCACCAACCCCAAAGCTAAGAATGTCCTCAGATAGCATCTTTCTGTGATTGCCTCTCTGCTGTACTCCCCAATGTATTGTAAACTTGCTTTGATTTATAACTTCCTTGGTTCTGTAAAACTATAGAGCTTCATGACACTGCTCCCAGGTTGGAACATGGAATTTGGGGTAAAGCCTAAACATATGTCCCTGGCCGTGGTCACTCAACTGTGGCTCCAGTATAAACTCTCTTATTCCCTTTAGGATAAGTTGTGCTTTTTATAACACCACTCTCAGACTTGCAATAGCTGTGCATGACCTTGAACTCCTGCCTCCTCCAAAGTACTGAGATTCCAAGCACTTACCACCAGCCAATTTTATGCAGGTACAAGAGGTTAAGGCAGGGTTCTGTGCATGCCAGGGAAACACTTTACTGAGCTACATCCCTAACCTCTGATTTTCTTTCTAAATAAAATTCAGTATCCCTTAAGAATGTATCTGTATCATAAATTATTGTTAAGAACAGAACAAAGACAGTCTCTAAGTGACCGAATGGGGTGTAGGAAAGCCCTGCAAGGACCAACAATGTATTCACTAGGCCTCTCCAAAGTTTGAATCAATTGCAGGCTTCAGAAATTTTGTTAGGTGAAATTATCTTTCATAGGGCTTTTTCCATTGGCCCTACCCCTGAAGTTATTGGAGAAGCAAGACAAAATGGGGTCCTCTGGTAGGAGCCAGTCATTCCTGTGACCCAAAGTGAGAAAAGCAAAGTTGGGATTTAAGACTGCAAATTGCAGCAGGGTGTGGTTGGGGCACACCTTTAACCCCAGTGCTCTGGAGGCAGAGGTGGGTTTGAAGTTAGCCTGGTTTACACAGTGAGTTCCAGACCAGGGCTATATAGCTGAGACACTGTCTCAAACACTGGTGAAAAAAAGAGACTTCAAACTGTTACTGTTATTGTCAATACCTACCTACCTACACACACACACACACACACACACACGCACACGCACACGCACGCACGCACGCACGCACCACTCTTCAAGTTAAATAAAGTAGACTCTAAGACTTAGTCAACAACAAGAGAGCTGTGGAACTTCTGAAGCCATCTGAGCAGCACCCCCTCCTGGCCTTTGTCCAGTTGGATTGTCTACTTACCTGGTACTCTGTTTTTTAGGCCTGCCTGTCACTGCAGGTTGCTGGCAGAACAGAGTTGAAACCACAGTTGGGAACCACAGATACCTTGCTTTTACTGGTTGCACAGGGACTATGTGTCCTTCCCCAGCCTGCCTGCTCAGGGCAACTCCCCCTTAACCCAAGAAGAAAATCATCAAGGTCTCCCTGGTGACAGGAGATGTCAAAGATTCACTTTAGGGTCCTCTCCAGGGGACTCTTGACTTAGGGTTTCAGCTGTTACTCACCAAGGAAGCTTTTCTAGTAACAAGATTTTCGGTCCCCTTAGGTCTTTTAAGGGGGCATACACCATGGAGAGCAGTCAGGGCATCAGCCGCGTGAGCCACAAAACAAAGCAGCGATTGCATGGTGCGGGCGTAGGGTTGCAGTGACTTCATGTTGGCTAAATATAGGGAACACTTGGTGTGCTATTTGTGCCAGGGAGAACCATGATGCAACTTTGCCCGTTCATGGCAGGGGAAGGACTAGGGGCAGATGGCGAGAATCGGATTACTTAATAGTGACTCATACTGGTCCCCAAGTCCACTCCAACCTAGAATTTGTGAGCATGTAGTTGTTGGGGGAGGAATAGATAACACTAAGGATGTTTGAATACGAATATATATTTATATGAATATGTGAATATAAATATTTATATGCATATAGTTATATGATCATGTAAATATATACTAATATAATAGAACTTAATTGGAATTGCCCTACATTGAGGATTATGCCTCTCCCAGAAGCCATAGGTTGTCAAACAAAAAGTTGCTTATCAACTGTGGAAAAGTGAGGGATATCACCCACCCCTTGTGTTGTTAGTTAGAGTTATCTTGAAGACCCCTGAAACAAGGCAGGCTATTGCCATGGCTCTTGGTTGCCTACCAAAACTTTAGGGTAACTATGAGGAGCTATGAATAGCTGATGGCTTCTGGGGAAGAGAGGGTTAATTTTTTTAAGGATGTGGCCCCCTGGTAGGTCAACTATGCTCCAATGGATGACCCCACATCCATTAGTACATAGGCAGCACAAATTGAACTAGATGTGGTTTTCA
>JAQHUG010000024.1:7170342-7193166 GCA_028555095.1 Dicrostonyx torquatus
AATTCTTTATGTCTCCAAATAAAAGACTGACCTCTCCCCACCACCCCTGCGAGTGTTAAGCCCTATTCAGAGACATCAGAACTGGGAATCAGGAACAATGGAACAAGTCTTTAGAGTTCAGGAACAGAACCCATCTCTTTAGTATGACTCTTTGGTATGTCCCCCCTTCCCCGCCTGCTTCCCCAACTTCTTCATCTGGTAACACTGTAATCCTGCAAGGCCCCAGTCTGCCCTCTTCTTTTCCTGCGCTCATCTGTGTATTGGTCTTTGGACGTACCGCGTCCTCTCTTGTCTGCTTAACTCCTAATTCTTCAGATTCCAGGTCAGCTTTACTGCCTCTGCCAGGCATCCCATTCCCATAGTGCCTTTCTGTTCCTCACTGCAGCTCCTAACACATCGCAGGCTATGATCTAGTTACTCCCAGCTTCTCTGGTTGATTGCGAGTCCTGGCTCCATGTTGGATTTTTCTTTTTCCTTTCCTTCTCTTCCTTCCTTCCTTTTTTTCTGGAGGGCGTGGGGACAAAGTCTCTCTCCATAGCTCTGACTGTCCCGAAACTCACCAGGCTGACCTAGAAGCCTGAGATCCACTTATATCTGCCTCCAGAGTGTATGCTACCACACCTGGCCCATGTTTGACTCTTAAAAAAAATTTTTTTTGCTTATTGGTATTATTTGTGTGTGATATTTATTCATGTATGCATTACACACGTGTACAGGTCACAGTCATGTATGTGCATAGACTTGAAACTGACACTGGGCATCCTTGGTTGCTCAGCACTTTATTTACTGAGTCAGGCTCTCTGTCTGTACCTGGAACTCACCAACTCCATCTAGTCTGGCTGTCCAGCTTGTCCCAGGAGCCCACATTCTCTGCCTACTTAGTGCTGGTCTTACAGGTAGCTCAGCTGGAGGATCCAAATTCCAGCTCTCACACTCCTATGCCATTTCCTTGGCTCATTTTTGACTTGCCCATCCTAGCCCCGGGTACCATCAGGCACATTGCTGCTACTCAAAAAATGTAAACTCAGCCTGAGCAGATGGACAGTTCTGGGGATAGACGTCACTTTATTTGTATGCTGGCAGTGCCTGCATTCAACCACACACATTGTTCTTGGTTGCATGCTTGCAGGAGGTTTCGAGAAACACCAGCTTCTCAGTAGCAGTACAGGACATAGATGATCTTACAGCCATGTGGGTCACTTTCCAGACACCATAGTGATTGTTATAATCCTGCAGAGGTCACCCCTGCCTTCTCCTCCTCCCACTTTCCTCTCTTTCTCTGTCCCTATATCTCTCTCTCCCTTCCATAACCTTATACCTTGTACTTTGTCTGTACTCACTAAATAAACTCTATACCCAAGCTCTCTATGCATGGTGTATCTGTCTGTCTCCCACCCGCAGTGACCAACCTACCAGGGTCACCAGTGCCGCCATAAATTGTAACAGTGATTCTCTGTGTAGCCCCAGCTGTCCTAGAAATCACTTTGTAGGCCAGGCTGGCTTCAAACTCAGAGATCCGCCTGCCTCTGCCTCCAGTGCTGGCTTTAAAAGAGTGTGCCACTACCCCTGGTACAATCATGAGCGTCTAATCAGGCGCTAGGCCTCATGGAGTCTTCAGTAGAGATACTGCTCCCCTTAAGCTTCACAGCACTCTACCACTGAATTAAAAAAAAGAAAGAAAGAAAGAAAAAAGAATTCAATCCAGACCACCCCATAAGCAAAACAAAATAAAACAATTCATGAAAGAGACTGGAGAGCTAGCTCAAACAATAAAGTGCTTGATTTTTACACATGAGACCTGAGTTTGGGTGCCCAGAACCCACGGAAAAAGCTGGCTGTGACTGCCCACGCCTGGACCCCAGCAGTGCGATGGAAAGGGAGGAAGAGCAGCTCCCCTGAATTGCTGCTTACTTGGCAACATTTCAGGACCCTGAGAAATCCTGCCTCTAACAAAAGGTAGACATTGTCTGAAAAATGACACCCAAAGAGGCCACGCATACATGAGCCATGCACACATGAGCCATGCACCCCTACCCGCCCACAAATGCAGACATATATGCATGCTCATGTTCACGATAGCCTGTGAAGAAAACAAAACAAAAGCCTTAAACATCTAATAAATAAGTATTAGTTAAATATCAGAACTGGAAAGATGGCTCAGTGGTTAAGAATGCTCACTGCTCTTGTAGAGACCTGAGTTGGGTTCCCAGCACCCACATGGCTTAACTGAGTTTAACACCAGTTTCAGTTAATCTGATGCCCTCTTCTGACCTTCAAGTGCTTCTGCATGCATGTGTTGCACACACACACACACACACACACACATATATACAGTGTGTGTGTATAATATATATACATTCACATACACATACACACACACACACACACACACACACACACACACATATATATATATGGTTTTTTGAGATAGGATTTCTTTCTTTTTACTTTCTTTTTTCTTTTTCTTTTCTTTTCTTTCTTTCTTTTTTTTTTTTGAGACAGGGTTTTACGGTGTAGTTCTGGCTGTCCTGGAACTCGCTCTGTAAACCAAGCTGGCCTCGAACTCACAAGAGATCTGCCTGCCTCTGCCTACCTGAGTGCTGGGATTAAAGGTGTACACCACCACCACCTGGCAGACAGGGTTTCTTTGTGTAACAGCTCTGGCTGTCCTAGAACTTATTTTGTAGATCAGGCTGACCTCAAACTTACAGAGATCCACTTGCCTCTGCCTCCCATGTGCTGCTGGGATTAAGGGATAAATAAATATTTTTTAAAATATATAAACCAAGAAGCCGGAGAGACAGCTCAGCAGTTAAGAGCATTGGTTGCTCTTCTAGAGGACCTGGGCTGGATTCCCGGTATCCACGTAGCAGCTCACAACCATCTGTGACTCCAGTTAACACCGTCTTCTGGTCTCCTCAGGCATCAGGCACACGCATGGTGCATAGCCATGCACTCAGGCACATACATGCACATACAAAATAAAATTGAAAACTAAAAAAAAAATTAGTTAAATAAATTGCAAGGTGCCCATTCTTTGGAATATTTTGTATTCATATAGGGTTACATAACAGATATTTGAGATTAGTAAGTGAAAAGAAGTAGTGAAAAGTAACTTATGGGGCTGGAGAGATGGCTCAGTGGTTAAGAGCACTGACTGCTCTTCCAGAAGACCTGGGTTCAATTCCCAGCAACCACATGGCAGCTCACAACTGTATGAAGATCCAGTTCCAGAGGATCTGACCTGGAATTCACACCAATGCACATAAAATAAAGTTAATTAAACCATAAAAATATTTTAAAAATTGCATTAAGATATGTGAACTTATTTTAAAAAGTAACTTATAGATACATATGTAGGTGTGATAGACAGAAACAATCATGGGAAATTGCACAGCGACGCATTCAGTGTTGGCTATTTCTAGGTTGTACCCTCACGGATAATTTTATTTTCTCTTATAATTTGCACACAATGAACAATCAAGATACAATCATGAAAGGCTTGTCTGGATAAGCCCTCTGGAGGATTTTAAAGTAAATGGCCTGACCCTGAGGCTTCACCACACCCTCCCTGCTTTGAGCATCATCTGAAAGGCCCAAAGGTGACCTGCAGCAGGAGCTGAAACTGTGCCAGGTCACAGGTTACTTATTGGAGTGACAAGAAGCTGCCAGTTGCAGCAAACGCTATCCTTTGGGACTGTGTTTGAGTGGCAAACTTAGCTGACATGGCCGATCTCCTCCGTTCTGCTCAAGCATCCGCAGTCGGTGCTGCCCCCAAGAGTGGGATTAGCAGCTGTCTCCAGACAAGATGATGCGGTCACTTTGTGACTTGGATTTGAATGCCCCCCAAACTCGAGTGTTATAGTTTTAATCCCTAATACAGCATTGTCCAAAGCCTTTGGGGGGTAACCCCATAAATGGGTTAATCCATCTGCAAATGGATGCTTAATGGGCTTGGGCAAGTTGTTAAAATGCTTGCTCCCTGGCTTTCAGGAAGTGAGCAACTGTACTCCAGTCCTCTTGATGCTCTTCCTCACCTTGGGTCCTGAATTATGGGCTTATGTGACTGTGGGCTGAAACCTCTGAGGCTGTGAGCCTATCTGTTTCTTCCTTTAGATAGATTCCCCAGGTATTCGTTCTGTCAGAGAAAAAGAAATACAGCACAGAAAAATCAACTCTGATAGTCTATCCCTGTTTCTACCCTTCCTAGCTGGGGCTCCACCCACGCAGGGGTGAGTCTGGGGCTGGAAGTCCATCACCTCCCTTACTCTCACCAGCATCTCATTGCCTGCATTCGCCCCGCCCAAAGGCGCAGGACGGGGCTGGAAAGGTGAATCAGTGAACTCAAGTTCAGTTCCCAGTAGCAGAGTCAGGCAGTTCAGGACCTGTAACTCCAGCTCTAGGGACTCCGACACCTTCTGCCGGACTCCTTGGATGCTTGCTTACACACACAAATGCAAACACACACACACAGAATTAAAAACAAAATAAATCTTATCAGCTGGGCAGAGTGGTATACACCTTTAATCCAGCACTTGAAAGTAAAGTCAAGAGAATCTCTGTGAGTTCAAGGACAGAGCCTTGTCTACATAGCAAATTTCAGGACAGCCTGGTCTACATAGTGAGACCCTATCTCGATTAACAAAAGAAAAAAATCAAAATAAAATCCAAAACAAAACCCAAAACCCTTAAAACTTCAAAAAAAAAAAGTTAGGACAAAAGTCCCCTATCTTCTCCCGATTTCTCCAGGTCTCACTTGTCGCTCCTGGACATCTCTCTAGCTATGGGGTCTTCCTACTGTAGGACTGGAGTTTGGAGGCATGGTGAATGAATGGTGTCTGTCCTGGGAGGACCAGAATTTCAGACTGCTTAGCAAGATAAGGGTTTCTCCATCAGGCCAAGGTCTCAGTAGCCAAGCTGAGAAGCTCCCTTGAAGAGGAGGACAGGGGAGTTCTTTTCCACACCATTTCTTCCTACCCGTACACACGTGTCTAGACAAAGGAAAACACCTAAAAATGGCTCTTACTTAGCCATGTGTGCACGCACACGTGTTGCATAGATGCACCCGGAGATATATGCAGATATGAGCACAGGTAACTCCTAGGTCAGACACTTGAAACTGTCGTTAACATGCAGTCTCACGAAGACATTCACACCTATCATGTATTGATACTTCCCACACATATTAAACCACACACCCTATGAACATGCATAAGTCTGACAGCTGATAGGTCATCTGTCCCCAGCAGAGACTAAGGCCACCCACACTGATGCCACCTGGATGGCTTTGTTCTTTAGGAAGTTTTTGTAGAAAGTTGCCTGTGCCTTTGACAATGAGCGCATCCTCTTTCACTTCCTGCTCCCCAGCCAGCTTTCTTCTTCCTGTCCCCTCTGAGCTCCATTCTTTCATCCGTGGCTGTGCCTGCCCAAGGAGAATGCTAATCGCCGTGACAGGAACTGTTTCCACCTGTTTACGTCCAAGCTCGCCTCCCCCTAATGCCATTTCAGACTCTGCCAAGCAGCAGTGGAGACCTGCTGTGCTGGCCTTGTGAGAGAGGAAGAGGAATGAAGGAGAGGACAGTTGGGGTGTGAAAAGGACCAGTCGCTAAGTGACTCCCTATTCCAACAGCCACACACAAGATGCACGTAATTGCTTTTAGCACAGTGGGATGGATAGGGATACAAAAGGTCAAATCAAGGATTTGTCCCATAATATCTTTGCTAAGCAGCGGCACCAGTCGTTGGAAAAGCATATTCATGAACTGAGCCGCCGGAGTGTGGGGCAGGCTTTTCAGAGGCGGCTGTGTGTTCCCTCTTTGAGGTGTGCCTGCCGTGGTGATTGGATTCACACGGAGCAAGTGACTTCTCAATGCTCAACAAAGCTCTGCCTGTGAATTGGACTAAATAGAATACTTGGCAGGCAGCTGAGATAACTATGCTAAGTGAATTGCAGACTTACTCCCACTCCCTGGACTCCAAGTTTCCTAGAAAATGCCGGATAAAGGCCAAAGTCCTATGCACGGCAGGCAAGATCCTCCACCATCTGACCCTCATCCATCTTTCCAAGCAGTGCCTACTATGAAAGTCCCCTTCCCCAAACTATCCTGAGACTTACCACCTTGGAGATGGTCCCTATGGCATTTCCCATGAGGCAGTGCTCTCTTTTGCCTATCACATCCTACCTGTTACTCCAGTCCTGATTCCACTGGTTGTTTTCTTGCTCTCTTTGGCTATTGCACTTGGAGGAGAGTGTGCCCTTCTTAGACGAATGGAGGCCACAGGACTGTGGAGAAAGAAACCAGAAATTTCCTGACACTGTGGATCAGAGTAGCCAATAGCGGGCGATGTGACTGAGCATTATTGTAGCTACTACATCGCTCACCTACAACCCTCCCATGTGTGAGGAAGAGGCACTGCAGTGGTAGGAAGCAGGGGATATAAAGACTACCAGAAGTAGGTGGAAGAGCAGGCTCAGACCCTGATTGACAAAGCAATGGTTACCTTTCATGGAAGCAGGGTACCTCGAGCTCCAGTCTCTACCCATCCTCTTGTAAGTACAATGATCCCACCTCTCCCCCTCCAGGTCTCTCACCTTGGTGTATTATCAGCACCCATGTGGAGGCCCTCTGTGATGCCAAAGGTAGACCGTCCTCCTGAGCCTGTGGACCTGCTCCTGGCGTTAAGCCACCCATGGGAGACCACGTGCTGATGTACCCAGACCTTCGATGTTGAGACCTCCTTTTCATCCCATTGATTTAGTGCCAGTCAGATAAGCGTAGAGGAGAGGCCTCTTTCTATCAAATCTACGTGGTTTGTTTTGTTCACCAGGGGAGCATGGGATTGTGACTGTGCTCTTACAGGGTAACAAGGAGATTTCCTCCCCTTGCTTATCAGTGAGAATAGGCTTGGAGAGGCGAAGTGGTACAAAAGAAAAGTGGCTTTGCTTTTTGTTTGTGTTTGTGTTTTTTGTATTGTAAAATGTGAAAAATAAAACACCTTCTCTTGCAATTAACTCTCTTTTTTAAATCAGGACCCCCAGTTTGAGTCCTGTGACCTGACTCGGGCTGTGGCAGATACGCCCTGCTCGACAAGTTGTATAGCCTTTGAGGTAGGGACAGAGGGAGAAGCAGAAGGTGGTATGGGCTGCTATAGTGCCACGGGGAGACACGGATGATTCCAACCAGGTGACATCAGCAGAAGTGCTGGGCAAAGGTTAGGTTCTGATACTAGATGGTGTTATTTATTATTATTATTGGAAAGGATGCATGCCATGGTGTGTATGTGGAAGTCAGAGGACACCTTCAGGAACCAGTTCTTTCCTTCCGTCTGTGGATTCCGGAGAACAAATTCTAGACTCCGGACTTGTGCAGCACACATGTTTATCTGCATCTTTCTGGCCCCTGATGCTCAATTTTGAAAATAGAATTGAAAGGATTTGATCACGAATTGACTGTGTGGTTGGAGAGATGGGCAGCGGTAAGAACTGTTAGTGCTCCTCCAGGTGGCCCGCGTTCCTATCCTAACACTCACACCAACTCACAATCGCCTGTACCTCCAGCTCCAAGGGATTCAACATCCTCTCCTGGCTTCCACGGGCACCACACACACACGGTACACATATAGAAATGCAGGTGCACACCTATATAAATAAATAATAATGAGGATAATTGCCATGGTTAGTGTTTCTTTTCTTTTTTGGTTTTTTGAGACAGGGTTTCTCTGTGTACCTTTGGAGCCTGTCCTGGAACTTGCTCTGTAGACCAGGTTGGCCTCGAACTCACAGAAATCTGCCTGCCTCTGCTTCCCAAGTGCTGGGATAAAAGGTGTGTGCCACCACCGCCTGACACAGTTAGGATTTCTATTGCTGTGAAGAGACACCATGTCCAAAGCAACTCTTATAAAGGAAAACATTTAATTGGGGCTGGTTTACAGATTCAGAAGTTTAGTCCACTATTGTCATGGCGGGACATGGTGTGCAGGCAGACATGGTGCTGGAGAAGGAGCTGAGAGTTCTACTTTTCTTCTGCAGGCAGCAGGAGAGAGTGGGTACTGAGTGTATGTTGAGTATACATGAGACTTCAAAGTTGGCCCCAACAAGGACACACTTCCTCCAACAAGGCCATACCTCTTACTAGTGCCACTCCCTATGGGCCAAGCATTCAAACGCAGGCGTCTATGGGGGCCATACCTGTACAAACCACCACAGTGACTACCATCTTTTAAAAGAATTTATTGTAAACTGAAAAAAAAAATTAAAGATGAAAAGACCTTTGGCCTGAACATTCACTTGTATGCAGAGAACTCAAAATTGCATGGCAAATACTGAGTTCAGTGGGGATGTGTTCAAATGCTTGCCAGACATCTAAATAAAGAGACCATGCAGAAGGACAAGGAGCAGGGCACAAGAAATCTAGGAAAGAGCGCGTGGCATTACAGAGGAATGCGTGCTGAGGAGAACCCAACTGGGGAGGACCAAGAACTGCGCTGACCTGGGCAAACATGATTCCTGTGAAGCAGTGGAAGAAAAGCCCGGATTGGCACGGCTTCCGAGTCGCTGAGGCAGTCCTTGAACCTCCTCTTTCCACCTCTCCAGTACTGGGACCACAGGCCGCACTCTGATGCCCACCTGGGGCACTGCAGACTGAACTCAGAGTTTTCTGCCCACGGGGCTGGCACTCTACCAACTGAGCTACACCCTCAGCCAAGGAAATAGTGAACTTCTGAGGTTTTGTGACCAGGGGAAGTAGATCAATGAGGGGAATTCTTGTTTGTTGTTTGGTTTTGTTACACGGGGTTTCTCTGTGTAACAGTCCTGGCTGTCCCAGAACTCGCTCTGTGGACCAGGCTGACCTCGAACTCACAGAGTGCTGCCTTGTGAGTGCTGGGATTAAAGGAGTGTGCCAGCACTGCCCGACAAAGTCTTGTTTTCAATGCTGAGTCCAGAACCCAATGTTCTGCACACGCTGAACGCTCTGTCGTACCTGGACTGAATGCTTAGCTCCCGGAAGGGTTTCCTTTGTGAGGGGCAGGGAGTGTTGTCTTCAAACATTTATCCGCGTTAATTAGTTCAACCCATTCCTCCCACTCAACAGCAGGAAGAACGCCAGAACTGTCTGGAAATGGAGTCCACTGACGAGCTCTCATGGTCTAGCGCAGTGGCTCTCAGCCTCCCTGACGCTGCAACCCTTCAATACAGTTCCTCACGTTGTGGTCACCCCCAACATACAATTATTTTCACTGTGACTTCATAACTGTAATTTTGCTGCAGATATGAGTTTTAATGAAAATATATCTGATATGCAGGATGGCCTTAGGTGACCTCTGTGAAAGGGTCATTTGACCCCCAAGGGGTTACCACTCACAGGTTGAGAACCAATGGTTTAAAGGCCTCTCCCGTGCAAGTGTCTCAGAAAACCAGGCCAGCTATCCTTTATGTCAAGCCCAGCCAGCGGCCCCAACCACATTAACCCCCCTCGTTCCCAATATCAATGTCATGCTATTATTCTTCTTTCCAAACATCTTCCTAGCATGGAGAGGAAGACAACTTCTCTCAGGAGAACCATATATTCTTTACCAGGGAGCACTGGTGCATTCTTTTCCTAGCAAGTTAGAAAGATATAACAAATACATTTTTAAAATTTACTGCTCTTCACCATAGGGGGAAAATGCCTGGCACATCAACTGCAGAGATGTTAAGTGCATTTGCAGCTTGCAGAGAATACAGCGTGTAGCAGGTACATGATTTCATTAGCCTATTGCATGGAGGGAGCTATTGTGAGGGTCTGTGGTGTCTCCACTCTTCCCAAACCCCCACTGGGGTTTAATCACACTCGTTTTCCCATCGTAAATCTTGTTAGACTAAAATTAGGCTGATAACTTAGACTTTAGGATACAAGTGCTCAATATTTTCCAACCAGGGCATTATACTTGTTGTCTCTGAATAATGTGAAATAGGATAAAATGCTATAGAACAGAAAAAGCAAGCGTGAGAATTTGAGGGCTGAGGTGATTGCCCTGAAAACCTGTCCATTGCAGAACTCTCAGGGACGGGGGCGGGGTGGGGGGTGGGGCAGTCTTCCTTCACCAGATGGGCTAGTGGAGACTTGGCCTTTCCCACCCAAGCGATGAGAAACTCACCGGCCCCTCTCAGAAGCTATGCCTTTGTGAAAGGGCTGGTTGGAGTTGCACATGCTGTAGCGACTCTTCTGGAGGTGGTGTAACACGCAGCCATAGTCCACACAGCAGCCCTCTCCAGAGAGTGTAACATGTGTGAGTCAAGAGAGCATCCGTGGGCAACATCTGGAGTTTTCCACTAACTATGGCGTTTGTACGCTTGTCACTGACGCCTTCCTCTCACGCTGTCCCATTGAAAATGGCTGAGACCACAAAATGTGCCAGCACCAGCGCTGTAGCCTGTCAAATGGAACTACAGTGTATCTCGGGGGGTAGAGTGTTTGCCTAGCATGCATGAGGCCCTACGTTTAATCCCTAGCCACACACGTGTGCCAAGTATCCTGTTCAAAAATATCTCACGTGTGATAGCTACTGCTTTGCCGGAAACTAAGAAGCACAAAGGAAACCGCTCTGCAGCTGCGGACCTTCTTCTACATGGCGTGCAGAAAGGTTACCACATCCCGCACAGGACGTGTCAGTACTGCGTATATACTCAGAGCACCCACATCCTGCACGCCGACCGCTGAGGCTGAACCACCAGCTCACAGTCCCTTAAGTAGTTCCTTAGCACACATGCACTCAAGCCCCCCCTTCCACCCCCATTTTCCTTTCTGCCCTCGCACAGAGCAATGGTTACACCACGGCCAGCACTCAGCTCTCAAGGCTCCTCATAACAGGAGAACCTTTCTCTTGTGTCTCGTATCTTGCCAATATCCCTCCTTTCCCCACAGAGAAAGAGAATCATCCTCTACCACTAGCTGGAAAGTGATTTCCCCTTTTGACCAGACTCTGGCAGGTTTGGTCCTTGTTTCCTCCTGATAATCAATGTCTGCGACCCACGCTGTTGTCAACCTTCACCCACTAACCCACCGTCACGACGTCTGCAGTGTTCTGTCTATATGTAAAACGTCCTCGGTTTCTCCTCTGTGCTGTCGTGACCAGGGCTCTAGACCCCTCCCACCAATCAGCTGTCCGTCATTTGCCCTGCTGATGTCTGCTGTAAAACCCAACTTCTGATTTGACTACACATCCTTGCATGGTTTTGTCGGAGCCCTCTTTCTCCCTGCATGCATGTACATATTAGAATTTCATTTGGCATAAATAGTTATAGGGGTTATAAAGTGATCCCAAGACTTTTTTTTTTAAAAAACAGACTGGATTTGAGCTGTTGCTATATAGGACATATTTTTATTTATTTATTTTGGAGATATGTTTGGGGGGGGCTTGTTTTTTTTAAGATTTATTTATTTATATTACTATTATTATTGTTGCTGCTGTTGTTTTGAGACAGGGTCTCTCTGTGTAGCCCTGGCTGTCCTGGAACTCGCTCTGTAGACCAGGCTGGCCTCAAACTCACCACTGCCTGGCTTGTTTTTTATTTTATGTGTATGGGTGTATGCCTGCATATATGTCTGTGCAACTCATGCATTCAGTGGCCACAGGGGCCAGAAGAGGGGGTCACGTCCCCTGAGACTGAAGTTACAGATACTTGTTAGTGGATATGTAGATGCCGGGAACTGAACCCAGATCCTCTATCAAGCAGCAAGTGCTCTTAACTGCTGAGCCATCTCTTCAGCCCCCTGTTTTGACTTTTTTACTTATTTGATTTTTTTTGAGGTAGAGTCTTGTTCTGGAGCCCTACCTGGTCTGGGACTTGCTTTGCAAACCCACCAACCAGGCTGGCCTTGAAGCTTGTTGCAATCCTCCTGCCTCTGCTTTCTGAATGCTGGGATTAAATGTGGGATTACCACACCTGGCTGGGAAGTGTTTTGTTTTGAGACATGGTCTTAGGTATCCCAGTATACAGACAAGGATGACTTTGAATTGGTTCTTCTGTATCTACCTCCTAAGTCTTAGGAGTGGCATTATGCTAGTTTTTAGCAGTGTTAGGGATCAAACTTAGGTCTTCATGCATCTAGATAAGAGCTTTATCAACTGGACTGTGTTCCCAATCTTGGGAAGTGTTTCAGAATGACCTTCATGGCTTTGGCATATTTAATAAGGCCTACTAGAGAATGTAATTAGATCTGTATTAACTTGTGGGATGTAGTTTCCCTATTTGGCTTCCAACATCCTCAAGAGAAAAATGTGATGCTCTCTGAGCTGTTCTCGATTTGTCCTTCTTCCTTAGGGGCACAAGTATTGCCCGATACTAAAGGACAACCTCCTAGCTCCATTTCCCATAGATACATGTCTGGTGGCGCAAGGCTCTCATCCACCTGTACACGGGTGAGGAACTGGGTGAGGCAGTGGGGTACGGTTTTGGGGTGGCATAAGGGAAAATCCTCTGGGTCCTGACTACAAGGCCTCACAAATGGTAGAGCTATTTTTAGTTTCCTCATCTGAGCCAAGCTAACTTGGAAATTAGGGACAGCAGAAAAAGGCCAGACAAAGGAAGGATTCTAAACCATATTGTCTTTCCCTCGCTTTATTTTTGGATATTTGTGCCAAGATGAGAGACGTTCCTTATGGATAGTGGACTCTTCTGCTTGTGCTGGTGTTGGAGAAAATCTCTTCTACCTAATGGCATCATGGAAGATGAGAGAAGTCTCTGGTCCTGTGAGGAAGGGGAGGGCCAGGCTGTGCCATGGAAATGTCCTGTGGCCTCACATCCAGGAGAGCTGAGTCTGGTTAGGCTCTTCCATTCTTCATGGTCCCTCTACCTGCATTATGATCTAGAAAGTCCACCCTGAAGAAAATATGTTGGTTTTAGTCTGCTTTCAAAAGACCACTTCCTGCTACTTTAATGTGACACAGGAAGCAGAAATTTGTTCCAGCGCTCCCTCAAAAGTCCATTCCCTGAGGTTTGCTTCAGAGTTTCATCTTCTCTCTTACCTCCACAGCAACTCTGTCCCTGTCCCTTCCTTCCTTTCATCCCCTGCCTCCTCCCATCCTTAGTCAGTGATCCCCGGGTCACCCAGCTTTAGCACAGGGGTCCTAGCTCTAATCTGATCTCTGAAGAGCGGGTCCTATTGTTGCCTTCTCTCTCAGACAAACTGGATTATGTTGACGGGATGACCTTTAGGCCGACAAGGGCCGGCTAACCTCTTGGGGAGGGCAGCTTTTGCAGCACTTGGGAACCCTGTCTCCTGGGGGCTTGTATCAGCCTATTGTCTGTCACATTTGAGCTTGTTTTTCAGAAGGGGCGTGAAAGGGCAGCTCACACCATAACCAACTGTGTCTCTGTTGGAGAAGCTCTTCATTCCCTTGACCCTGCTATCCACATAGAAAGAGCAGGGACCGGAGGCCTGTGTGCAAACCCTACGACTACCCCATCAGTTAAAGGAAATTCCTAGTCGTTGAACATGCTGACAAAAGCCACCACATCCCATGGCAGATCATATTTATCATATTGTAAATATGCCAGACCTAAGCATATCATTATCATATCATATTCATAAGCATTAGCGATGCCACAGACAATGCCTTAAACAATAGTCCTGGAGGTTAGGAGTCCAAGGTCACGGCATCAGTAGGTTTGGTTTCTTCTGGGCCTCTTTCCCTGTTTGACCATTAATCTTGACTGTCAACTTGACTGGATCTGGAATCAACTAAAAGACACACCCCTGGGCAGGGGGTGCATTGAGGTGGTAAGCCCCAACCCTAGAGGGGGCAGCATCTTGTGGTAGCACCCCAGACATAGGAAGGGGTTCAAGGGAAAAACCATGCTGCTTGCTGGCCTGTCTTTGCTTCTTGCTGGTGTATCTCCTCACTGCTGGTGTTCCCATCTTCCGCCATCATCAGAACACAGCTTTTTCAGCCTTCTGTTGCAGACTGAGGAAGCCCTCAGGCCTTCAGTACTAGATCGGGACTGCCGAGGCGTCCAGTCTGCGGATTGAAGAGCTCCTGGGTTCCCAGCCTCTCCAGCGTGCAGAGTACCACCATGGTTAGACTATCCAGACCACATCATGTGAGCCGGTCTGATAAATCTTCTACAGTATATATTCATCCGCAGGTCTGTCCCTCTGAAGAGCCCCGACTATTACATCCTGCTTTGCAGATGGTCATCTTCCCGCTCTAGTCTCACACCGTCAGTGCGCACCTCCCTGGTGGATTTTTATTTTGGGGGTACGTGTGTGTATGTGTTCATGTATGTTGCATATGTGTGAAACCGTCTATGTGTGTGTACGCGAGCACACATGTGGAGCCCCGAGGTTGACGTTTGATATTTTCTCCACTCTCTCTGCCTAATATATGGAGGCAGGGTCTGTTGCTGTGCTGAGAGCTGATGGTGTAGGCTAGTCTGTCTGGCCAGCTTGTTGGGGGTTAGCACAGAGGGTGGAGACTCCTGTCTCTGCTTCCCATGCCGGGATTATGGTGGGCTGTTATGCCCTGTGGATTTTCCATGGGTTCTGCTGATCAGTCCTCACAGGCGTACAGCAAGAGTTTTAGCTCCCAAGCCACCTCCCCAGACCCCTAGCGTCTTTTTTTTTTTTTTTTGGTGTCAGAATCTCCTCCTTGAGTAAATAGGTGGATTTGAGCACATTGAGGAGGTCTCCAACTCCAAATTCTATCTTCAACTGTAGTCCCATTCCAGGGAACGTCTGAATGCCTCAAATTCTCGGGGGTGAACTTCAGGAGAAACAGTCCCACTCTCTGCTTACAAGGAAGCCAAGCAAAGGCGATCTGTCTGACTGCGGTGTGTGCACACTCGCTGGGGTTCATGAACTTCCAAACTGAGACCCTGACCAGGGAAAGCGCACAGGAGTGGGGAAGAGGGGTGAAGATGAAACCAGACATCCCACAAAATACAATCCCCGGTTTTCCAGAATTAGAACAAGACAAGTAATTTTGCAGTCTCGGCACTGATGTGCTCTGACTCTCGCTTAGCAAGCATTCAGGGAACCCTCACAGGAGGCCAGCACTAGGAATGTAGAAGCTAATTAATGAAGGGCCTCACCCCCCCCCCCGGAGAAACTAAACAGAATATCTACATCTGGGAGTTTGTAGGGGTTGGTAGGGGTTGAAAGCAGCAGGTGAGCATGCTTCCAGGAAGCTTGGATGCTACACCTCTCACACCCCTGCTACAGTTGGCACAAACTTGTCTAGTTCTTTCCTGACACCTACCCACCTCCGCTTCCACCCCACCCCGGCACGAGACAGGATCCTCCATCAGTCTGCTAGACGTCTGTATAAAGTGTAAACGTCCTAGATTGAGGGGAGGTCTTTTAAGATCTTGCAACTAGAGCCAACCCCGGGGAACCTGCAGATATTTCAAGTGCCTGCACTTGGGAAAGACTGGACGGAAGAGTACCTGGCTCCAAACTAGAAACCATAAGGTCGGGGCTGCAATGGGCCCAAATCCTGATCCTACTGTATCTACAAAGAACAGACAAAGGCTCCCAAATCAGACCCCTACAGAGTCTCGTCCCCTGGGGTCAATCGCACCTTTGGGAATCTGTTAGGATTTGGGGCTCCAAGGGAGGGGCTTCAAGCTCGAAAGGATCGAGCACGCTCATCTAGAAGGCAAGACTGCCATCTAGTGTTCAAATCTGGCCACACAGGCGCCAGCAAGCCGTCATGGCGCGGGACCCTCCCTGATTTCAGAATGGGCTTGCTTTTAAGAAATAATAAAAGTCATTCCAGACCTAACAACTAATTACTGATTGAAATACAAAGAAAATCAAGCAATAGCCACAGATTCCTCCCCTAAGGCTTCTAACAATTTAAGGGCAAATGATTACTTTGAGAGAAATAAACAAATCATAAACACACATGCCCCATTTGTGTGTGCATGTGTGTATTCTAGCCTCTTCACAGACATATAACTCTGGTTATTTTATTTTTAATGACAGAGTCTATGGAACCTGACTGAAATGCATGCATTTATTTATTTATTTATTTATTTATTTATTTATTTATTATGTATACACTATTCTGTCTGTGTGTATGCCTGCAGGCCAGAAGAGGGCACCAGACCCCATTACAGATGATTGTGAGCCACCATGTGGTTGCTGGGAATTGAACTCAGGACCTTTGGGAGAGCAGGTAATGCTCTTAACCTCTGAGCCATCTCTCTAGCCCCTGAAATGCATTTTTACACAGACTTTAAACCTGTCTTCCCCTTATTTCTTATTCGCCTTATTCCCCTATTTCTGGTACCTTCCCTGTGCCACCCCCATCTCTCTTCAGTTTTTTTCTTTTTCTCTTTTTCTTTTTCTTTTCTTTTCTTTCTTTTTTTTTTTTTTGTGATGGAGTTTCTCTGTGTGGACCCTGCTGTCCTGGAACTCACCATGTAGACCAGGCTGGCCTTGAACTCACAGAAATCAGTTTGTCTCTGCCTCCAAGTACTGGGATTAAAGGCGTTCGCATGTGGCACATCCCACACCCTACCCCCATCCCCACACAGCTGTATGCCTGCGTTTTATGAGAAAGAATGGTTTGTTTGGTTAGCCAGCCAATTCATGGTCAGTTATCCACACAGTCCGGTATTCTCCCAAGATGTGTCTTTCAGAACCAAGTGGTTAACCCAGAAAGTTGATGCTGGCTTCTGGGTCTCTCATGGAGCTTTTCAACCAACTCCAGAGCTGCTCTGTGTGTGTGTGTGTGTGTGTGTGTGTGTGTGTGTGTGTGTGTGTGTAACCATAGTAAGAGGGGCCCAGGCTCTTTCCCTGGTGGTCTACCAAAGAGCACCTGCAGGCGGGAAGCAACATAGATGTGCAGCTAGCTTGAGGACACATGGGGAGACAGGATAAAACAAAGGGGCAGAGGTGCAGAAATCCGGTCCTTGGGCAAGCCTATAAGTGGTCTCTGCCTCTAGGAAGGAAACCATGAGAGACTTTGGCCAAGGCAGAGCCCTAGGCCAAGGCTGCCTTGAAAGTGGGGGTGATGAGAACAAGAAGACACCCACTCCAAACTGGAGGCCAGACCTCAGTTCCCCAGCATGAGGCCTCCTGGAAGGCTTCTTTTTCCCAGAGGTAAGAGCAGATCACACTCCTAAAATACACACTGCCAGGGCTGGGGAGATGGCTCAGTGGCTAAGAGCCCTGATTGAGGCTGGGCAGTGGTGGTGCATGCCTTTAAACCCAGCACTGCAGAGGCAGACACAGGCGGATCTCTGTGAGTTCAAGGCCAGCTGGTGTCTACAGAGTGAGTTCCAGGACAGCCTCCTGAGCTACAAAAAACCCTATTTCAAGAAACAAAACAAAAGAAAGAAAGGAAGAAAGAAAGAAAGAAAGAAAGAAAGAAAGAAAAGAGCACTGACTACTCTTCCAGAGGACCTAGGTTCAGTTCCCAGCACTCTCATGGCAGCTCACAACTGTCTGTAACTCCAGTTCCAGGGGGTGGGCCCGACACCCTCATACAGACATACACACAGACAAAACACCAATACACATGAAATAAAAGTAAGTAAATTGCATAAAAAATATCCACTGCCTTCATCTTTATCTGAGCACACAACCGCCTGTGCCTAGCTCTGGGAGATCAAATGCCTTCTTCTGGCTTCTGGGCACCAGCAGTATACATTCACATAAACTCATACAAACATGCATACATATATATATATATATACTTTTTAATCTCTTAAAAATACTTTGCAGGGGCTGTAGAGATGGCTCAGAGGTTAAAAGCACTGGCTGCTCTTCCAAAGATCCTGAGTTCAATTCCCAGCAACCACATGGTGGCTCACAACCATCTGTAAAGAGATCTGGTGCCCTCTTCTGGCCTGCAGGTATACATGCAGGCAGAACACTATACTTAATGAAAAAATACTTTGCAGCTTCCAAGAGATTTCTATGTGAGGATGTGAGAGACATTGAAGGGCTACTCCTTGACAATTCCAGGGACTGCCTATTTTTAAAAATTATTTTCATAAGATTTCACATTTTGCTTATTTTTTAAGGATTTATTTGTCATGTATACAGTGTTCTTTCTTTCTGCATATCTGCCTGTAAGCCAGAAGAGGACACCAGATCTCATTACAGATGGTTGTGTGCCACCAAGTGGGTGCTAGGAATTAAACTCAGGACCTCTGGAAGAGGAGCCATCTCTCCAGCCCCATATTTTATTTTTTAAACATAATTTCTTTGTTGATTCTTTGGGAATTTCATATCATGCACCCCAATTCTGCTTTCTCTCCAGCCCCCATATCCTCCTCTCACCCCTGCGGCACCCCCTCCCAAGCCAAAACAAAGCAAAGCAAACAAAAACAAAACAAAAAAAAATCTCTTCGCTTTTCCATCTTTCCCACCTCTCCAATACTTCCTCATTCATTCTGGCAGCACTGGGAGCCTTGGTGCGTCACACAGTGCACCCTTTTGTCCAGTCAGCTTTACTAGCAAATGCTCACTGCACTGAGTCACTGATCTGGTATACTGTCATCGCTGGATCCTCACCGGAACTCCTCTGGAATATCCCCCAATTGCCTTGAGTTGCGCAGCTCCTGCTACACAGGGACTGTTAACTAAGCATTGCCCGTAATATACATGCAAATACACCAACACAACTTCAAGGAGCAGATACACCTATGTGTTTGTGGACTAGTGGAAATATACTTTTAAAAAGGTCACACAAAAGGGTCAGAGATGCATGCACAAATCTGGAAACACCTGTTTCCAGTGTTGCATAAACCATGCTTGGTAAAGCCTGCCTGTAATCTCAGTGTGGTGGAGACAGCAGGGTCAGAAGTTCAAGGTCATCCTCGTAGAGCGTTGGAAGCAAGCCTGGCTACATGAAAATATATATTCAATTCCCAGCACCTGCATGGCAGTTCACAACTGTCTGTAACTCCAGTTCCAGGGGACCTGACACCCATGGTGAAACATTAATGCACATAAAATAAAAATAAATACATTTTAAAAAGAAAGGAAAGCTGAACAAGCCATGGGAAGCAAGGTAGCAAGCGATTCTCTTCTATGGCTCCCAGCTCTGTTCCTTCTTCAGTTTCTGCCTGACTCCCCTCAATGAATAACCATGGTGGGGACAAGCAAGCCAGATAAATGCCACCCTATCCCCCAAGTTGATTCTGGTTATGGAGCTTATCACAGACATAGAAAGCAGCTAGAACAGGCTTGATTCCCAGTCTTTCCAAGAACAAAACAAGTCACTTGCGTTCGTGGCCCAATGGGCATGATTTGGTCTCGTGGCCACCCTTTCAGTAAGGAAGGCTGGGACATGGTTATGGGACAACCAAAACTATCCCTGCCAAGGGCAGAAAGGTATGGGGGGGGTTGGTAATTTAAGTCTGATATATTCCTCAGACAACTAAAGCCGTAGTATATTCAACAACAGATGCAGCAGTGGCGTTACAGGACAGAGAAGGGGTTCTGTTCCTGTCCTGGCTGATCTAGCCAACTGAGGCATATCCAGCTACCTCCTGGAGAGAGATCTGCTTCTTAGAAACCGGGATGCAGATCTTTCTGCATCAGTCTTCTCTGCCTGCTGCATCTCCATGCTCAAGGAATTTCTGTGTCTCAGCCTGATGGAGAGCTGCTTGCCCTGCGGTCCGTGGATGCTGAGATGAAGAAATGACACCTAACTGATGGAGGCCCTGCCAGCTCCCCTCCCGGGCTGAGCTTTAGACTCTGATTCCAGCTGACACTGGGCAGCTGTTAGAAGTCTCTCACCGCTCCTGCGCCCACCCCCATGATTTGCCTCTAGCCTGTCTCAGTCCCTGGGGAATCATTTCTCTCCTTTTTCCTTTTCTTTTCCTTTCTTTCCTTCCTTCCTTTCTTTTTCTGGTCACAGCAATATTTAAGCAGGAACGGCCAGCTATGCCTTGTTTGAGCTGTGATCTAACACCAAGTGACAGGTGGGTTTCGGGGGTGTCTCTGGGGCTGTGGCCTCTTTAGTGGGTTTCCCACTCTAAACTCCATTACAGAGGCTTTCACGCTCCAGAAGCAACTCCAGGCCCCTGTTGATAAGAACTCTGTTGAGTAAATAAGTCATAATGGTGATAGGGGGCCTGCCATTTAATATTCATTGAAGTACACATGTTTGGAAATTGGAAGCATAGTTTAATCCATTTTCATATTTATATCAACATGTAGCTCTTAAAAGGACCTCCTCTTTTCTCCAGCAATCTTGCCAATTTCTTGTTTGCAAAGGTTAAGGTATAAAAGACACATTTTGCTTTTAAAAGTTAGAAAGTTCTGGAGTTATACTTACTAACCCTTGAGCTCCAGGTCTGTTCATTTATGGAAAAACTAATTCTTTATTTCTTTCATTCGTATGTATGTGTGTACATTTATGCACACACATGCATTCGTGTGGGTACACACACACATTTGTATACATGCAATCAAAGCCATTGTTATTTCTTCCAGCTAAACCCCCAGAATTATCTGTGCAATGAAAACTTAATAAAGAAGAGGTAGGGGCACCTCAGGCCCTAGACCTTGCAAGGTAAGGGGATGTTGCATAGGGAAACATAGCTATGGAGAAGCCACCTTTTATGATTAAAGATCATTTGAAAATGAGCAAAGACACATTTTTTAAATGCTTCCCTGAGAAAATTCTAGAGCTCTTCAGTGAGCATGGAAGAAAGGCAAGAAACCTGGGAAGAAAGGGTTAACAGAGTGACAAGTTGAGACACAGTTCTGCTGTCTCTCCCTGACCTGTTCATCTTTTTTTGTTCCCTGTTAAATGTGGATGAGTGTTTAAGTATGGCACACTGGTTGACGGCATCTCTTTTTAATAATGCAGCACAGGGCTTCCTGAGGGGACAGCAGTTGATTTGGAAACCGAATATGGTGCACTCTAAATCCCGGTCCCCGAGGAGGGCTGACTAACGGATAAGTGCCATGAGCTAGCGTGGGGACTCATTCTGTCAAATCAACTTGCCGGAAAGGCCCCATGCGGAACCTCTCCAGTCTCCGGGAGCTAATGCGAGCAGACATTTGTGACATTAGATAGAGCAGCAGGCCCAGCATGAAGGAAAAGTTCACCATCCGCCAACAAGGTGGTCTTTAGATGACAAGGATCAAGAACCCAGTGCAAATTTGTTAATGTAACAACTTGGAAAAGTACGCTTTAAAAAAAAAAAGTGCCATTCTGTAGGGAAAGAGGGTCAGAGAAAACCAGTCGCCAGCGGTTCCTGAAAGCCTTTGAGGGGCTTTCTGCAGCTTTCAGCCCTTGTTTTTCTCTCTCAGTCCCGTTTCTAGGCTGCAGCGTCTTTAAATGAATGAGTTCCAACCTTTGTCATCCCACCAACCCTTCCCCACTTAAAATGCAAAAGTAAAGAAAGGAAAAATGAGAAAGAAAATGCGTGTCTTTTTGCCATGCTGGAGAAGAAACCCTCTCTTCTGTCCTCCCTTCCTTCCTCCCTGCCTGCCTCCTTCTCTTCCTTCTTTCCTTCCTTCCTGTCTGTCTGTCTTCCTTTCTAAGGTTTTGCATGTGCACACGGCCACCAGCCACCTGTGTGGGTGACTCAGAAGCCAGAGAAGGTGTTGGTTCCCTTGGAGCTGGAGTTCTAGGCAGTTGGGAGCTGCCTGGTGTGGATGCTGGGAACTGAACTCAGGTCCTCTGAAAGAGGGCATGTTTTCTTACCCTCTGAGCCATCTCTCCAGAATTCTTTCTGAGTGAAAATTCTTGTCTGATTCTGGTTCACATGGCTTAGAGGAAAAACTGAGGTGGTTATTTCTTGAGGAAACAAATAGCAAGAGAAAGTAACTTTCTGTCTGTCCTGTTGCTGTAACAGCATACCTGACGTTGGTCATACAAAGGGTAATGGTCCATTTGAACTCCATAGTTAAAGAGGCTGTGGAGTCCAAGAGAAGGACACCAGAATCTTCTCGGTTTTTGTTGAAGCCTCTTCAACTTGTGGCAGCGGTGGAAAGCTGAAGGGCAAGTGAGGTCATTCCAAAGAGAGAAAGGGAGGCTGAATTGCCACACTAGATAACTCATTCCCATAAGAAAAGCAGTTATGCATCTTTGGGCTCTCCTCCTTCTGCGCTAAAACCGCTTATCTTCCCGAGCTCTTCCACCGAGGAATTAGGGAAGGCTCACAGACTGAAACCACAGCATTCTGGGATACAAATTACAAGCAGATGTCCATAACTGGAAAAATGAAAGCATCTAAGGATTAAATTGTACTTTTTTGAGATCAGATAAATGAGTCTGATTGTTTTGGATATGCCTGGCTATTCCCTCTTAGTTGGGGCAATGTAACCAAATGGCAATTTGATGTGGCATATTTGTCCCAGGTTTAAATTAGGAAAAAAATATGGCATATCATTGAACATGACATGTTGAACTAGGTCTTCCATGGAATCTAGGCTCTGGGGAGACAGCCTTCCGATCCTAGCTCTACAACTTACTAAAGTAGCCTGTGATCTGTGAAAGTATCTACCTCAAGAGATTAGTCTAAAGACACCTGCCTCTTAAGATTATTAGAACATGCGTTAACCCACATGAAGTTCTGAGACTAGTCCCCGGGATGGCCAGAGCACTAAATAAATTTGGACTGAATAGTATTTTTTAAATTGTTTTTATTGAGCTATATATTTTTCTCTGTTCCCTTCCCTTTCTCTTCCCTCCCCTTCTACTCTCTTCCATGGTCCCCATGCTCCCAATTTATACAGGAGATCTTGTGGTTTTTCTACTTCTCATGTTGTAACATGAGGGCCGGCTTGTTGGGGTTTCTGTCCCGCCCCGTACCCCACAGCCAGCAAGCCCCAAAGAAAATCACACAAAGAGTCTACATTAGGTTAT
>JAQHUG010000024.1:7223978-7241060 GCA_028555095.1 Dicrostonyx torquatus
TTTTTATTTAACCAATCAAAGCACAGAAATACAGATGAACCCTCCTTCAGTGTTGACCATATACTCACTGGAGCATGGTCAAACTCTCAGGAGCCAACCCCTTAAAGAAAACTGAGTCCTTCCCCATCTGCACCTCTGTCAGAAGCTTGTGGAGAGGTACACTTCAGCACCCTTGTCACAATTTTCGAGAGTTCTCTTCGATGGCTTCTTGTCTAGGCAGTAACTTTTTGGCGTGGGGATTGTCACAAAAGCCTTATATGTCCTTATCTCTCAACTGTGAATCTATAGTCACCAAAGCCACTGCAAAAATGGCTTCCTTTTCCTTTACAGTCGTTGATAGCACGGACCATAGACTTTCACATGGCTTCTGGAGACAGCATGGATGGGGACAACCACATGGTCTGTGACCTCAGCAAGTGCCACAGACCTCAGCATGGTCTCTGGTGGCAGTACAGACCACAGGCATCAACATGGCCCTCTGTCACAGCTCGGGCATAGACACCATCATAGTCTGCAGCAGCAGCATGGGCCAAGGACATCAACTTGGTCTCTGAGGCAACATAGGCCATACATACCAATATGGATCTTGGCAACGTGGCTTCAAGTGGCAGTACAGACCACAGACACCCACCTGGTCTTCGGTGGTAACATAGGCCACAGACAGCAGCATGGTTTCCATGTTGTAGGCCCATGGAACCCAACGTGGTCCTCAGTGCAACATGGACCACAGACATCAACATGGCCTCAGGAGGCTGTCAAAATTAACTTTGGATGGCACAAAACCTGTCTTATTAGCCATCAAGTATTAAAGTTAAGAAAGCAAGAACACTATGGAAATAACACTTTTTTTCTGTAGAATTTAGCTCATAATGCATATGAGCAAGATTCAAGACATGATGAGGCTACAGTGTTGCTCTGTGTTGGGGTCCAGCCCCGACATCAATTATCTCTCAGACCAGTGTAGAGGAGTGGGAATAAAGACACAACTCACATGACTTTATCAGGAGGGAGTTTTCAGGGATCCCTCATGAAATCCTGAATTCCCATCCTGAAAATTCACCCACGTTTACTCTCCAAACAGCTTTTATATCAAAATATAAACTGAGGGGAAATTCATTAGCATTCTGTTTCCTAGGTAGCCAGGTGAATGACTGTGGTCACATCCACAACTATCTATGCCCAATGTGTCATGTCTTCTTATCTATGACAGCTCTGTATGTCTGTTCTGTCATGTAGACTGAATTAATATTTCTTTCCTAGGCAACCTCCTAAATTACAAAAAAGGGAGCAAAGTGACATTAGTATATCCTGACCCTTTGTCTAGGATGTTGTCAGTTTGTCTCAGAAGGCTAGGTAACCACCTCCTGTGTGGCAGGTGCAAACTGTGGCCTGAAATTCTGGCTGCCATACGACATAGGAATATGGGCCTGTATAATATGGCCCTACCCTCTGAAGCCTTGTTCCCAAGGGGATGTGTCAGGAGGCCTCTCTGTATGGCCTCTGTAAGGCCTGCTCTCCATTGGCTAAGCTTACTCTGGTCCTTTATAACTCCGTGGCACTGGGTTATACTCTTCAGAGAATCTTGGCATTCCATCTGAAAACATGCTCTCAGGGTATGGAGGCCATACCCATAGGTTGCATTAGGTACTGGATCCTGTGGGAGATCCTTCCTCTGTAGCAAGGTATTTCTGATCCTGGTGATACCACTCTGACACTCTGGATACTTCTTTTTCCTGTGAGATCCCACATGTGTAGCAATTGAACTAGAATTCTTCATGTTTTGGTTAAAAGAACCTAGGAACTCTCCATTTGGTCCAATTACATCCATTATTATTGTATATTCCACTGTGCGTTCCTCATCTTCATTCCTAGGGTCAGCGTTGTAATAGACTCTATATGCTCTGGCCACTCTGTCGATCTCTTCTTTTGTGTTAGTCAAACCAGCCAATGACATAACCACATCTGTTGCCCCCCACACCTGCCACCCCCCCCACAGGCTGACCTGAGAGCCAGGCTCCCCAGGTAGCAGCTTCTCAGCCAGATCCTTGCTGTGGAATAATCCTCTGTACACTGTGAAGATGCGTTGCTCTCATTGTTAATAAAGAGTTGACTGGCCAATAGCTAGACAGGAAGAGGTTAGGCAGGAGAGCCAAACTGAGAGAACTTGGAGAAGGAGGGCGGAATCGCTAGTCAGACACAGAGGAAGCAGGAGATTAACATGCCACGCTGAAAAAAGGTACCGCCACATGTACAGTGTAGATAAGAAACATGGGTTAATTGAAGTTGTAAAAGCTAGTTAGTAACAAGCCTAAACTATCGGTCTAGCACTTATAATTAATAATAAGTCTCTGTGTGGTTATTTGGGAAACTGGTAGTCCTAACGAAAAACTCCATCTACAGATCCTAACACCTGAGACACCAGGTGCATTGGCAGGCCAGTAGTGCTCTTAGGAGAGCTAAACAATGTATATGATGTATTCAATGAAATTTTAGTCTAGGGTGCAACAGTCTTTTCTGGGGAAGTTAACTAAAGTATATGTCACAAGATCTGCAGAAGTTGAAGACAGTCCTCTAGAGCATGTCTCTTTCTGGGGAGACAGTGGTAGTACGGAGCGCAGAAGTTAATTGAAAACTTTGACTTTGAAAGTCTTATATTTAAGTTATTCACTTGGCAGACCATGTAACTTTGACTATGTTGTCTTAACTTTTTGCACTATTTTAATGTGGAATATTTTTGGAACATTAATTTCAACTTAATTATTTTGTATGTGTTTGTGGGGGCACACACATGTTCATTCGGGCGCACACATGTGTGCAAGAGGAGATGGATATGTGTGTGCATGTAGAAGCCCGAGGGCAGTCCTGAGTATTGTCCCTCAGAAGCTGCTCACCTTGGTTTTTGAGGTAAGTTTCTCCCAATGGCCTGGAACTCACCAAGCAGTTTAAATGAGATGGCCAGTGAGTACCAGGAATACCTACCCACCTCTGCCTCCCCAGAGCTCGCGTCCCTGTCAGGGTTCTCTAAGGAAAACATACTGAATATATGAGTTTGGTTTGAATGATATGGTCTAAGTAGTCCAACAGTGACTGTCTTGCACTGGAGGAGAGCTTTTAATCTTTCACCTTTTTCTAAGATTTGTTTTTCTGAGACAGGATCTCTCTGTGTAGCCTTGGCTGTCCTGGAACTCAATCTGTAGAGCAGACTGGCTTTGAACTGATAGAAATCTGCCTGCCTCTGCCTCCTGAGTGCTGGGATTAAAGGGGTGCACCACTATTGCTCAGCTCACCATTTTCAGTATATGATATTTTTATTTACTATTTTTATTTTGTGTGTGTGTGTACATGTGTGTGTGTGTATGTGTGTGTGTGTGTACATGCCATAGTGTGTAGTGTGGAGGTCAGAGGACAACTTAGTGGAGCTGGTTTTTTCTCCACTTTATGTGGACATGGGTTCCTGGGGCAGAATTCTCATCACCAGATTTCAGGACTTTTACCAGTTGAACCATCTCACCATGATCCCTCGGTGGATCATTTTTCAAAACATGATGAAGTTCTAACCAACAAAATGATCTTAAAACAGCACATGAAAATGCAGAGGGTTAATGGAAAGAAACATTTACATGACAACGAAGAATGAATGGTTATGTTCATGCTTAGAAGCATGGTGTTAAAGGAATAAATCTAAAGGAGAGAGTGGTGGTTCTGGGTCAGATTTAACAAGGGTTAAGTCAGACACCTTTCTACTATGAACTGCAAAACAGTCTCTTAAGCCAAAGTCATTTATGAGTCCCGGTAACTGGGATGATGTCATCGGTCCCTTCTCTTTCCTTGGTTCTGATTGAGGTGGTGCCCTCCTTTCTTAGTACAGCAGGGCTTGGAGGAGAGTGGAGTAGAAGCAGAGAGAGTCACCAGCAATTGCTGTCTGCATTTTCATGCCTCAGAATTTAAGATTAAATATCTCTCCTTCCCTGCTAACTGCGGGTAGAAACATCAGATGGATTACCCTAGTCAGTTTAGATTGGATTCCTGAAACAATGTCTCTAGCCAAAAGATACAAATTTTCATAGGCTGGGACTGTGCCGCAGGCTGATCTCTGTGGCACTGGAAATCAAAAGTATATCTAAACCAGGCATGGTGATGCTCTCCTTTAATTCCAGCACCTGGGAGGCAGAGGCAGGTAGTTCTCTGAGTCTGAGGCCAGTCTGGTCTACAGAACAAGCTCTGGAACAACCAGAGCTGCCGTGTGTGTGTGTGTGTGTGTGTGTGTGTGTGTGTGTGTGAATATATTTACAATCTGGGGAAATGGCTTATTGAGTAAAGTGCTTGTATCTAAAGCATGAGACCCAAGACCCATATAAAAAGTCGGTCAGGGCAGCCCACACCTATAATCCAGTGCTAAAGAGAGAGAGATGGGGGACCTGTGGGCCTAGGTGCCAGTCAGTCTAGCAGAGCCAGTGAGCCGTAGGTTCAGTGAGAGACCCTGTCTCAAAAAAGAAAATAGAGAGTGACCAGGAAGATGCTCAGTGTCAACCTCTAGCGTGCAACACACACATATGTACAGATGGACACATACAAATATATACCGATACATGTACATATATCCTACATGCAGTATGTCTACAGGAAAATCATTGTACAACATCAATTACTGGAGATTTCCAAAAATGCGACAATAACTGCATATCTTTCTTCCATAATTAATTCCAAAAGTGTTTTTTTTAAACATAATTCTACTGAATCACATTCAATTAGAAAAATACCACTTACCCTCCAGGGAGTGGGAGACAATCTAAAGATAGAAATACCTCTTTTACATTCTGTGTTCTATAATTGCAGGTGGTTTGCAGTCTTCCTGTTCAAGCCTGGATGAGACTCCTCAGGACCTAATAGCCTACATCTAAATTATAGATTGTTTCTACCAAACATGCTTAAGGCATAGAAGTGGAAAGAAAGTCAGATCACAACTCAAATCACATTTAAGAAGGCAAAGTTGGGAAATAACCAACAGCCCTGAACATTTCCTGTGGGTGGGATTATAGGGTCTTTCCAAGTCACCCAGCAGTCTCTCTCTCTCTTTTCGTTTTTATTGTTTGTTTGTTTGTTTGTTTTGAGACAGGGTTTCTCTATGTAGCCCTAGCTTGTCCTAGAATTGACCATGTAGACCAGGCTGGTCTGGAACTCACAGAGACCTGCCTGCCTCTGACTCCAGAGTATTGGGATTAAAGGCGTGCCCCACACTATCCAGGAGTGACTCTCTTGATTGCGATCTGGTTATAACAGCTTCACCTGATGAAATGATTTCCTCATCCCTTCTTCTCCATGGCCAATCTGAAACCAGTGGTGGAAAGATTCAGAGGGCTCAAGGATTGCGAGCTTTGGGGCTCTCAAGTCCCTGTTTGCAGGGGTCGAAGCTTCTCTGGCAGTATAGTTTTATTTTTTTTCCTTGAGACTCTAGTCAACTGGCTGATTTGTAGGGTTCACAGGAGGTAGTAACCAATGCCAAGATCTTGTCCAGCTCCGTCCTCTGAATTCATCTCAACAGTTTTCAATCAGTGTCTCCCTTTGAAGGAAGCTGTTCCATAGATAGTTGTGGTGGAGGCTGTTTACCACACGTACATCCCCTTTAGGGCTGAAGTCCTCATTTCCATAGCAACTCATAGTGTTGGAAGCTGGTGGATCTGAGCTGACATTAACTGGGAACCACCTAAGCTTCACCTGGCCCATGGCCATGGTTTGTCCCTGAGGGGTTCCGGACACAATAAGGGACCAGTGACTGGACATAAAGGCCAGAGTGGCTTACCTGAGGACAGGTTAGTCGGAAGGGTCCTCATACATCTGGAGCTCTCTAAACTTTAAGGCCTCAGTTACAAATGAATTATCATCTGACTTCCCCCTTTGCCCAGTCACGCTTTGTGACGACCCGTGGACAGTGTTCTTAGCACACACTCTGACAGACCTTCTGTCCTCCGAGCTGAAACTCAGGATTTCCCCGGGAAGGCAACAAATGAATTAGTGAGAGATGACAGTGTAGGCCTGTCACGTGATCCTAGGTTGCATCCTAGAGCATAGCGCTTGACAGAGGGTGGATTTATTACTTTGATCAGAGAAGTGGTATGGAAAAAGGAAGGTTTGGGAGAAAACAATCTTAAGACGTCTCTCTATTCTTTGATTTTTCTTGGATTCCAGTTATAAATCTTGTGATTTTAACTTCACACAAGTTTAGAGTAAAGTCTAAAAACTCATGTCGGACACCTCTTCAAGGTATGTATTAACAGACCATTAGCAATTTGAGATAGCTGGGGGGCAACTGCTTGACAAAGTTGTGTTGTGTGAACTTTTTCTGGGGAGACACAAATAAGCGCCCATTCATGCCAGATAGGGCACCAGCAACAGACCAAATATTAGTCCACTGAAGTGGACTTGGTAGGCCAATGAGAGACTTACAGAGCCTGGGTGAGGGGCTACTGTCAGGAGAATAGATGACCTCGAACAGTTGCATCCCAGGAATGTCTTAACCGACACGAATGACAGCTTCCTCCTAGCTGCCCAGGTGGTGCCCCCACCTTCAGTTAACTTCCGGTCTTATGTATGTCCTCTAGTACTTCCTGAGAGTCCCATGGCCACATGCAATCAGGTCATAATTATGTATTGCGGGCACGGGTACATAAGAGAGAGGCCAAGATCTCAAGAGGGCATTTAACCCTTCTCCCTACACCTTCTATGATGAAACATCCACAGACTCCATCTCAAGAGACTCTGGCAGTCCCAGCTGCCTCTATTGACGATGGCAAAGGAGGACAGTGTTCTCATGCTATGACATATCACAAGGTGACATTCTCCTTCTGCTTTCAGATGATAGCACAGAAAGAAGTTTGCTCCTCCCTGCCAGAACACTGCTGCAAATCAAAAACGAGGGAGCAAACATGTAGGGCTGCAGATGCATCCCAGCGGTGGAGTGTGTATTCAGTAGGTACAGGGCAGTGTGGTATAAGAAAATAATGAAGTAAACAAGTAAAAGATAATACATGTATGTAAACACATACTCTAAATGCTGACTTTTTTTTTCTAAGAAATTTTCTAAGACTCTAGTCTTATCACATTATAGAAGTCTATTTCTCCATATCAAGTTCATACTAGTCAGAACTCTTTCAGATGAAAATGATCAAAGCCTGCCCCCAAGTTGAGAGACAGAAACACCAGGACTATACTGCCTCATTTTACTGGGGAGTCTAAGAATGGAATTCAGACACTGTGAGCTCTAAAACCAGAGAATCAAAGTTGGTCATTAGAATCAGTCTCTCTCCCCTCCCCCTTCCTGCCTCACTCTTGCTCTTTCCCTGCATTTTCCCATATATTGATCTCAGTATCCGCCCTTAAAAATGCACATAACAGAGAAAAGGCTGTCTGTCTATAGGTGGGTCTTCATATTCTTCAAGTAGCATGACCTTTAAAACATCCTACACAGGGAATGAGGTTCACTTGCCTCTATAAACCACATTACCATCTGTGGTGGTTTGAATGAGAATGGCCCCCGTAGGCTTGTGTGTTTGAACGCTTGGTCCCCAGTTAGTAGAACTGCTTGGAAAGATCAGGGTTGTGGCCTTGCTGGAGGAGGTGTGTCATTGGGCATGGGCCTTGAGGTGTCCAAACCCCACACCAAACATAGAGTCTCTCCTCTCTCTCTCCTCTGCCTGCTGCTGTGGATCAGGATATAAAGCTCTCATCTACTGCTCCAGCACCATGCCTGCCTGCCTCCCACCATGACGAGCATGGAACAACTCTCTGAAATTATAAGCAAGTCCCCAGTTAGATGCTTTCCTTTATAAGAGTTGCCTTGGTCATGGTGTCTCTTCACAGCAACAGAACACCAACTAAAACACCTTTCCTATTAGCTCCTCTAGAACTTTGATTAGGCCAGATTTTATTTATTGTATCACTGTTTTGACCAAAGTGACATATTAGTTAGACCTAGATAAATTCACATACCAAGGTCTTGGAACAAACTGCAATGAAAAACAATTTCTCTTCTAGTCCTGAGGATTGAATCAGGGCCTCACACATGTTGGGTAAGAGCTCTACCACTGAGCTACATCCCCCTTCATGTCATATTTACTAAGATCAAACAAAAATCTTTTGCTCTTCCTTCCCTTAACCTAATTGAAATGATCAGAAGGAAATTTGCATAAAAATGTTCAACGGAAATTATCTTTTTAATACATGCTAAGAATAACAGAAATTCCATATTACATATGCTCAGAAAAAACTAAATATATTTTCTAGCTCTTTTTTTTTAATTGGTTGTGAACCTCAGCCTCCAGCCTATTTTCTAGCTCTTTTAAAAACAAAATGAAAAACACAGAAACATCAAACACCCAGGACATTAAGAAACACATCACATTTTAATTAAGAGTTTGCTCAATAAGGACTTCCTAAAGTGTGTTTCCAGGGTTGTACCACCAGTTCCTGTCTTGAAGGAATCACTCGTATACATCAGTCGGGACACTGATATGCCCACTATGTTTGAGCAGCATTCTGTATTGATTTACCCAGACACTATCTGCCCCGTGGGAAACACATAGACTTGCCAGCCTTCACACTTGGAGACACCGGGAAAATATCAACAACAACTCCTTGTTGCCAGCATGGGTTATTTTCTTATAGTAAATGACCCTGCACCTGTCTTCCTGGTTTGTGCACTTATGGAAGAATCTGTTTGACAGAAGGGTCGCTGAAGGCTGCAACTAGGATGGCATGGACCTCCGCTCTTGAGGAGAATCCTGAGGCTGAATGCAAACAAGGGGCTGAGCAGAATATTTTTGGAATAATTGAGAATTACATACGTGAATAAACTTGGAAATGAAAAATGTTGTCACAGATGGGAGAAGCCCTTGACTCATCAGCTAAGTTGCCTGAAGAGAAAACACAGCCCTAGCTAAATGTGAGATTTGCTGCTTAAAATATGCTAAGGCTTTCTAGGCAAAATAGGCTTTTAAACTCCAGGCAATCACTTGCTTCTGTGCTCACACTATTTTGGACGTGTTTGTGTGAAGACTGAAGGAGATTACAAAAAGGCCAACATGAAATTATGAATGGTCAGCACAGTTTTCCGAATTTTTTGGGATTTTCACAATCTATTATAAGGCAAGAAACAAGTTTATTGATGGAAGCCAAGCAAGATTAATATTTTCTGTTCTGCAGATTTCTCATTTAGGGTGTCAAGCACCCCCTTCTCAGCTCAGAATCTTGAGGTTTTCCCCTTTTTGAAACTTTAGTCTTCAATGAAAATCATTATCTTAGATGAGATAAAAATCTCAATTCTTGAATGTTTTGCCTAAAATGATTTACCAGCAATGACAGCATGTTTGATGTTTGGGAAAACTTTGTCAGAAAAGTCCACTCAGCCACATGGTTCCAGGGTACAGGCAGGTACGTTGTCTGCCTGGCGCCTCTGTCTACTTGCGTTTCCCCTGACTTGCTCAAGTGTGCTGTTCCTAAAACCATGAGTCACGCTCTAACCCCAAGCAGAGAAATAAAAGCAGCCAGCATTTAAGTTCTCTATGAACCGCTTCTTCTCTCGGCACTAGTAGCTGAACCCCAGGCCTTGGCATGGCAGGCCAGTGCTCTACCTCGGAGCTACATCCCACACCCTGCAAACATTTTTTCAACACATTAAATTACAAAGAGTAAAAAATAACCCCCCCAAATATTTGTTCCTCTTATTTTGTTTTGTTTTCCTTTGAGACAGGATCTCATGGAGACTAGGCTGGCCTCAGACTAGCCAAAGATGTCTTTAAATTTCTGACCCTCCTGCTTCAGCCTCCCAGAGTGCTGGGATTACAGACATGGGCCACCACATCTGGTTTTGTATTGCTGGGGATGGCACCCAGACTTCTTGGTATCTAGGCAAGCACTCTACCAGCTACACTACACCACTGTCCCATTTTGGGGGTAATTCTTTAGGAAATTTCCTTAAAGACAGCTCCAGATGCCCTGTTAATATAATTTGCAAATAGATAGGTCAGTGGCAATAGGTTTCCCTTAAAAGAAAAAAGGAAAATGTGTTTTCTTCTGTAATTACAAAGCTATTATCATGTATGCAAAGATTGCTAATAATTCTTGGTATTGTACAGTATGAACTTCAAAGTCAATGTCTTAGTTGGGGTTTCTTAGTGCTATGATCAAACACTATGACCAAAGAGCAAGTTGGTGAAGAAAGGGTTTATTGGCTTACATTTCCACATCATAGTCCATTATTAAAGGCAGTCAGGACAGGAACTCCAACAGGAAAAGAACCTGAAGCCATGGAGGCCATGGAGGGTGCTGCTTACTAGCTTGGTCTTCATGGGTTGCTCAGCCTGCTTTCTTATGGAACCCATGACCACCAGCCCAGGGACGGCCCCACCTAAAATGGGCTGAACCCTCCCCCATCAGTCACTGGTTAAGAAAATGGCTTACAGCAGGATCTTATAGAGGCATTATCTCAACTGAGGTTTTATCTTTTCAGATAACTCTAGCTTGTGTCAGATTGACATAAAACTATCCAGCGCAGTCAAATTGCCTTTAATGTCTCAAAAATGTCTGCTATCCAGGCATGGTGGCATCCCAGAGCTTGAGAAACAGTCATATCTGTCTTACATAAGGAGTTCCAGGACAGCCAAGGCTATGTACTGAGACTCTGTCTCACATGAAATGTCTCATTACAGTTAGTTTGTTCATACTAAGATCAATCTGAAGTTAAAAAAAATGAGACAAAGTAGTTGAGTCAACATCCAAGGACATAGCCCAATAGATCTAACTATTCTTTCATGATATGCTCTTTCTTTGAGACAGGGTCTAAATATAGTGCAGGCTAGCCTTGAACTTGCTATGTAGATGAAGATGACCTTGAACTTCTAATCCTTTTGTCTTCTGTTTCAAATTCTGGGATTACAAATTTGTACCACCATGTTCAATTTGTTCCTTGCTGGAGTTCAAACCTAGGGCTTCATATATATTGGACAAGCTCTCTACCAACTAAACTATATCCCTAGACTAAAACTTCTTTTTGCTTGTGTATTAATACCTGTTGACTGGGTTTTTCTGTCCCACCAGGTCCCACATATATCTAGTTCCAAAGAATCACACATAGGTCTACATTAATCATAAACTGATTGGCCTAGTAACTAAGGCTTCTTATTAACTGTTATATTAGCCCATAATTCTTATCTGTGTTAGTCATGTGGCTTGGTACCTTTTTCAGCAAGGCAGTCACATCTTGCTTATTCTGTGTCTGGCTTCCTCTCTTGGGTGACGACTGCACGCTGAAACTTTCCTCCTCCCAGAATCCTCCTGTTCTCATTGTCCTGCCTCTACTTCCTGCCTAGCTACTGGCCAATCAGCATTTTATTAAACAAGTACAAGAACAAATCTTTACAGGGTAAAACCATTGTCCCACAGCAAGTATCCTCTGTAAAACATTGTTTCTACTATTGGGCACAGTCACAGCAGCTTGGAAACTACTTGCTTAGGGACTCTCTCCTTGCATTGGTAAGTTCTAGGTGAACACCTCTGGGAGTGGGATCTGTGTTCCCTTTCTTACAACTAAAGAGGCATGTACAGGACCGGCGGAAAGCTGTCAGTCTTCACTTTCTGCCTCTGCCTGATTACATTATCTTATATAATGTGATCAGTGTACAGTGTTTTATCTTTTTCCATAAACAAAGTCAGTACTAAGACGAATACACTAACTTTTTGTCCTAAAATGTAATTTGGCATATTCTTTGCATAAACTATTTATTTAACTGAATGCATGAGTTATAAGATACTGTCAAGAGGTTATTAGACAATGAAAACATTGGTGTCAAAACGTAGCTCCCCAAGGGGAGACTGGCAAAACACTCAGATTGGTGAAGTTTATGCTTGACCATGAAAAGCAACAATAGCAATAACACAGGTTGGAAAATGACCATTCAATATGCTTTGAACCCGAAGGAATGTTTCAGATGTTGGCACCTTGGGATTTTGGAATATTTGAATGAATCTCACTAGCCAAGCGTCTTTAACCCAAAAATCTAAGCTGTTCCAAAATTGAAAGCTTTTTGAGCCTTATGTCACTGCTTAAAAGTTCTGGGGTTTAGAATATTTCATACTTCAAACTTTGGGTTAGGGATACTTGACCACTAGCAGCTACAGTATTTTCTGAAACCCCTAACTACCTGGCACTGTAAGCATTTTCCTTATTTATCTAATATTTCTGCAAATCCTGGAAGGAAGGCAGAGAGTCCTAGTGTGCTTTCCATTGCTGGGATAAACACCATACCCTTTAAAAGCAACCTGGGGAGGAAAGGGTTCATTCGGCTTCTTTCAGGTCACAGTCTATCAATGATGGAAGTCAGGGCCAGACTGTAGAGGAGTGTTTTGTATTGCCATGGTCACTCTTGGTGATGTTCTGCTAATTTTCTTATACAATATGACCCCCAGTGGCCTGGGCTCTTCCACATCAATCAACAGTCAAGACAATTTCCAACAGACATTGCCATGACCTAATCTGACCTTGGCAATCCTTCAGTTGAGACTCTGTTGGGAATCATGTGGCTTAGTTTCAGAACAGCATAAGAACACTTGTCCTATGGGTCTCCATGAGGTGAAACCCATGAAGATGGTCTCTCCCTTGACAGGAGCCAGTGGACCCGAGGACAGTGCAGAATCTGCTGAGCCCACACAGCCTGCACACTCTTCTTCTCTCCCAGTATTGATGATTCTCTTTGCCATTTTTAGTTTCACTTTGTCAGTCATAAGTGGGACAGAGGTAATCATTCCTGGAAACCCCATTTTTTTCTCCAATATTTACCAGTAAAAATTTTTTTGAGAACTGCTGCTTCTCAGGTTTCTTATAGAGAGGCTCAGGAGTGCAGGACTCTTTTGTAGGACAAGGGAACAGAGAAATACAAGCTAACTGTATGCAAGCAGTTTATGGCAAATCACTCCTATTTCTGTAAATATGCTTTGTTAAGTTTTGGACAGTATTGTTGTTGAGAATGTGTCCTTTTATAAGGATGTGTCTGGCTCAATATTTAGCCAAGATAACAAAATGCTGAGCATTGTTTTTGGTTGTTTTGATGTAAAAGTCGAGGATAAAATCTTATTTGTTTTTACTAGAGATTAATGCTGAGGGTGGGGAAAACATGCTTGCTTTGCTTTTGAAGTATAAATAAAGATGGCTTGAGCTATTCAGGGCTGGCCACTCGCGTGGAACTCGTCTGGTAGTTGGACACTTCTGTCGATGCCCCTTCCCCGTCAAGACTCGCTATGGCTGTGTCAAGCTGACAGACTGTAACAAACTAACTGAACAACCAGTTTTACACACTCGGAGTTTAGAAAACCATGGCAAAGTTTGACTTCTAAATTGTTCTTCCCAGTAAGACTCTACTTGGACTTTTCCTTTCACTGGAAATCAGGACTCTAGTTAACCAACATCTGAAGAAGCCAAAGGGAGGCCAAGAACAATTCCTCTGGACCTCTCTTCAGCCACACTCAGCTTCTTGAGAATGTCTAAGGTATTCTTTGAAGACACTGGAAAGGTCTGAAATGAAAATGGGCAAATAACGCTCGATCATGCTCTCCCTTTCTTTCTCTCCTTCCCTCCTCTCTCTCCCCACCCTCCTTACAGACACATCTCTACCTGAACTTGTAAATGGCAGGGCCAAATGTTGGGGCTGCCCAAGATTTCCATTGGAATAGCACATAACTTGATGCTGGACATGGAGTTATGGCATTTAATGTTTATCCTGCTGGGGTTTGCTCTTTTTGGGGTCCCCTCTTTCTTGTGCCCCCATTGCTTCATTTGGAAAGGACATGTTTACTCTGTGTCACTGTGCATTTGAAGTATATAATTTGTTTTATTTTTAATTTTTTCATTTGTTTTTGAAAAAGGGCTTTTCTGTGTAACAGTTCTGGCTGACCTGGAACTCTTTCTGTAGACCAGGCTGGCCTCAAACTCACAGACCTCCTGCCTCAGCCTCCAGAATGCTGAGATCAAAGGTGTGCACCACTATTACCCAGCTTATTTTATTTATGTATTTTAATCAGGGGCTCACATCTAAGGTTATACATTGAGTTTCAACATTGACTTTGAATTTGGACTTCTGATGCAATGTTTTAACTGTTATGACTGTGAGAACTCGGGTTGGATTATTGGCATTGTGCATTACCTGGTGGCTATAGCCCTTCCAGTCCAAGGGTAGAAGGCTGTGCTTTACATATGGAATGTCCCTCACAAACTCTTATGTTGACCATTTTGTCCCTGGCTGGTGTGCTATTTTGGGAGATAGTGGGAACTTTGGGGAGACAGGGCTTAGAGCATTGGTTCTCATCCTGTGGGTTGTGACCCCTTGGGTTGAAGGACCTTTCATAGGGGTCAAATATCAGTTATCCTGCATATTGGATATTTATACTCAGATTCATAACTAGCAAAATTACAGTTACAAAGTAGTAACGGAAATAATTTTATGGTTGGGAGTGATCACAACATGAGCAATTGAAGGGAAGTAGTGCTAGTAAGGTTGAGAACCATTGGCTTTGAGGGAGGAAGTAAGCCCCTAAGTCACATCTTTGAAAGTTACACCTGGTCTCCAGTCCCCCTTGTTGTAAGGAGGGGGCTGTTTGTTGGTTCCCGGCCACTTAGTCCCAAAATAATCACAGAAATTGTATTAATTAAATCACTGTTTGGCCCATTAGCTCTACCTTCTTATTGGCTAACTCTTACATATTAATTTAACCCATTTCCAGTAATCTGTGTATTGCCACATGGCTGTGACTTACCAGCTAACGTTCTGTCTGGCTCCAGCAGGGCTACATGGTTTCTCTCTAACTCCTCCTCTTTTCTCCCAGCATTCTGTTTAGTTTTCCCCACTTAGCTCTGTTCCCCTATAGCTCTGCTATAGGCCCAAAGCAGTTCCTTTAATTTTTTTTTTTTTTTTTTTTTTTTTTTTAGTTTTTCGAGACAGGGTTTCTCTGTAGCTTTGGAGCATGTCCTGGAACTAGCTCTTGTAGACCAGGCTGGTCTTGAACTCACAAAGATCCGCCTGCCTCTGCCTCCCGAGTGCTGGGATTAAAGGCGTGCACCACCACCGCCTGGCTAGCAGTTCCTTTATTAACCAATGATTTTCACAGCATACAGAGGGGAATCCCACATCACCCCTTTTCTCTACTTCCTGTCCAACATGAAGTAAAGAACCTCCTCTTTGGGGCTGGAGAGATGGCTCAGAGGTTAGGAGCACTGACTGCTCTTCCAGAGGTTCTGAGTTCAATTCCCAGCAACCACATGGTGGCTGACAATCATCTGTAATGAGATCTGGCGCCCTCTTCTGGCATGCAAGCATACATGGAAGGAATGTTGTATATATAATAAATAAATAAATCTTAAAAAAAAAAAAGAACCTCTTCTTCTCCAAAAGGCAGTCAAGGAAAACATCAATTGAGACCTTCAAAGCTGAACCAAAGTAGACTTGTCCTTGCAGGCTGTTCATGTGTGACATTGTATACGAGTTAAAAGTAGCTAACACTGTCTGGTGGGGTGAAGGTGTTAGCAGTCAGGCATTTAGACAGGTCTGCCCTCAGGAACCGAGCAACAGCAGGACATGTCATCATCAGTTGCCAAGATGTGACACTGTGTCACAGCAGATGGGAGTTGTGTGTGGTCTCTGTGTGCACATGCGCATATTCCCTCATACCAAGCGAGCACTTTCTCTCCCTGCTCTTTTCCTTCTGCTCTTGTTCAGAGGCCACCTCTGTACTCCTCCAACACACCTCTCTCATGTGAGTTCTGTTGCATGGTGTGACGCTGTGGCGCCCTTTGGCTCCAACATCACCTTCTGTTGTTAACTCATTACAGATGGGGTGTTGGCTGGCACGTCACTCTGCTGGTTGTTGTGGCATAACACCTGACAGAAACAATGAAAAGGGTTTATTTTTGACTGATGGTTTATGAAGGCACACAATCATGGAAGGGAAGACATGGCTGCATAAATGTGAGGTTGCTCATCACATTGTGTTAGTAGTCAGGAGAGAGAGGTGAAATACTGGTGTTTCACTCACTGTCTTTTTTGTTCACTCTGGGAGCCCAGCCCAAGAAATACACACACACACACACACACACACACACACACACACACACACATCCATGCACTCAGGGTGGGTTTTCTTGTAATGGTCTGTCCTGTCCCTTTAAGGGACAAGCCCCACCCACTGCCCACCTTCTGCTGAGGCAAGCAGATCTTCCTTCCACTTCCAGCTTGCTCTCTCTCTGCCCCATCTCTTCAGAAGAAGTGGCTCTGCCATGGCTCCTTTTCTTCCCACCTTCCCTTTCTTCCCACAACCCATTGAATAAACTATATGAAAACCCTCTCTCTACATAGCATGCCTATCTGTCTCTGTCTCTCATATGTTGCAACTCCTCATGGGACCGGCTACCCCACTGCCGCCCCACTGCCCACCCACCAAGGTCCCTCACCCACCACGCAGCTCCCTGCCTGGGACCCGCTGTCCCTTGTGGTCTGCTGTGCCCCTCAGGGAACCACAGTGTTTTATTTAACATTTGGTGCTGTGACTCTCATGCAACCTCAGTTCAAATCTGAGTCATGGCACCAATGTTATGGTAAAATGCTGCAGCTGGGTTCCACAACCTGAGGCCTCTGTGGGTCCCAGGCAGGTGGGAGGGGCAGCCAGTCCCACAAGAAGCCACAGCAGGTAAGAGACAGAGATGGATAGGCACGCCATGCAGAGAGAGGGCTTGGGTATAGTTTATCCAGTGGGTTGTGGGAGAAAAGGGAAAGGGAAGAGAGAGAGAGAGAAAGAGAAACAGAGAGAGAGAGAGGGAGGGGGGTAGAGGAGAGGAGAGGAGCCATGGCAGCAGCCACCTCTTCTGAAGGGAAGGGGCAGAAAGAATGCAGGCTAGAAGCAGTAGAAAGATTTGCTTGCCTCTGCAGAAGGGGGGAGTAGGAGGGGCTTGTCTCTTAGAGTAACAGGTCATATCATTATATTTCCATCTCTTTTTTTATGATAAAAAGGCAGGAAATTAGGCACAACAGGTTAAAGGAATTGGGA
>JAQHUG010000024.1:7256053-7390576 GCA_028555095.1 Dicrostonyx torquatus
ACAGCTCTCATTAACCAAAACACTGAAAACTGAATGCTCGCAGTGATAGAGAAACAGCTCTCATTTGGTGCTGTAGGAACACACATCGCACAGCTGTTTGGAAAGCTAGTTTCATAGCCACTTAGAAAGTTGAAAGTAGACTTCACACCAAGTATTTACCCAAATGAGAGCAGCACTTATGTTCTCCTAATAATTGCACACATTGGCAAAAACTAAGGTAGCCTTCAGTAGCTGAATTAAAGTAAATTTGCCCATACTATAAAATATTATACATCCATAAAATGAGAAAGAAATGAACTGCCATACTGTGAAAAGACATGGAAGAACTTGAGATGTTTATTGCAAGATGAAAGAAGCTGTTCTGAATTGGCCGCGTGTTACTGTGCAGTTGTGTGACAGCCTGGGAAAGACCCGCTGGAGGAGTGTAGAATGATTAGGAAACCCAGAGCAATGATGGGGTGGGACATAGGGCACAGTGACATCATTCTGTAAGGTCCTGTAAGGAACAGTGGCTGCATACTGTTATTTGTCTGAGTGGGCATCTATACACAGAGTGAGTATAACTGCCAGTCAGCTAGAGTGTCTTTTCAGGGTTTCTCGTGCCGCAATGAAACACCATGACTGCAAGTCGGGGAAGAAGGGGTTTATTGGACTTATATTTCCACATGGTAGTCCATCATTGAAGGAAGTCAGGACAGAAATTCAAGCAGGGCAGAATTCTGGAGGCAGAAGCTGATACAGAGGCCATGGAGAGGTGCTGCTTACTGGCTTGCTCAGCCTGCTTTCTTACAGAGCCTAGGACCACCTGCTCAAGGGTGGCCCCACCCACGATGGGCTGAGCCCACTAACTTCAATCACTAGTTAAGAAACTGCTCCACAGTCTTGCCTATAGCTGGATCTTCTGGAGGCATTTTCTTGGTTGAAGCTCTCTCTCATCTCTGATGACTCTTGCTTGTGTCAAGTTGACATAAAACTGACCAGGACAGAGAGGTACCAGTTAGAGTACTGGTTAGTTTGTCATTCTAGCAAATGCAGGACACTAACGTGGCTTTGTGGTTGGAGAAACTGGAGAGGAAGATGTGTGTGCATGAGGTGCACTTTTCTGTATGTTTAAAAAACTTGTTTTAAAAAATGGCGCAGGCTTACAAATGATTGAGTGGTTCAAGTTTATCATCCGGTCCTGAAAATGTTGACACTTTGCCACACTATTATTGTTGAAAAACAAAAAGACAGAGCCGGTGGTGGTGATGCACGCCTTTAATTCCAGCACTTGGGAGGCAGGTGGATCTCTGTGAGTTCAAGGCCAGCCTGATCTACAAAGCAAGTTCCAGGACAGCTAGGGGTGTTACACAGAGAAACCCTGTCTTCAGCAACAGCAAAAATTTTAAAATGTCAGATTTTACCAGAGAAATCCTATGGGCAACTGGAATATGAGTGGGGTATAACAGAGTCTCCGGGTAAAGTGTGTGACTTAAAACATGAAGAAGCTGTTATTAGTGATGGGGCATGAGATGGTAAAGTTTCCTTCTATGGTTATATTAGTTGGGGGATTAGAATTTGGAGACAAGATGCTCCAGGTTGAGCAAGCCTTGTTTGGTGGGCTCCTGACTTGTGTGGACCCAGCTGGATCAACCATGGGCATGTCCCTCTCCTTTCTGTCACAACATGCTCATTGCTTGTGACCTGAAGCTCCTATTTCATGTAGATAGTCAGAGATGACTTAAGTCAATTCTGGCTGGAGTTATGTCAGAGTAGACTTTGCTTTGCATGTAGGAGGCCCTGATTTAGTCACCAGCCTTGAGAAAGGAAATGAATGGAAAAAAATTAATTCTGGACTGTGTTATTAATGTACATGAGCATTTAAAACTATTAAAAAAAGTGTGTATGCACTTTTTAGTCATTAGATTTGAGTTGTGTAGAAGTTAGCAAGTTCACTTCCACTGCTCAAAAAGTTCTGCATTAATATGAATTATTACACATGTTATTCTGAGTTATTTAAACACAGCTGCTCTCTTTACCTCACACTAGCAAGGGCATAGTTTTTGTTGATTATTATAGTAACAAAGAAATAACCATTGAGACCTTTGATAAATAGGTAGAAACATGCATCTTCTCTGGTTTGTGCATATCATTTAAGTAATTGTGCTCACTTAACAAACAGCTGTCTTCACATGTGCACACACAAACAAGCACACAGAGGATACTGTCCTTATTTGGTAGTATTCCAGTCCCCCATCATAGTTTCTGATTTATTTCTTTATATGTGATGGGCAGGTGGTTATGATTGTCTCCGCTTACCGTGTGATTTCTACTCCAGCAATGGTTACAGACTCTGGTTTACATACTGTGTGACAGAGCTTTTGATACCGCTTCACATACACAGTCAGTTTGGAACATAGGAGAACAGTGGCTTTGGGGGACAGAGATCAAACCTAGGGCCTTTTGCATGCTAAGTGCATGCTCCATCACTCAGGTATGCACTGAACTCCTGCAGTTTTCTTTCTGAACTCACCACTGACTGGTAAAAAGGTCTTTATGCCAGAAAATGTGGTTATCATCCTGAAGGCATTTTATAATGTTTAGAATAATTTAGTGGCAACTAAAATTAACGTACTCAGAGTAGATTCCCAAGAATTGAGTATGTTAAAAGTGAGGTACTTGAGAAAGCCTTTCAAAATTAAGGATTTATAACAGTGTTCTTTACATGTAAGTTTATTTTTTTAGGTCTGATATTTGTAAATCAAGTACAGTATTTATTCCTATAGTATGGAATATCTTTGCACAGTTTAGAAGTTTAGTTGTATATTAGACTGTATTAATAAAATATTGATTTAAAGAGTTGCTTGTTTTGGGGATGTCAGTTAGTTTAGTTCATAGGATGCTTATTAGCATGGGTCCCATCCCTGTACTGCATAACCCACACCATAGGCCTGGCATGACTGCAGAGTTGAAAGCAAGAGAATCAGAAGTTCAAAGTCATTGTTGGTTCTCAGGAAGTTCCTGGCCAACCTAAACTAAATGACACCCTGTCTCAAAAAAACAAAGAAAAAAAGATGGTTTATTCTGTAGAAACATGTATCATTCTCATGTTAACTAATTTCTTATCTGATAACTTTAAAATTAATACTCTTAAGCCCAGAAGTGTAGACGGTCCCTACTTTGGAGAGTTAGAGAAGTGTACAAACCGCGTGTTGAAAATGCAAAGCTGTGAAATTGAGATGCTTCCGTCTTCTTAGACAGACAGGGACTGACGTGGGCTTGAGTGAGCCTGTAAAGTAAGTGCAAAGTTTTAACTTGGAAGAAACTTCATTGTCTGATTTAATAACTGATTTAAAATTTAAGTTCATATAAGCTCATGCCAGAACAAAGCCGGAAAGGTAGTTTTAGAATTTGGAGTGCACTCTGGCCTTTTGTCTCGTTTATACAAGTGAGAAGAGCTCGTTGCATGAGCTGCTTTACTTTCCTTCATTAAGGAAGTATAATTTTAGCTTCTTAGTTTGAAGTGATTTCATGTAAAGTTATCAATGCACCCAGAATCAACTAGAGTTTTACTGTGTGTGTGCTAGCGCATGCGTGCACACACGTATGTGTAAAACAAAAGTCAGAAATTTTATTTCTTGTCAGTTCATTGTTCTCTGAGTACTTTTGCTATTGCATTGCAATATTAGGTATTTAGTGACTGTCAGAACTTGGTATAAACTTCATGCAAATGATTCCCTGACTTGATAGCAATTTACTTAGTTTATTACAAATATGTTCAATTTTACAGAGAGCTACCGAGCCAAGCCAGATTATATGCAATTGTTGCTGAAAAGAGGGATCTTCAAGAGGAGCCTGCTCCTGTGAGAAGAAATAACAGTCAGTTTGATTGGGCTCTGATGAGACTGGATAATTCTGTCCGAAGAACGGGCCGCATTACAAAGGGACTTCTGCAGAAAGTCTTTGAGAGCACGTGTCGCACAGGTATTTCAGAGTTTCTCTATAGGCTGTCCTCCCAGATCATCCAGGCAGAGTTTGCAGTAATGTGAAATATTTCGTTTAGAGTCCATTTCAGAGTCAGCAAGTAAAAATAGCTATTTGCTTCCCCTGGTTTCTAGAGTTGTACAGTTTCCATGGTAAACTGTGGTAGAAGGCACCAGGTTTTCCTGCCGTGACCACAGTGAAGACTGGTTGCCATTTCTCTTTGTTCCAGTCGGCCTCTGAGCTTAGATCTTAGATCTGAGCTTGGATGGCTTAGATCTTGACTAGTTCTGCAGGAGCTGCAGTCCTTCACTCCCAGGCTCTTCCCCATCTCCTGACAAACACAAAAGCAAACGTACTACTGTGCAATTTTGTGAGCGTTTTAGGAAGAGTCTCCAGAGTCTGTTTGTGGGCCTCATTTCATTAGGGAGCAAAGCTTCTAATGATGAGGTGTAACAAAGAAGTTCCATGACAGATGGTCATGTTCACTGAAAGACCGTAACTTTCTGATTTACTCATAGTTCTTCAGCCATCGCCACAATTAATTTTTGGAACTTTTCATTGTCATCTCCCCAGCCCTTCCCATCCTTTCTAGTCCTATACACCCACAAGTAAGTATATTTTCTGCCCCTTTAGTTCCTTGCTCTAGATGTACTTACAGATGGAGTTAGACAGTGCTTGTTTATTTTTGTGTTGTCTTAAAGTCCACTTTAAGGGACAATGAGATAAAACTTAAATGTGGTAATATGGGTTCTTTATCTGCTTTATTTATATCCTTCCCATAAGGTGCTGAGAGACAGCCTTTGAACTGTAGCAAGCACTGCTTAGGAATTAGATTCTTCTTGGATCCATTAGTCTTAGAGAGTATGTAGATTTTATAGTCTTAGATTTCTTAAAGCAGTCTGCTGCTAAAGATTACAGTTCTGACATTTAGTAGTGTTATGGAGGGCTGGTCTGTGGGTACTCTCTTGTCTTTGGTGAACCGAGGGGTGGAATTTGTGGATCATTTAATGGATGTTTTTCTTGATCTCTGAAAAACCTGAAGATGATCAAATAATTTATAAACTTCAGATGAAGCTTTGATATTTACCTCCTCCGTGTTACTGGTCCTGTTATCTGTGTCTATGAACTGTTTCTCTGCAGGTAGCCCAGGTGGTAATCAAGCCTTGCTTCTGCTGCGCAGCTGTGGTTCACTCTTGCCTGAACTCAGTCTTGCAGAAAGGACAGAATTTGCTCATAAGATATGGGACAAACTTCAGAAATTAGGTATGATTGCTTTAGTCCATGACATGCGTAAAGGCGTAGGTATTTTTTTTCTCTTCCACTGAATGAGTTCTTCATGTAAGTTATAATCTTATTTTATCGTAGTTTGAAATATTTATTTCAAAAATTAGAGTATACTTACGTATATATTGGATTCCACAGTGGGAAAGGATTTTAAGTATAAAAATAGTAGGAAAGTAGTAATAAGTATAAAAATCAAAAGTAAAAAAAATAATTTTTGAGAATTTCATTTGTGAGTAGTGTGTTTGTGTTATCCCCCCCTTTTCTTCCTCCGACGCCTTCTGTGTTATTGTCCCCTCATATTCCCAGCTTCTTCTCTTTACTGTCACACATTTTTGTGATTATATAAATACAAGCTGCTGAGTCCATTTAATGGTGCTCATGTGTGTGTTTTTAGGACTGGCCACACTGGAGAGGCTGAGGCTGGTGGATTTCCGTAGTTTGAGGCATGACAGGACACCTTGTCTAAACAAACAAACAAACAAAAAACAGAAAACAGAGAGAGGGGGTAATTTCTAGGACTAAATGCAACATGTTAATTTATTCAAATGTGTCCAGTCTGTGACCCCAAGGTCACATGCATCCAAGGATGGCTTTGAATGCAGCCCACCACATTTGTAGGTGAGAGTCATACTGCACTGCCAAAAATAATGTCATTTGTAGAGTAGGCTGAGTGGTAGTCCTAACAGATGTGACCTTAGGTAGTACACACATTGGAAGAAGACAAGGATATTGAACATGGGTGAATAATGCTGGCAAGCTGGCAATGGTGTTCAGACTAAAGGGGGAACAGGTCCTTCAGGCAAAGGCTTTGGGTGACCTGGTAAAGATTAAGAAAAATTGCCAACGGTCCTACTTTATAAAGGAATTGTAGTCCCAGTTCTTCTGCAGCATGGTGAGGGCTGCTTCATAGAGGAATGAATACCTCTGTCACTTAAATGCACAGGTATTAGCGTGTTTTCACGTGAAGACGGTACTGTTTCGTTAGCTGCCATCTGTATCTGCAGTGTAGTTGTGCTAAGGATGTGATGGTAAATGCTTTTCTAAACGTCTGATTTAAATTTCATTTGTAGGTACTGTGTATGATGTCAGTCATTACAATGCTTTACTTAAAGTGTATCTTCAAAATGAATATAAATTCTCACCTACTGATTTCCTGGCAAAGATGGAGGGAGCAAACATTCAACCAAATCGAGTAGGTAGCTGCTGTTGTGGATGCTGAGCAGCCATATATAGTTCTGTTTATGTATGTATGTTTACGTATGAAAGTGTTAAGCTGCCCATTTCATTGGCAGGTTACATACCAGAGGCTGATTGCTGCCTATTGTGATGTTGGAGATATTGAAGGTGCCAGGTATGTATTTTTATAAATGTGGGTTATTGGTTAGTTTCTTTCTTTATTTTGTGTTTCTGCATACATGTATGTGGACATGAGTGTGTAAATCAAGAAAACAACCTGCAGGAGTTAGCTCTGCCCATCATGTGGATTCTGGGTTCAGTTCTAGGGGTTAAAGTCCAGTTGTTAGGCTTGACTGTAAGCTCCTCTACCCAACAAGGTATCTCATCATCATTAAATGTAGTTTTATACAAATAGATTTGCAAATTGTATAACCATAAAATGTATCTACTTTTTTGAAAGTTTATTCTTTATAAAGGGAATTATTTCAGAAGTATTTTAATATAGTATGATTAAATAAAATGAAATTGTTGTATAAAAGGGAAAGAAGTAAAAATTGCTATCTGAATTAGAACAGAGGTATAAATTGTTGAGATGCAAAGCTAGGTTTACTTTCTTAGAAAACTGTTTTCTAAGGGAGCTATCCTTACTCATTTAAGCTGTTTCTTTATAAAAGTAGGGATGTTTTCTTTGCCCACTGATTCAGGTAAAATCAACTGCAATATTTCTCTGCCTATAAAAAAATTATTGCCACTTTTTAATTAAAGCTTAGGAAATAAGTAGTGGGTTGAAATATACAGTCCATTTTAATTCAATGTATTGATTTTTTTTTCCTGTCAAATTAGTCATATTTCCCTCCTGTCCCCATGCTAGGAATTGACATAGGTCCTATCCCATATGTTAGACAAGTGCTTTACCACCGAGCCACAGTCCTAGCTTACTTAGTTGTTTAACAAGAGTATTCAAAATTATTGATACTTCAAGGGATACAATTTCACAAGAAGGGGATTACGCTTCACTTTATTGCTTGTTTTTAACAAGGACATGTTACTATAAACAAAAATAACTTACGGCCTAATTCATGGACACATTAGCAAGTGCCATTGATAAATGTCACCTCTCTTTTATTGCAGCAAGATTCTTGGATTTATGAAAACGAAGGATCTACCAATCACAGAGGCAGTATTCAGTGCTCTGGTTACAGGCCATGCAAGAGCTGGGTAATTTTCCACCTGGGTTTGGTTTGTCAGCAAGGTTTTGGTCCTAGAAAATTATTATAGAGGAGTCATAGAGCATGCTTATTTATTTCTCCAAACAAACCTGGTATGCCGTGGAGCACACTGGTATTTTTATTACTTTCTCTGTTCCTTATTTTTATGCAGTTACTACATATGGGGGTGAAGTTAGCTGTAGACATGTCAGATGCTTATGGGTCCTATTATTTCAGAAATAGATAGCCAATTTAATGAGTAGTTCTTTTTGGGTAGTATTTAAAATTAGTAATTTCAATAAACTTAGGTAATATGTTTTAGACTGAGTAATTATATTCAGCAATCTTATGTTTTCTTTGAAATAATTTATAGAGATATGGAGAATGCAGAAAATATTCTCATAGTGATGAAAGAGGCTGGCATTGAACCTGGGCCAGACACATATATGGCTTTGTTGAACGCATATGCTGAGAAGGGTGACATTGACCATGTTAAGCAGGTATGGTTCATGCTGTGTAAGTCAATGTTGAAGTCATTGTGTGAGCGTGTGTTAGTTTATTTAACTCACGTCTGTTTTAAAGATGTCTTGTAAAGAGTAATATTCAAAGGAAATTCTTAGTTGGATACTTTGATGTTGCATTAGTATATTGAATCTTGTTATTTTATTTAGCTCTAATACTTCTAATTTCTCATTTCCATTACTACACCGATCTTTAGATTCTGGAGAAAGTGGAGAAGTCGGATCATTATCTTATGGATCGTGATTTATTCCAGATTATCGTTACCTTTACTAAAGCTGGATATCCTCAGTATGTCTCAGAAATTCTAGAAAAGGTTACCTATGAGAGAAGATATCTTCCAGGTACTTAAATACTTTATCTGCATGACTTTTGTAAATACCTGGATTACTATTGCTTATATGATACAAAGGGGACATTTTTTTTTATCAATTTTTTTATTGTTTTTATTGTGCTATACATTTTTCTCTGCTCCCCTCCTTCCCTCCCTTCTCTCTTTTTACCCTCTCCCGTGACCTCCACGCTCCTGACTTACTGAGATCTTGTCTTTTTCTCCTTCCTATTTAGATCCATGTATGTCTCTCTTAGGGTCCTCTTTGTTGTTTAAGTTTTCTGGGGTTATGGAGTGTAGGCTGGTTTTTCTTTGCTTTATGTCTAATATCCACTTATGAGTGAGTACATACTATATTTGTCTTTCTGGGTCTGGGTTACCTCACGCAATATGCTTTTTTCTAGATCCATCCATTTGCCCACAAATTTCAAGCTGTCGTTATTTTTTTCTGCTGTGTAGTACTCCATTGTGTAAATGGACCACACTTTCTTTATCCATTCTTTGGTTGAGGGGCATCTAGGTTGTTTCCAGGTTCTGGCTATTACAAATAATTAATGCTGCTATGAACATAGTTGAGCACTTTTCCTTGTGGTATGATTGAGTATCCTTTGGGTATATACCCAAAAGTAATTTTGCTGGGTCTTGAGATAGATTGTTTTCTAATTTTCTGAGAGATGACCATACTGATTTCCAAAGCAGCTCTACCCAAGGGCACTTCTTAACAGTACAAGAGTATGGGAGGTAAACATAAGAGTGCTTGGTCAGTGTAGTAAGTGCCATATATGTGAATTGAGTGCTCCAGGATATGGTATTAAGAAGTATTTTATTCTTATATATGTATATTTATCCTTTTGATGTTTGCAGTTCTTATTTTCTCTTTAAAAATTTTAAAATTTTTGTTTGGTTGGTTACGCATATTTCACAGGGTGTGTTCAGGGTCCAGATCTTTCCTGGGGATGGAACTCAGGTCATAAAATTTGGCAACAAGTGCTTTTATCTGCTGAACCATGTCACTGGCCCTATTTTTTCCATTAGTATTGATTACAATTTAAACCCATTTCTCAGTTTTGTAACAACAGATGTCTTTGTTTTCTTCCCAGATGCAATGAATCTCATTTTGCTTTTAGTCACTGAAAAGTTGGAAGATACGGCATTCCAGATTTTATTAGCATTACCCGTGTCAAAGGAAGAGAACATAAATGTATTTGGCAGTTTCTTTTTGCGGCACTGCGTGACTATGAATACGGTACTCTGCCTGTTTTTGCTTTGTAGATTGTCTAGTTGGCAGTGAAGTGATCTGCTTTAAAACAGGAGAGAATTTATGAGATGAGTTGTAAACAATCTGAAACTTTTAATGTTGAAGATTTCTGGATAGAAAGGGAGAAACTGAGACTTCATTGCCAAAGTCACTGACTGTTTGCAGAAAGCGCAGTGGTCAGGCTCTGGCTGTCCGGCTGACTCGATGTCTTTCCCCTCAGCCTGCGGAGAAACTCATAGACTACTGTAAGAAGCTGAAGGAGGCCAAGCTGCACAGCTCCTCATTGCAGTTCACTCTCCACTGTGCTCTACTGGCCAACAAAACTGGTACTGTATCCTTGTAGTTTTGATCAGCATCCAGAAGTTTCTCTGCCATACCCGGGTGACATATTATGGATTGTTTTTCAGCTTTGGCGAAAGCAGTGATGCAGGCCTTAAAGGAAGAAGGGTTTCCTATTCGAACTCACTATTTCTGGCCATTGCTAGCTGAACATCAGAAAACAAAAAATGTTCAAGGTGAGCTTTGCCTTTTATGGAGTCACAGTTGGTCAGAACAATTGCAAATAAACACACATCTGTTTTAATTCTTTAGAGCACACTTACTTCTGAGAGTTAGAGCTCATGAGAAACCGGGATTGTGTTAATAATTCTAAAGTGGGTATTTTTCACTGTGATTTCATTGCTTAGTTCGCATCTTAAGCAAATGTTCAGACTTAATGAGTGTAGTTGTGAACAGTTTGTCTAGCCTTAGTGAAGTTGTATTTAATGGAGTGTATAAAACAGTGTGACCATTTTCCTCTGTGGGCCAGGCCAGCCTTTTCTTCCCGAAGCTCAGCTCCAGGAGGGAAGGCAGAAAAACTTGTATTTATTGTAAAGAGGTGCTCGTGACCTGACAGCCTGCTGATTGAAGGACAGAAATGCTCAGAATTTCAGCTTCTTAAGTACATTTAAGCATTTAGCATACTTTCCCTTGTACACATGGGATGTCTATAGGATATGAATAAAATGGAAAATATTAAATTTTAGAGCACAGTATCTAATTCTTTGGTTTGCATTACTGGTAATCAGAAAGAGTAGTCTCATAAAAAGATGCTTTTAACAGAAGTACCTCCCCCTTGGGGAAACAAAAATGGTCTTTTTTCATTTTATCTCACAGTATAATGTGCTTTGGAATGAGATGCGGAGTTGTTAGTGTGACATTGGGTGACAAACAAGATGCACAAACAACAAAAAAAGTGCTTTTAGCAGACTTTCACATTGCAATTTTATTTTAAATATACAGTTGTCTTCTGGTTTAAAGAAAATAGTGAAACAAGTATTCCCTAATTGTTTCTGGTTATAAAATTCTCTAAATCCTTTTTAGAAAAGTCTTTGTGAAAATAATATGAGTTGATTAACTCTTTGTGTATGCTCTAGTTCTGAAAGCATGAAGTAACCTTTAACCTAGTGTTTCTGCAGCACAGACCATTTGCAGCATTCCATCAGACCCTTGAGCCTGTTAGTATTCTTTATTTTTACACAGGTAGGAAAATATTTTTGGTGCTTTTTGAAATATCTATGTATCGGGTAAGTTTCCTGGTTGCACCATATTATAATGTCTACCCCTTTGAGTTGGCTGCTCCATTAATAGTAAACATAAAAGATCAACACTGTTTCCAGCTAGAGCGAGCTGAGCTTATGGAAGAAAGATGGACTTGTGCGTCTGCCTGTCCTGCAGATCTGAGTGGAGACTTGGAGGGTGCTTTGTTGAAAGGCCACCTTGTATTATTGAGGCACCTGAGAGCCAAAGGGTTCAGGGACTGACCACAGATACTGTCAGTACGTCAGTGTTCAAAATGACTTCTGCACTTTCTAATGCTTCATGTCACTGCCACTCAGTAACCGTTATATTATTCTGTAATATTCTTAGCTGTCCTTTGGAAATTGGACACCATGTTTTACATTAATTCATCAAAAAATCGGGAACAAGATTTTAAATCACTCCAAGTTTTACTTAGAAAACTACAGAAGCCTCTGCTTTATTGGAGGTACTGACTTGATAGTACCAGAGAATGTCAGTTGTCCTTTTCTGTGCTCTTTAGTCCTCTTCTTCTGGAGGTTTTCATGATAGGAAAATATACTGTGTAGTCTTGCATGTAGCAGGCAAGAAGCTGTATGCTTTTGTGTAGTTTCTGTTACTTCACACAAGTCTAGAATGCCACATTGTCTTTAGTGAAATGAGCCTGCTCTTTGTCTGGACAACATCCAATGTACGCTGATGGGAAGATGTCGATACCTGCTCAGGAGTGCTGAGTAAGGGATGGGAAGAGCCTCCGGAAGCAGAGGTCCAATAAAATTGAACCGAGTTTTCAATAACAGGGCAGTCACATTTCTGTTGAATTTGAGGCAGGAGCTTCACTATCACCAGCCTCCAACAAGATTTTCTGAGTCCTCTTACTGCCACTCTTCTGTGGTACAAATAGAAAAGTCACTATTTAAGATACGGGCGGTGGTGGCACCCGCCCTTAATCCCTCGGGAGGCAGAGGCAGACGGATCTCTTGAGTTCGAGACCAACCTGGTCTACAAGAGCTAGTTCCAGGACAGGCTCCAAAGCCACAGAGAAACCCTGTCTCGAAAAACCAAAAAAAAAAAAAAAAAGATATTTTCAGCAAGCACCCATAAATGAATGAGAGGAAAGGCTTGGAATTGGGACCAAACTTCCTATGTTATACTTTGGAAGCATAAAAAGAATATGAAGGGTTGAGCTGGGCAGTGGTGGCACACACCTTTAATCCCAGCACTCGGGAGGGAGGCAGTAGCAGACAGATTTCTGGGAGTTCAAGGCCAACCTGGTGTATAAAGCGAGTTCCAGGACAGGCTCCAAAGCTATAGAGAAACCGTGTCTCAAAAACAAAACTAACAAAAAAAAAGAATATAACGTGTTGAGTGGAGTGTGTTGGCACACACCTTTAATCCCAGCACTCTGGATGCAGAGGCAGGTGAATCTCGTGAATCTCTGAGTCTGAGACCAGCCTGGACTCTACAGCGTGAGTTCCAGGATAGGCTCCAAAGCTACAGAGAAACCCTGTCTCAAAAAACCAAAAAAAAAAAAAAAAAAAAAGAATTTTGCCTCCAAATAAAGTGAGCCTATTTGATTTTGATTGATTATAGCAGTTATGTGACAGTCTTAGTAGGTGAGCATGGCCTAGGAAAATCATGTCTATTTCCCTAGAGTTTGGATTATTTTAATTGCTACAGTGTTTTGTTTTTTAGACAGAGTTCTGAGGAAATTTTCCTTACTGATTCAGCAAACAACCAGGCTAAACCTTGTGACTTCCCTGAATTCTAAGTTCTTCATCTCTGCCCTGCTGTGTTTTATCTCATAGGAATAATGGATATACTCAAAATAATGAATGAGTTGGGAGTAGATCCTGATCAGGACACATATGTAAATTATGTGTTTCCTTGCTTTGAAGATGTAAAGTCAGTTCGAGCTGCTATGCAGGTGGGTACAAGTGTGCTTTTAATGGCATTATTGAAGAAAATACTCTTTCTCCCTAGTGTTTCATTATCATTAGAAAAAAAGGAGCACCGTTGAATGGAGAACTAAAAATGGTCTTGTGCATGTAGTTTTTAAGACTCTATAAACATATTGGTTAGTATATGTTTAACTAGCAGACTAAACAGTGTCTTTCTTCTGTGTTGGTAAGACTGTCCTGATAGCAGAAGCATAGAAAAGACTCATTCCTTAGTCTCACCCTGGAACCTATAATTTTTTTTTAATAGTTTTCATGAATACATTACTAATAGTATGTTTATTATTTTATATTTAAAAATAATCTTTGTTGGGCTTTAAAACAGTTTTTCTGTTGTGCTTTTGACCCTAACAGAAAAGGCAAGGTGTTGTGAGTATCATTTGAAAAGTTGACAGTGGGGACTGGAGAGATGGCTCAGCAGTTAAGAGCACTGACCATTCTTGCAGACGATCCATCTTTGATTCCCAGCGTCCAAGTGGTAGCTCATCTGTCTGTTACTTCAGTTTCAGGAGATCTGATAGTTTGTTTTGGCACTAGGCACATGTGGTACATAGACACGAATGCTGGCAAACACTTACACACATAAAATAGTAAAGTAAATAATTAAAACTAAAGTTGATTTGAACCATACCTAAAGCGGTAGAGGAATACACCTTTAATCTTACCACTCAGGAGTCAGAGGCAAGCAGATCTCAGTGAATCCGAGGCCAGCCTGGTCTACAAGTTCCAGGACAACCAGGGCTACACAGAGACACCCTGTCTCAAAAAACAAAACAAACAAAAATACTGGATTTTCTAATTTTAAAGCAAAGTGTTCTATGTACAGTTAGGAGTAGCAGGTGCAGGCTCCAGATGTGTAATATGTATTTTGTTAGGAAGAGCTGTAGGGCAGAAGTTAAGTGCTGTCTGGATTTTGTTTGTTTGTTTGTTTTGTTTTTCGAGACAGGGTTTCTCTGTGGCCTTGGAGCCTGCACTAGAACTAGCTCTTGTAGACCAGGTTGGTCTCGAACTCACAGAGATCCGCCTGCCTCTGCCTCCCGAGTGCTGGGATTAAAGGCGTGCGCCACCACCGTCCGTGCGCCACCACCGTCCGGCGCATGTTGGTTTTTTTATGTTGTACTAGTAGGGCCCAAGTTCAGGACTTGCTGTCTGCCGGGAAATCACTCCACCAAATGAGCTCCATTCTCCAGCCTTCCTCCTTAGTACTCAGAAGAAGCTTTGACTTCATGCTGTACATACTTTATGTTAGGAATTACTGTTAAACAGTGACTTTCTCCATAATTCATTCCTTGCAGAAGTACAGTCTGAAGTTCCACTGCTGTCTTGTGACTGCTCTTGATTTTTCAGAACTGTTGAACTCTTTTAGGAGAACATTGGACCTAAATTGTAAACTTGTGTGAATTTTGATTATATTCATTCTTATTTCAACTGCCTTTTGTTTTCATTGTTACAATTTCAGTATTAAATATTTTTGGCTCAGAATCAACCATACTGTCATATGACAGTATTATGTCATTCGTTAATACTGGAGGCCACTAGTCAGGTGATAAATCTGTATAAGTCACCCATGGGTGATTCCCTAAGATAGTCTTATATTTTAGATAATCATTTTTTCTTAATACTTTTCTTTCATATGTGAGTATACATAAGAAATATCTTTGAAAAAATGGGTATCTTTGAGCAATATTTAATTCTACAAATCATTTTAATCCTTGTGCGATATTTTATTTTATAGCTATGATGTAATTTATTTTTATTCTTTGCCTTTTATTGTGTGGGTGGTTTGTAATATTGTACTGTAAAGGAACATTTGCACTAAATTATTGTTCATGCACTTATATTATCTAATGTTGAGACAAGTGATAAACCATTTGGAGTTAAATAAATTTGATCCGTACCATATGGGTCAAAATATCATTTTAGTGGGACTTGAGAGGTGGCTCAGTGGTTCAGAACAGTAAGGAGGCAGGCTTGAGTCTCAGCGCCCACCATCGTCTGTAACTAGTTCTAGCTGATCTGACACCACCTTCTGGAGCACCCACCACCGTCTGTAACTCTAGTTCTAGCTGACCCGACACCCACTTCTGGGCTCCACACATCAGGCCTACGTGTTTGCTCAGACATTCATGCGAGCAACAAAAAATCCATAAAGTAAAAATATGTATTTCTTTTAGTCACTATTTCAGTTCTGTGTTGAGGTTCTTTTATGAGACGATTGTCATGTCTTGTGTAGTAAACATGTCAACAGAAAACAAACTATTCCTTTTCACTAGACATACCAAATCCAGGTTCCCACTCCCTCCCCTCAGGCTTGATAGAGCTTATTTGGGGTATTGGCACTCTAGCTTGAAGTTTCTTTTTGCCAAGGTTTGGATACTCAACTATGTATAGTTTTAGATTTATTTTTTAAAAAGGATAATAGGTTATCTTGGTACATGGTGATAAAAACATATTTGAAAGGTAGGGGACTAGAAAGGCATATTGAAGTATTGTTAGTTGAAGAACCTTACCATTGATGTATACTTTATCCCCAGGAAAATGAATTTCTACCTCAAAGTAATATATTTGCTCTAGCTGAAGTGAGAAGTGAAGCAAAAAATGGGAACTTGGAGAACATTTTGTCACTTTGTAAGTATTCCACGGGAGCAGTAGACTTGGTGCTAATGTCAGTCGCTGCTGAGAGTATATATATGGTGGTTTGTACAGTGCCAGCCGGAACACTTCCAGCTTGTGTTAAGGTCCTGCTGAGAAGCCAGTATATGGCTTGAACTTGGGGCTACTTTGGAAGTAATTTTAAAGTTGGAAGAAGCATGAAGATGTCGTGGTGTTAGAGTGGTAGCTGGACATGTGGTAAACCAAAGACTGGGTCCTGCTTGTCATTCATGAGCTTGTAAGTGACATGGAACAAATCGTTAATATCTACTTGCTTCAGTTTTCTGAAATTGAGGTGATACAGCCTGTTTTATAGAGATTATAGAAATCTAGTGAGACTTCTGGTTAGCTATTTGAAGCTGTTCCCAGATTTGGCTAACAAAAAGCATAGCTATAATGCTTGCTGAGCATTTCAAAGAATCCGCTCCTTGTACACATACCTCACATAAAGTCAGTGCCATTGACAGAAGGGCACAGTGAGGGAGAATAGTTTGATCAAAGTGTTCTTTGAACCAGAAACAAAATCTGGTTCTAACTTTGTCGTTTCAACATATTTTTTAAATGATTTAATTTATTGTTATTTTATGTGCATTAGGATTTGTCTTTATGTATGTCCTTATGAGGGTATGATAACTCCTAGAGCTGGAGCCACAGACAGTTGTGAGCCATGTGGGTTCTGGGAATTGAACCTAGGACCTCTGGAAGAGCCTCCAGTGCTCTTAACCTCTGAATCATCTCTCCAGCCCCTAATAAATTGCATTTTTTTCCCCAAGGCAGGACTTTTCTGTGTAGGCCAGATTGGCTTTGAACATGGAAATCTGCCTGCTTCTGTCTTCCAAGTGCTGGGATTAAAGGCGTGCACTGCCACCTGACTGTTTTCAGCATTCTTTATTTTTATTGATAAATGTTTCTTTTTCTTTTTTTTAAATGTTTATTTATTTATTATGTATACAATATTCTGTCTCTCTGTGTGTGTATATATATATATATATATATATATATATATGCCTGCAGGCCAGAAGAGGGCACCAGATCTCATTACAGATGGTTGTGAGCCACCATGTGGTTGCTGGGAATTGAACTCGGGACCTTTGGAAGAGTAGGCAATGTTCTTAACCACTGAGCCATCTCTCCAACCCTTGATAAATGTTTCTTAAAGTCTTTGTTTTTTAACCATGTCCATGATATTATTTGTCAGGTGTTTAGGTTGTGGAAATATATTTAAACTAAAGCATAGCAGGATTTTGTTAGTTTATTTTGGGAGTTTTGTGAGACAGGGTCTCACTGTGTAGCCCTGGCTCACTTAGAACTTGGCTGTATAGATCAGTTAGTCTTGAACTCACAGATTTGCCTCCCAAATGCTGGGATTAAAGGTGTATCATCATGCCTGGCACAAAGCAGATTTAATCTTCTTAAAGTGTTAAAAGTTAAAGTTTGATATATATTCAGATTGTAGAGGTGAGTTAAAATTAATAGTGATTTTCTTTCTATGGTCTCTTAAAAATTTTACTCTTTATCTTCAGGACTTGCCTCTGTTATGAATTTGTTTCATCCCACTCATTCTGTCATCCAAAAGCTGCTTTACATGTAGTGTAATGATCCAGTTAACTTGGTCATACCATTATAATACAGCTGCAAGCAAAAACAAATTCAGAAAATGCCAACAGCAACCCTATGTGTCATTTAAAACTAAACCATTAAAAAACAAAACAAAAAAAAGGTTTTTTTTTTTTTTTTTTTTTTTTTTTTTTTTGAGGCAAGGTTTCTCTGTGTTGCCCTGACTGACTCTAGATCAGGCTGTAGGCCAGGTTGGCCTTGGTCTCACAGAGATCCATCTGTCTCTGCCTCCTGAGTGCTGGGATTAAAGGTTTGTGTCACCAATGCCTGATTAAAAAGTAGTTTTATGTCAAGGTTTACATGAAAAAGCAGGCTTAGTGGTTTGTATTGAAACATTTCAAGTTGTGGACTGTTAAAAATGCCAAATGTATAGTAGAGCAAGTAAATGCTCAAAGATGTTAAAGAGCTGTGGCAGCTGGTGATGGAGCAGAAGTAAGGCCTGACCTGTTCTCCTGTGGTTAGCTGTCGCTCTGTGTCTAGGGGAAAATGGAATGGGAAAGTGAACAGTTCACCAGGAGCCATGGCAAAAATAACTTAATTTTGTCTTCAGTAAGTGTATGTCATCTTTCTAATCTCCTTACACACAGTGGCCAGTAATACACGATTTCAGTTATGTAGCAGGAAGATTCAAGTAATTACTATTTATATTAAAGAATAGTTACAAATTCACTCCTTGATGAAAACAAAGCAAAACGCTTTAAAGGATGTTTTGTTACAAATATATGTTTTGTCTCATTAAATAACTTCACCTGAAACATTTTATTTTTTAAGTAACATTTCCCAGTTGGAAGTAAAAAGGTAGGTAAACATGTCACCAGATCATTTGTAGCTCAGTGTGGTCATTTTGTTTGCTTGACCTGAGTTATTTTGACAATGGTTCTCTTTTGCAGTGGAATCAAATGCATCGCCTTTATCACTTAATTCTTTGAAAGGCAGCCTAATTCTAGGCTTTAGGAGGTAAGATTATCAGCCTCAATGTCCTCTGTTGTTGGACTGATTTCTCTTGTCTTTGTGATCTGTTGATGATGAGAACTACTTTGGAGAAAGGCTTTTCCTCTCAATTGGATTGGGTTTGGACAGCCTTTCTATTACTTTTCTAAGAAAGACAGATACAGTTCTATTCAAATAAAAAAAAAAGAGAAAGAAGCAATTCGTGTGCATATTGAGATTACTCTTTGAGTATTCAGTTGTAATGATTTTATTCTGTATGTGCTACTAATCTCACATGTTCAAGGAAAATTAACAAACTTTCCCACGTGTGTTACTGTTTTCTATTACTGCATTGAGATACCAACACGGGCGAGAAGAGCTTTTGTGTAGAGCTTCAAGAGCATGTGCTGGTGTTGGTTTGGATCTGGTGAGGGTTTTCTTGGCTGAAGCATATGACGACACCACATCAGGATGAGAACAAGTGAGATGGAAAGGTCATGTCATAAAGCAGAAAGCCAAAGACCCACTACGTTTGGGTTTACTCACTTTTTTTTTAACCACTTGTTCTGGTGAAAAGCCCCGGTGTTCAGAACTACAATCCCTTCCCAGGACAATCGCCCAGTGATGCAAGGACCATTAGGTCTCACCTTAGGGCACAGTAAGAACTAAGCTTTCTTCATGTGGACCCTTGGGAAAAACTTAAGCCATATCTTAGTACCCCCAAATTTTCTTATTTTTTTAGCCACATGCATACACGTGCGCACAGAAGCACTAGTAATTCTTTGGTTGCTTGCCTGTCCCGTATTTTCACAAGTTCCTGATTCTGTGCTATTTACTTGCTTTCTCCTGTTGCTGTGCACATAGATACTCATTTGTTTCTTTTTTGCTGAACTACTCTAAGTTGTAGACATAACAGTGCTGGATGGGGCAGCATGTATTTCTTTACCCGTAAGGTACTTGAATATATTGTCATCTGATTGACATTAAGTCCATGCTAAATTGATTCAATGCGATGAGTCAATGTGCAGAGGCACTTGCTGCCAGGCCTCGAGATCAGAGTTCAATCTCCAGGTCTCACATGGGAGTAACACCCAAGCTGTTCTCTGACTTCCCCGAGCATGTCTTCATGTGCAGAGCTAGTTGTGAAGGCTGCCTGCCACTGTACTCTGAGTGCTTCTGATGTCACACAGGCAAATCCCCAAAGCTCATTGGCCAGCTGGCCTGCCTAATCAATGAGCCCTGGGTTCAGTGAGAGACTATCTCACAAAATAAGGTGGAAAGGTGATTGAAGAAAATTCCTGAAGTGGCCATACATACATGCATATGTACCCATTTGCACTTGCACAAATAAATACATACCTACCACAAACATTTTTATAAAGAAAAATGATCTGAAAAAAATGGGATGGCTCAGTGGGTAAAATCATTGGGAAGCCTGATGGCCCCAGTTTAGTCCCTGAACCAACAACTCCATACAAGTTGTCCTCTGACCTCCACATAATGCCCACCCTCCTACACATCTACACAATGATGATAGAATTTTAGAAAGTTTTTTAGAGCATAGACTATAATTGAATAGATAGAACTTCAATGGAACCAGCTTTTTAAGAAGTACTGTGTTAATAAATGAAATGGGATAACGTTAATGTTGTTCTTGATGAACGGCTTAGTTTTTTACGTAAACTTTCAAGTTACGGATATTTCTTTTAATTTCATTACTTTTTAATCAGCTTATATTTCAAAATTCCAGACTTGTGGAAGTACTTGGATCCTAAAGCTAAGGTCTGATGGGAACAGACTTCTAAATGTGCTAGGGCGGTGGCTGAGCTGAGTGAAGTCGTGGGGCTCCTTCTCCAGCTGTTCAGTGTTGTGTTGCAGTCCTTGCTGTCAGTGCCTTTTGGTGGATACAATAAAATTTCAGATTGGAGTAATGTTTTAAGAGTATGGGTGTAGTCAGAGACATCTGTAACTTGGGGTCATTTCTTTCCTTCCACTTCACCCCAAAACTAACAAAAATTCAAAACTAATAAAAATTCAAACTATATAAATACAGTTATCCTTTATGTAAGTATTAATATAGTCGTCTTTTATTTGTTGTCAAAATAAATCATTATATATTTTAAAATCTCTCAGAACATTCCATATGATAGTCATGCCACCTATTGTGTGTGCTTTTAAGAGTTGTGCTATATGATGTAACATATGTGTTATCTGTTATGTGAGCAAATTTAGGACTAGGACAAAACAACATGACTTGGTTCATAAGTGGATCAGCATGCTATTGCCAATAGAGTCCTCGTTAGCGTAGGAAATGCCTTACACTTACTGAAGATAAAGGCTCATCAGAAGTGACTTAGTCCCAAAAGCAAGTTAATCAGAAACCCAGGAAATTAATCTTTGTGATTAGATATCTAAGTCATTTTGGGTACATATCTTATTATTATGCAACTTTAATAAAACCCTCTTAGTAGTTATAGTAGGTCCAGGGCCTAAGTGGGCAGTTGTTCCTAGAATGTTTGGACAATAAGGTATTTGTCAGATTTTCTTAAGTTTCTATTGTAAAAAAACCACGACCAAAAGCAATTTTTCCTTAGAAGAGTTTATTTCAGTCCATCATGAAGGGATCTCAAGCAGCAAGTTGTGAGCAGGAACTGAAGCAGATCATGGAAGAATCTTTTTACTTCTGTGATTTGCTCAGTTTACTTTCTTATATTTCTGTAGGATCTCTTGCTCAGGGTGGTACCACTCGCTGTGAGCTGGAGCTTTCCATTTCAGTCATCTCTCAAAAATAAAGAAAGGTCCACAGCTTGCCTGTAGGCCAATCTGATGGCATTTTATCAATTGGGTTTCTTCCTTCACAGATGACCCTGTTGTGTCAAGTTGTCAAACCGGCACACTTCCTTTTTAAATATATATATATATTTTTTATTATTGGGTAGGGGACAGAGTTCAGGAGTTGATTTATTCCTTTCGCTCTTTATCGCTGAGCCGTCTCTCCAGTCCCATTTGTTTCTATCTTAACGGCTCTCACTGTTACTCCTCTTGGCCGTACACACGCTGGAGGAGGAACTGGAGGGTAGCTGATAGCAGCACAGACAGCGCTGTCCTTGTCACTTGTATCTTTCTGACTCTTAACTCCACTAACAGTTAAAATGTTAATGTTTTGTTATAAATTATCCTCCCACATTCCATTATGCCTCTAGAAAAAGCTTGCTTAAAACCTGCAGACAGTCCTCAACAGAAGTGGTGCTAGTGTGGTTTACAAGCCCGTTCTTTTTTAGAGGAAATTGTCCTTTACAAATTCTGCCTTCTCAGAAACTTATTTTCTTTGTGGGCAGAAAAGAAGCAAGGATTATTTGTTTATTAAACAAGCACCAAGATTCATTGCCATCCAAACTGGCTTCAAAATGGGTCCAGTGTTTTATTAGTTATGAGAACTTGGGGAATTTCTATTTTGTAATTGTGAGTTGTATTATCCATTCAATGAAGTATCTCAAAGTTGAATGCACGATATAAAACAAACACATAGCTGTCACCCACAGAATGTCTGTTGTTTTGTAAGGTCCATGTTGTCTTCCTGAAGCTCCCTGCTGTCCTGACATTGATATAACCCTTCACCTGAGTTTGTCTATAGTTGTACCACGTTTGTATATTCTCAACAATATGTAATTTTGAATGACTAAACAAGCAAAGCAATAGTTCTCCGGGTAGTTCAGGTTTCAGCTTTTCTAAAGGCATTTCCAGGAAAGTCATTAGGAAAGGTCGAAGCATAAGGTTCAGTATATTTGGAGAACCTGTGACCAAATACAGCCTCACTATGGCCTTCCTCAGACATTTAGGAAAATGCTTCAGTAGATGTTGTCATCAACTTTAAGTGCAGGGCATGGGCAGGGAAGGAAGTTTTCTACCATTCATGATTGATCAGTAATTAATTAGATGCATCAGTACCTTACACTAAAAAGATGTGTAAATGCCTAGTGCTGGTGGCCTGTGGTGTAGACTCATTGTGTGCTGTGCACAATAGTCTGTCCCTTCCCCTGACTTCTCCTTTGACCTCTATCCTGGAGGTTCTTTGTTTGGATCTCTGTATCCACACTCGATGTTTTTCTTCTTTATTCAAGTTTAGTAGAGGCTATTCTTGAACACCTTTCTGCAAAACAGATGTTCTTGGCATTTTAAACATTGGAACCACAAAAGCACGGTCTTCTTCATTTTGAACTGGCTATGTCCAGCTTCTGGGCACTTGAGAATGAAACTCAGCAGTGATGGGAAGCCAGCACTCATTTGTTGACCTTCTTTGAAAATTGTGTATCATTTAAAAAGACCTATTTGTACTATGTTTTTTCTTTCTTTCATTGAATTTATTTCAGATTTTATAATACAAAGAATCCAAATATATTATACTCCAGCATTTAGCATTTTGTCTCATCATTTTTACTGCCTCTGTGTGATATACATACACACACACATATATGTATATGAGAAATGGATTTTTCAGAATTATTTGACCTTGATTAGCATTATGTTCCTCTACCATTCCATATTTCAGTATGTAATCTAAAAGGGCAGCGTTAATGTAACCTTAGCACAGTTAAAAAATTTAGGAAGTTAAACATTGCTGGGCTATTTTTAGCTAACATAGTTTGTTTCCATTTTAAAGTTTATGTCCTTTTTCATGTTTTATACACTTTTGTACAAAGTTCAGTTCAGGGATAGATATTGCCATTTCTTTTAAATTCTCTATCCTGGAATAACTTTGTCTTTTATGATATTAGCAATTTTTTTACATACTGTACTTCATAGTGGTTAGTGGTTCCCCATAGCTTCAGGTTGTGTGTTACCTGTTGCATTATCGCCTTTTCAGGGAGTTACATCCAAAGGACAATTATCCCTTAGCGTCCAGCTGTGATGTTAGTCTTGCTCACTCTGTCAGGATGACCATTATCTCTGAGTTGTTGTTTCCCCTTTACAGGTAACTCAGACTAGGGACACCTGCAAATAAGCTTGCCCTTCAGACTTGGACCCCAGCATGCATACATGGCTTTTTGTCCCTATCCAAACCATTGTTAATTTAAAAATTTTTAAAGTTGCTTTTCTGAAATAGTTCAATTTGATATTTATTTACTTGATAAAGCATTGATTTTTATGTATTACATAATATAATTATTGATGTATTTTGATTTAGAATGTTTTTTGGACCTTTGAGCTTATTTTTAATCCTTTGCTGCCCTCTGCAGGTCTAAGAATATAGATCTTTGGAGCAAGGTAAGTATTCCTAATACTGCAAACCATAATGTGATGCTTGAAAAGTCATCGAGAGCAAGTTTTAATAGCTTCACACATCTGGTATATTATTACAGGCTAATGGATTAAAAATCTTGGATTGGTAGTTCTAAAACAGCAGGAAAATGTTATTCAAGTAGCCTGACTTAATCTTAAATTCTTACTAAGATTTTCATCTTTTAAAACAAAACTTTAGAACTTATTGTGGTGACATTTGATCTTATATACTACACTTGATCTTAGCCAAAAGGCCGAGAAGCGATCGATCTTATATATAGGCATAATAATTTTTTTTTGGTGGTCTCTCACATTTCCTGAGTGAGTGTTTGTTCATTGAGATCATCTCTAGCTCAGTTTCGTGATACATCCATGTGTATCTGTAATTATGTATTCCTGTATGCAAATGGTACATAGACCAACCCACTGCTTTGTAAAGAAGTCAGTTGCTTTTTATGGCAGAAGAACAGTTAATGATTGCATGAAAAATATCAGCCCAAGAAGATCAGACCTTCTAAACATACTAAAGTCCAAAGTTTAAATATGTTGTGTTTTGTATGTTTGGTGCCAAGGTTGAATCCAGAGCCTTACATACGCTAGGCAAATCAGGTCCACTTTTTTTTTAAATATAGTTCCATACGGTTCTCTAGTATCTAATATCACTACAGCTGCCGTTCAGACTTTGTACTTGGTTTTATTATACAGTTGGGTTATGTATATAGCCCATGGAGACATTCACTGGTATATTCTTTAACTGTGTCTGTTCACATTTTTACTAAATACTATAACTGTCTCGCATGTTTTCTGCAGCTACAGTCTCTGTAGAATTTACTAGTAGTCTTTTTGTGTGTTGCTTGATAGACAGCCTATAAAAAGCTGTTTTTCTTTTTAATCTTACCTGCCCTTTGTTTGGACTGCCGTTTAGTGAAGTGTTTCATGGTGGCATATGATCAGTCATGTTCTTTTCCGTATTAACCAACAAATGATCCAAGTGACTGACATTTGACTTTTATTAACGCTAATTATGTATGCCAGGATAAGCTCAGCTGTAGACCACACATGGTAGTCCTGACCCTTATCATTTTGGACAGTTACTGTATGCTTCTGCTCTGTCTTCAGCCTAAGGATTTATGGAGTCAAATGCTGTTCATGGTTAGAAGGCAGTATTATAGGTATATATTAATTTTGATTATAAAGTGTATACTTGGATTTTTTAAGTTAAAAATTTGTCATAGAATTAATGCTAAGAAATAAACTTGTGTATAATTTTAATGTCTGTGAATTGAATTGATAAGAATCTGAACTCAAACACATTTGAATCTTTGACTCATTTTAAAAACTCATTTAAGTGATTGAAAAAATGTCACTGAGAAAAAGAACATACTATTTTCTGGTCCAGCACATTTTACTTATTATTTTCCTAGTATTTTATTCAAAAGGGGGCATTTGAACCGGTTGGAGTGGGCTCTGAGCACTAATGAGAAGTAATGCTGTACAGTCCTGAAGAGAGTCTTCTGGTTCTTGGAACTAGCTTTGAGTATTTAAATTCAACATGAAGAATCACTTTAGAGCCTTTCTTTGTGATGTTTCATAAAATGCTACAGTTTTCCTTAGTGTGTTTTTTAAATTATTTAAAATTTGTTATTTAAAAACAAATGACCTCTGTGGTGGGGATTGCTGTGACACAGAATAATATCTCAGTGGGGAGATATTATTGAAATTATTTCAAGAATTTAATTTCATTTTGTTTTTGTTTGCTCCTCTTGCTACGATGCACGGATTTTCTCTCTTACCAGATAACAGAACTGTTGTACAAGAACGGACGTTATTGCCAAGACCCTCCAGGATCAACGGGTAGCGTTTCTATTTAGATGATTGTAACTTACCCACAAACCCATTTTTCTGTGTAGTGTTGGGCCAGAAGGATTACAGCACTAAACACTCTGATTTTGAAAGTAAAATGTGAAAACACTTGATTCTAATAAGCTGTATCAATACCTACATTTTGAGATCTCTAAAGTGTATAGTTTTATTATTTTCGAAGACAGAATGTAGCCTTTGGGGTGTTCTGATAGCCTCTGTGGAACTAAGTCTAGAAGCCAGTGGGTCTCAGTGTCTGTATGATTTCAGCATTTTGTAGGTGTGGTTAATTTTATGCACAAAGTAGGAAAAGGTCTTAGATTTTTTACTTAAATATAACTTACTACCTAAAAGACATAATTCAGGCATTTAATGAGTCAGGACTGTATAGTTTTCTATAAGAAAGTCCCCTTCTTGAAAGTTCAAACCTCCTCTTGGAGGCATTAACACATGGCCGTATGAATTTTATGCTTGAATGCATAAGAAAATGACTGTTGTTACTGAACATCTTTGTTAATCTTGGATTTTCATTGGCTAATAGGCAGCTCTCCATGGGATTACTGTGTCTGCTCATTAACAGTAATGTAACTTTCTCTGCTCAGTATTTATCAGTCATTTCTAATTTTCAAAATATTGTCTACAAAAAATTAGTATAGAAATATGTGAAGACATTTATTTACACTCACTCCTGACACTACCTCTGGACAGGAGGGGTGAGGCCTTGGGCAGGACCACTTCTGTCACAGAGTGGTGGAGAAAATAGTTTGAAATAAGATTCTGTACTGAAAAGCTGTCACTCGGTCTGAATATAATTAATATTCCTTTCACTCACCAGTTAGATATGTGCTCCCAATCCACATAATCTCTATGCCTCAGTGATCATTGTTGCCATTTCAGAGCCTCTCATCAGGGTGACATCTCACACCAAAATGATTTCTTATAAATTAATCTTGATAACATGACAGTCTCGGTAATTTCAGTAGAATGCTTTCCCTTGGTTCTTTTCTACAGAAGCTGTTGGCTATTTTCTTTATAACTTGATTGACAGCATGAGTGACTCAGAGGTACAGGCCAAGGAGGAGCATTTGAGACAATACTTCCATCAGCTGAAGGAGATGGTACCATTTCATTTTTGCTATATAATGCCTGTCCTGCCTGACATGTGTATCTATTAGATTTGAAATTGCTGCTTTTAAGTACAACCAGACCACTTCTCAATGACATGCAAGAGTTAGAGACTTAAATTATGTCTGAGATAATTTCTCTTAGACAAATTTCAGTTTGGTTGTCTAAAACTCGGTGTTTTCTTTGTCCCCCACCCCCACCCCAATTTCTTTCTCACAGAGTGTTAAAGTTCCTGAAAGCATCTACAAAGGCATTCGCAATTTGCTGGATAACTACCATGTCCCTGAATTGATCAAGGTGTGTGAGTGTAAACAGCCAACTTTGTTAAATGCTTCATCTATATGTAGAGACTTGTTACAAATCTCATTTAAATTTAATTTGGAGTGACGTAATTTTTTCCCAATAACAACAGTAAAAATAAAGCTTATATTGATTGTTAGTAGAAACTGTTTACACATTAAGGAAACTTCTAAAGTAATTACAGTGGGTAATGCAGAATAGAATCCTACAAGTTTTTAACAAAGTAGCATTAAAATGCTTTTTCAACATTAAAATGGGGTGAGACTTGCAGAATTTACCTTTGATATTCACTAACAGTTTTTTATCCTGTGTTTTCTAATTCTGTACAAAATTTGGTCCCAATTTTAGGATGTTAAGGTGCTGGTTGACAATGAGAAGGTAGATTCTCGAAAAGTAAGTGTGTTTTGCTTCTGTTTTTTGTTTTTCTCTTGTTTTCTTTTTCCAGACAAGGTTTCTTTCTAGTGTTGGAGCCTATCCTGGAAGTAGCTTTTGTAGACCAGGCTAGCCTCGAACTCACAGAGATCCACCTGCCTCTGCCTCCCAAGCGGTGGGATTAAAGGCGTGCGTCACCACTGCCCAGTGTGTTTTGCCTTTTTTTTTAACTGCATCCAATTGAGCATTCCAAATAATGTCCCTGTAAAATTGTCTTGTATATCTCTGAATTGGTAAAACTGTCCCCCATCTCAGAAAAACCAACAGACAGGTCAGGTCTATGATACTTGCATTTGCATATAATCTTGGGAGTCATAAGCCCCTGGTGTCCATTCCATCTGCAGACCCCAAGATTAACACCCTTGCAGCATTTCTAACAGTTCAGAAAGCCAGCTTAGAGGGGAGAATAATGAGGGCTGTATTTTCTTTTCATAGTAAACTTGTTTTTCCCATGTAGTCTCATCAACTTGCCTCATCTGATTTGGAATCAACACTTGAAAAACTAAAAGCTGAAAATCAGCCTGTAGGAGATGTCCTGAAGCAGCTCATCCTGGTGCTCTGTGCAGAAGAGGTAACATTTTAACACCTCATGCTCTTAGGGTGAAATAGTCCACATAGACCACCGAAGTCCAACCTAATATAATGTTTATGATTTTTACACTTTATTATTATGTGTCATGCTGAGAACAGAGCAATTAAATGAAAGGTTAACTAATTTCAGCGACTCCTTGAATGGCATGTTTTCAGGTTGCTGTAGTTTGTTTATGATAATCTGCAAAGTGAATGATAGTAACAGCCGTGATAGGTTTATCATACATGCCAAATGTCCTTTCAAGCCATGGCTCCGGTCTCTCATATCTAGATTGTCAAGCAACTGATACATGCAGTAGTCATTTGCAAGTCAAATAGACTGAGGTTGTTAATGCAGGGATTGAAATTCCATTTTCCTGCTAGGAGAAAGCTTTCTGAGATAAAGGGTCCCTTGCCTTCTCCAGCAGGCATGCAGCTGTACTTTGTGTTCATGTTAGCATATCTGCAGTTTGTAGGGTATCACTGCACTTTTTAAAGTTTCTTGTTCAATATTATTATGCCTGTTATTTGTGGGTAGAAACACCGTGACTAACTTTGAGATGGCATCATGGCTCTGTTACATTCTTTTTTTTTTTTTTTTTTTTTTTTGGTTTTTCAAGACAGGGTTTCTCTGTGGCTTTGGAGCCTGTCCTGGAACTAGCTCTTGTAGACCAGGCTGGCCTCGAACTTATGGAGATTCACCTGCCTCTGCCTCCCAAGTGCTGGGATTAAAGGTGTGCGCCACCACCGCCAGGCTGGCTTTGTTACATTCTAAAACAGATTTTGTCACATCACTTGTATATTGAAATACTTTGAGGAACTTTTCAGTTATGTGTATTTCCAAGTCTGGAAATTAGCCTCTTAAAAGGCGGATTAAGAAACCATTTATTTTTAAAGTAATGTTAACTTTTCCTAAACTCTGAACACCACAACAAAAAAAGATGTTATTTTTGCCTTTGTATTATTTTCTTCTTTTTCACTAAATCCTTTTATTTTAGAATATGCAAAAAGCCCTTGAAGTGAAAGCAAAATACGAATCAGATATGGTTATTGGTGGCTATGCAGCTTTAATAAATTTGTGCTGTCGACATGATAATGCAGAAGATGCATTGAACTTGAAACAACAATTGTAAGTACCCTGGCACGGAAGCAAGTCAGCCAGTACCTGAAATGCCCTTGATGGATTGAGTGTTACTGACATAAGTAATTTTTAGAAATTCTTTTGTTGTCAGTGGTTTTTTTTTGTTTGTTGGTTGGTTTTTAAATTTTGTGCTAGAAAGTCTCTCTAGCTAACTAATTATGACATTCTTTCTTCAGTGTGTCTCTTCAGTATAGTAAGACCTTCTAGTTCTCCAAGCCAAGGACTGGCGATGGGAACGTTCTTATAAGCTGTAATATCTTTCCCTTTCTATATATGTACACAAGATTCTGTTGGTTCTAAGGAATCATTTGTTTTGTACTTAAAGATTTATGATACGGAAACAAGTCGTGTTAGGTATTTGAATGTCTGCAGTGAAAGCTGGAATCATGAAAAGGGCTGTAAAGGCAAAGTGCGTCTTCAGTGTTTCCCTGTGCAGTGAGGCAGTGTATGTGGTTCTGCATGTTTACTTCTGCAACCACCTGTCTGTAATTAAGTTTGGATTGACACATGGTTTCAAACATGTTATATGTCAGAGCCAGTATCATAACAGATTCAAGCTGTCTGATTAGCTTCGGACAGTAATAAAATGAATATGACTATCCTTTCTCAGTTACTTGACTTAATGTGACTTATTTTATAGTGACCGCTTAGATCCTTCTGCTGTTCTTGACACTGCCAAGTATGTAGGCCTTGTGAAAGTATTGGGAAAGCACGGCAAGCTTCAAGGTAAGCTTGCGGACATAGAAGAAATACGCGATGCCAGTCTTTGCCACTGGAATAACACGTGAATTGATATTAATGGTATATCATGTCGTACAAAGAGCTTGAACACTTTGCATACAAATTTGCATGTGAATCCAACCAGAGCTGCATGGACAGTGTAGGCCATTAGTTTTAATGGATTGGCAAGCTTGTCATTTACATTTGCACAGCTCAGTGCCTTTTGCATTTCTGCAGCTAGTTTTTATTAGCATTGCTGTTTGGATTGCATTTGAAGATCATGACTTATGGCACAATTTACTTATATGCCTGCACTAATGGCTTTGTTTTTGCTTAAAGAGATCTGAAGGCTGAATATAAAGCCTGTAAACATAACCTGGTAGATAGGAGTCTGAACTGTGCAGTTTTGTCTTAACCCTTTGGAACATTAACAAAATGTATATTTTAGTTGAAAAAGCAAATTTGATTACATGTATTATTTGCATGCTCTAATTTTCTTTTTAAAAAATTGCTAAGCTTAATAATATAATGAATTGTACTTAATAATCCAGTCTTCCTATTGCAGGTTCTTGATATTCCTATCAGCTTTGTATTGGAACTTCCTCTTTATTTTTTTTTCCTCTCTTCGATTTTTGGAAGAAACAGAAGAGGAAATTACTTGATTTGAATATTGACATTTTTCCTACGAAGACTTTCTAACACGAATTGACTTTTTTTTTTAATCACTTTTTGTAAAGTGGTCAAAACATTTTGTCTGTGTAATAATTAAGAACAAACATTGTAAAAATGCTTTTATTTCATATCATAAAATGTTTGTTTCTGCCTTCCTAATGAAGCTTAATGAATCTAATGTATTAACATGCAGTCTTTTGGAAAGCTTTCATTGGCTCTGCTTGGCTAATTAGTATCGACATAGCAAACAGGCCCTATCGGTATCAGACCATTAGTCTGGCTGTATATACAGTGTAAACACATCTTTATTATCTGGCCTCCTGACAAGCCATCTGCTGAAGAAACAATGGTGTGATTTAGCAGATGTTAGCTCTGAACGATAAAAGCATCCATTTAGAAGGATCTTACAGCTACAGGGCAGACCATGCAGGGCTATGTGGTACAGAGTGGGCACATGGTCCCTATCTATAATTTGTAGTCAAAGTTGCAGGGAAATGATAAAACCATGCTATTGTGGATTTATAATTGTAGTCTCGTTTAGAAATGCAAGTAGTAATTAACTTGAAATCGGCATTATACACTAGAATTTACATTCCTGCCGGGCTTGAAATGCTGTTTTAATAGCAGTTTGTTTTCCCTACATGAAATTACCTAAGGGTCTTTTGTGTTACTTCATTGTAGATGCTATTAACATTCTAAAGGAGATGAAAGAGAAGGATGTAGTTATCAAAGATCCAACAGTCACGTCCTTTTTCCACATCCTAAATGGCGCAGCTTTAAGAGGTGAAATTGAAACAGTAAAACAGTTGCATGAATCCATCGTGACTCTTGGGTTAGCAAAGCCATCCACCAACATAAGCGTTCCATTGGTCACTGTGCACCTGGAAAAGTAAGTGAATTGAATTTTGGATGTTGGAATTACAAGAGTGAGCCTAATTGTTTTGGGATTATGATCCGCCAAGTGCTCTGGTGACGTGGAAGCCTTCAGTGTCATTTGCTGGTGAATAAGTGTATCAAGGTAGGCTAGGCGTCCCTTCAGACATCAGCAGCCTGTGACTTGTCTGTCTTACCTGTCAGTGGAGGTCTCTGGTGACTGTTTTATTAAGGAAGTTGTAATGGTAGTACATGAAATTGTATCTGTGGTTGGGCACGTGGTGGCAGACACCTATGATTCCAGTACTCTGGCAGTTGAGGCTGGAGGCTTATAGGAAGTTGAGTCCAGTCTGGGCTATATAGTCAGTTCTTAGGCCATCCTTTGAACAACACCCAAACTCCAAAACCTAAAAACAAGTCAGGTGCAGTGACGCACGCCTTTAATCCTAGCACATGGGAGGCAGAGAATGGCATATGTCTGTGAGTTCTGGGCCAGTTTGGTCTACACATTGAGAGCCCTGTGTCTAAAGAAATAAATATGTAAACATGTTTCCTCTAAGTTTTGGATCTAATAAGTGCTGGTTATTAATGAATATAAGAAATAGGGATCCTCTGGATTTTTCCTATTATACCCCATGATTATTACCCAGGTAATAAACAGAGACCTCTCGATTTGTTCTTCCTCGTTTGGTATTCAACCACCATGTACCAATATAGTTATTTGAAAAATATTTCTCTTTATGGGAAAATCAATTTTGTTGGTAAGGCAAGATTTTCTGAGGTTGAAAATTTCTCCTTTGCAATGAATGCCCTTGTTGGTGCCTAGGTTAAGGTGTTGTTTGTACAGTGAGTCTTAGGGTGTATTTTAGGAGAAAAAATTGTTATAAGATTAATTTAGCACCTCTTACCATCTTTTTCTTTTAGATTTGTTTTAGTTTTGAATATTTTACCTGTTTATCTTCTATTCCGTGGCTAATGTCGTTTGTAATCTGCTTCTTTTGTGATTAGGGTTTCCTGATTTTCCAGACAAACTGACTTTATTATTTTTTTCTGACTTTATATTTTAATTGTTCTCATTGTCTCTCTTAATTTCTGGTAGTGTTAGTTTTATTAGGTAGTATAGTGACTGTGTATATGACTGATAGTTTTGGGTTTAAAATATAGAATTGAAAATATTTCTTCTAGCTAGCTTTCTTTTTGGAAATGTATATTTGTACATTTGGATTATGCATATACTAAGCAATTGCTTAACTATCCAGTCATAACAGCTACCAAGTTAGATGATTGTACAAATGTTCACCTTCACAATCTCAGCTTCAAGAAATAGTGACTCAGACACTTGCTGTGTTACTGAGTTCTCATACTCACAGCCAACTTTAAATAGAAATCCTGTAATTAATATTCTTCCTAGTGGAATTTTTTGATTGTTTTAAAAGCCCATCTCTGCAAATTACATATGGAACTCTACACAGGGATTTGAAAGAAATGGGCCCAGTGCCCAGAAGAATTAGGCCCTCCTACACTACTGGGCAAAACCAAATAACTAACAAAGAAAACGAGGTCATGTCAGAAGAGTATGTTACAAACGGGAGAACTCTGAAGACAGAGACATGAAAGGTTTCCAAAGGAGGCCTGCAGATGAGGCTATGAGCCGGGGGCAGTGGACATAGCACGGGCTGTGCTAACCTGGAGTTCAGCAGCCCCATGTTCCTGGTGGTTTAGAACAGTAGATATTTCTCCCTCTCACATTGGCTGTCTCTGTTAGCTGGGCTGAGGAAATCTAATCAGTACCTTTTTAAAGGGTGTTGTTGTATGCAGATATTTACAGAAGTTATCACTTGAGAGAGTTTTTCTTTGTTTTTGTGTTATTCTGCTTTATTGTCTTTTTGTTTTTACAGAGAGGGCTCCATGACAAGGTCTTTCTGTTTGTACTGTCATACTAAAAACATTATGTTGCCTGCCCTAGATTTATGGGAATAATAAAGATGAAACAAAGGAAACTTTATATTTATAAAACTACCAAAAAAAAAAAAACACCCCTCTGGTAGCATTTCATTAGTAAAAACTGAGATAAAATACTGACTTTGAAATTTTTATTCAATTATATTTTGTCTGACTGATAGAAGCTAGCTAATTAATTCAGAGTCATGACAAGTACCAGGATTAACTACACCAGGCTATCCAAACCGGCACAAGTATTTGATTTGATTTAATAACATTGACTTTTCAGTAATATCACATAATTGACTCCAGCAGGTTATGAGCTGATCTGCAAAATGAGCCATATTTATTTAAACTTGGGATAAAATTATGAAAACAGTTTTAGAGCATCATTTTAAAAATCTCCATTGTCATTTATTTTCAGCATGTTACTGCAAAAGACTAAAGGGGATATCATTTTCATATTACAGTTGTAAAGCAAGTCTTTAAGATTCTGCCAGCTTTCGATCTGAACTGATTTTTCAGTATTTGGATAAAGCACAGGAGAAGTAATACTGTTAGATTGTGTTCCTTATATACTGTAAATGCTTTGTGGGTTTGGAAAGAGTGCATTTTGTTTATATGCATTTGACAAGGGAAAGCACAGTAGTCATAGGTTTACATAATTATAAATAATTTGGTAAATGTCCTGCTTTTAGACTATCCATGAAATAATACTTAACATTGAACAGGAAAGAGAGTTAAATTTTTGTGTGCTTCCTATTGCTAGTCTTTAATCCCTTTATTTACATGTAGTCCAGTTGAATGTTCCTTTAAATGTTTTGTCATAAATTTCATCTATTTTACTCAACTCCTAATTGATTCGGGAGAGTTCTTCTGTTATTAAAGCAGAAAGGACTTGTTTAAAATGAGTGAACATAGCTTTTAAATAGTCTTCATGCTGTTAAAGAAAATGGAGTTAAAAGTGTGTGATGCTGTTTGAGATTCACATGTCTCCTGTGATCCATGGAGTTTTGTTACATGTGGGAAGGAGCCGAGGCTGCATAACTGAATTGTACTAAGTACAGATGATCAAAGCGCTATAATTTCTGCTTCCCGTTAAGGAGTTTTTGTGTGTGCTGATTTATGCTCATAATTTAGAGATGCACGGATGTTGTTCATTTCTTTTCCCAGAACTGTTGCTAAATTAATACTGAGTTCTTCATAAATGTCCTAATTTCCATAAGGTGAACTTGTAAAAATTTAGATTTTTAAAACAGTGTAGCCTGACTACATATATGTTACATAAATGAGAGGCACACTTCTAAATGCTGGTTATTCTGTGGTAAACACTCCCCTTCAATTTGAGCGTCTTCATTTGTACTGGATACTTTTATTATATGTGGGAATGCTGTCTTCCAGAGTAAAACTCTTCACATGTTGAAAGGAAATTAAGGAGGTTTGGCTCTTTTACTCCATTATTGCAATTAAGAATTTAGCATCATCAGTGCCAAAGGACAAAAAGTGTTTCATTTGCCCGAGGGGACAGGACAGTGATAAGATGATTTTTCGTCAAGGATCATTGGGTCGTAATTAAGTTACATTCATGGCTATTGCTTTGTGAAGGATGATTGGTAAATGACAGGCTTCATGAGCTTCTTATGGACAGTGTGCAGTGAGGGTTTTTTCTCCCTCTGTCAGAAAATCCTGTTGAGCCTGATAATGTAAATGTGGCATTTTACTCTGAACAAAAGAGCAGGGAAATGAGCTATCTTGTCTAATCATTCAGTTGTTTAACACCGACTTCCAGTTTAGACTCAATTGGCTGGAAAGCACTTGACATGTGAAGTTAGTGCTGCTCCGAGCGCATGTTTGAGTAAATTTTAAAGTAAGTGACAGCTAAATTGTACCTAGGGAAATTACAAAGCCTTCAACACAGTTAATTTTTGGGGAGGATTAGTTGTAATTGCAACACCAGTCTCCTTGAAGATTTCTCATTTATAGATGATGAACAGGGAAAAACAAAAAGAAAACCCTTGGCTCTTCCTAGGTGCTGGTCTTCTGGACAGAGCAGTGTTCCTGAAGGCAGTGATTCTCCTCACCTCGTTCTAAGCACAGTTTGTTTTTAGGCTGTCTGACTTTTTGTTTGTTTCTTTTTTACATGCCACCCACCTCCACCTTGATCTTCTTGTTTCCAGTGATTTCTGATTTGAGGGCTGTTTAATCAGTAAGCCCTTCAGTAAATTGCTATTTTACTAATATTTTATGCATAATGGTGAAGCACTTTATTCCAATTAGAAACCAGTATTTGTCATATTTTCTGTTACTTAAATTATGTAGCCACCTTGGATTCAAAAGTTATTTCCTACAGTTGTGTGAGGAGACTAAGTCGTAAGCTACAGATGAGAATAGGCGGTTGTCACAGGCCTCCTAGGTGGAGACAGCATTGTGTGGAACACATTGTATGCCAGCATTCACGAAGGGCTGTCAGTGAGATCCTGTCTCCCGGTGCCTCACAGAGACATTTCTGGGATGGGCGAGCGCTTCCTAAGAGTGTGGAGCACAAGTTTGCACCTGATCTAGTGTATGTTCTTCTGTCATTGATATAGCACACTTTCATTTCCTATTAAAGACTAAAATAATGGACAACATTAGATTTACCATGTGAGCAAGCATCACAAGTGCTTTTCAGTTTTGTGCACTCATGCAAATATATAATTTATATTATGGTCATATTTTCTGTAAAAATTGAAATACAGACTCTAAAATGAATATTGAATGGGCCGCTCTGGTTAATAACTGCAACTTTTTGAAGCTGTCAGGTGTGTAGTCTATTAGGAATGTGTATGTGTCCTTAAAATTCAGAATGACAGAGTCATCTTTTCTCTAGTTTTATCTTTATTTCACATGACTTGGTAACACTTGTAAATTTTCATCAGTCAAAATACTGCTTTTCAAAACTAACTGCTTTTTTTTCTTAACATAGTTTCAATTATGAGAATTATTTTTTGTGATCCTCAATATATATTTTAAACAGGGTTTCTGGTTTTTAAAGGTAATGCAAAATATATTTTTGTCTTAGAAATAATAGTGTGTCGTGCAGTGGATAGTGTGTCGTGCAGTGGATTTGTGTGTGTGTGTGTATGTATGTGGGAGAGAGATTTGGTTTGTTGGAACAGTGGTTGGAATTTGGTTTCTGTGGATAGACTTTACAGTTGTATACAAAACCCAAGGGACAAAATAGACTCAGAAACAACTGAGTCAACTTTTGAATATAGATTTAATATAGTAGAAGTTTTTTTTCCAAAGGACTATTGCTTCTAACTACATTTTCTAGTCATTTCTGGTCTGCCAAGTATATAAAGTGATCATAGAGTACTGTAGGTCGCAAGATCCTGGCAGTCTGCTGGCTGGTAATGTGCTGATCCGCATTTGGTCTAGGGAGTATTTTCTTCCTCTGTTTTGCTAGTCTTAGTGTTTTCATTCTACTTACTAAGTATCAGTGGTGTTAGAATGACACACATCCATGACATATGACCCAGCAAAGATTAAAACGAGCTGGGAACCCAAAGGAACCACTTCAGTGGTACAGCTCTCTTCACACCACCACCCACAGGGTGCAATGACAGGCACAGACAGCGAGGAGGCAGCTAGCTGTTTACTATAGGTCTGTGCAGTTATAGGAGGGTTTTGTAGATTGAATCTCTCCTGTCGGCAGCCTCAGGAGTCGTAACGTTGGTGTTTAAAATGACTAACATATATGAATTATTTCCTTTTTTCTATTCTTGTCTTTTCTGTTGTTCTGGGCATGTATAATCTTCTGAAGCATATATTTGGAGACCGAGGACTATTAACATGTCGCTTTGATTGACAGTACGTTTATTCATTCATTTATTGATAGTTTTGACCTAATGTAGGGAAATACAGTTGAGACAGTGCTGTTCTGGTTTGGGAGTCAATTTGAAAAAGCAGACCTTGCTGTTTAAAAACATGATTGTGTTAGTTTTCCTCTTAGAGATGTGTTCTTAGTTTTCCGTGAAGGGGAATTGTAGAAAGGCAGTACATGAGCCTGTGTCTGAAGCTAGGGAAAACACTGATTATATGAAGCCTATAGTATATGTGGTAGCACTATAGCATTTTTTATATGACAGTAATCTAGCCCGCAACATCTACTTTCGGGTTTGAAATTAACCTGTAATTTAGTCTTCACCCCAAATGACAAAAATTCAAATGACTCAGTGGGGTGCCAGGAGATGCACTGTAAACAGGACCAGTGCGGGGTGCAGCTGACTTGGCTTAACTCATGCTCCTTTCCCACCTTGTGAGCACCTCTGCATTTTACTTTCTTAGCACAGTTTAAAAATCTTTAATCTAGATACCATAGTAATCTCATCTAGGGTGACAAGCATTTGTATAATGGGCAGAATGTAAGGCTTTTATCAGTACATTGTGAAAGGCTTTCTTCAGTGAGAATTGTTGGCATGTGTAAGAAAATGTTTCTCCAGGAGTCTCTGGTTGTCACAGAGTACACTTTTTGTCTATGTTGTGAGCAGTGCCTTAGAAACATATGTCTCGCTCTCTTTTTTAATGTGTAGTCTCTTAAAACAAAGAATTGCCCTGAAAGCAGTGGTGTTTTCACAGCATAGTATGTAGCAAAGTGCTTGGGCTGGGAGGCCAGGGGCCTGCTCCAGGGTCACCATCTGCTTATTCCAGTCTTCAGGCAGAGTCATGATCCTAGAGGCTTTATTGACTCTTCTTTAAAAAAAGGGGGGGGGGGCGTCTGACAGAATTGCGTCTGCTACCTCTATACAGGCTCTTCTGGGCCCTGTGCACATTTCACACTCACTTGCCCTTTCAAAGGGAAAGGGACTTTTGAAGACCCACGAAAATACCTTTCAACATGCTTAAGAAACTCCGATTTAGTAAAATATCTTTTAAGTACTACATTTACAAAGGTGCCACAATTTACAATAAAGTAGTGTTTTCAAGGCTCCCTTCTAAAGGCAAAAGTTCAGAATTGTATAGTTCACTGATCAGTAAAAACACCCTAGTTTTAGGAGGGACTGTTTTTGTACTTCTGAAGCCGGGGACTGGCCATTTCCTGCTCACCTATACGGCTGTGGGACGGAAGGTGCTATGAAAGTGTTACCAAGTGCTTGCAGGTGCCTGCCAGTCTGAAGCAGTGGCCGGTTCCAAAGGGACCTAAAGCAGTGAGGAAGACAGTGTGACAGTAGTCCTTGTGTGTGGAAATAGCAGCCTGATACCAGTTGACTATACATACTCAGATTGTATCTATACAAAATTAGAAAATGCCTTCATTTCCAACCCCCCACCCACAACACTCTTTAAGAAGCAAAGTAATAAAGACAAAGCGGGGAAAGCAATGTGTCTGTCCACATGTTTAAAGCAAAGGCTTGTCCTGCCTTCTTCATGTGGGCTCAGGGGTTTTGTCTCAAGTGTGGTATTGACCCCTTGCTCATTACATATCTGTGGTGTTTCTGGGAGCCTAAACTGAATCTAGATATATTTTTTTCTTCATCATCAATTTATTTTTCCAAGGGATGATTTACCTGCTGCCCTTGAAGCCAGCATTGACTGCCATGAAAAATATAAAATATTACCGAGGATTCATGATGTCTTGTGTAAGCTAATAGAGAAAGGAGAGACCGATTTGATCCAGAAAGGTTAGTGACTACCCACCGTTTTCTTCTTGCGTCTTTAGTCTAAATGTGGAGATGTGAAAGGAAAATGTAAGAGCAGGCGAACACCTCCTGAGAAACTGTTGTTCTTCTGAGAGGAAGTGATTCTAGACATTTGAGAACCTCTGGGTTTCAATGGCCGTTCCTTTGGTAGGATTGTCCTCTGTTCTTTCAAGTGCACTCTGTTAGTGATCTGCCTTGAATGTACAGAACCTCACTGGGTCCCTTTAGCGCTCGTTTTCAGTATTTAATGTCATCAATAAGTGCTATCAGATAAGGACTATGACAATAAATTAGATAAAGCTATCATCTTTTTAGTCATTTATCTAGAATTTCGTGTTATTGTCTTATGTTTTTCTCATGATCTGTGTGTTTTTCCTGCCCTGCTGTCTAGCGATGGACTTTGTGAGCCAAGAGCAAGGTGAAATGACAATGCTGTATGACCTCTTCTTCGCTTTCCTGCAGACAGGAAATCACAAAGAGGCCAAGAAGATCATTGAGGTATGATTTTAACTTTGCTATGCTAAGTACAGCTATTTAGACTCTTTAGTTAATTATCCTGTTCTGATTCATGTTAGTAGAACTCAGTCCCGATAATTTCAGGAGGAGGTAGCTCGGCCAGCTTTGTTGTGTGTAGCCACAGCTCAGAAAAGGCAGTCTTCTTGTATATTCATTTTTTTTTCTCACTTAGCTAAATTCACTATTATATATCAAAATGTTATTTGCATATTACATCTTGAATTGTGAAACAATTAAATTAAACTGGTATTCCTGGGTGTAAAGTTGCTAATCCTCTTTGCCAAAGAGTTCTTTGTTCTTAAAAGCAGTAGAATTCAATTTACTGCGGACCGGGCGCATGTTTACTTATAATGCTTGTCTACAAGTTAATCAGCCAAACAAGTACTGTCTGCAGTGGTTTGGTATTTAATTATTTAAATGTCCTTTCTTTTCCCTCTTTTTATTTTTTTATTTTTTTGTCCCCACTATGGTAAGCAGCTTATAGGAAATAGGTGACAAACCTGGTCTCTTTGGGATTAGTATATTTTATCTACAATTCACTGAAATTTTTCTTACTGGAATTGATAAGACAGCGGCTAACATAGTCTGTCCATTTGGTGATTAATTTCATTATCAAACAATTCCTACTCTAGTAAGAAAGCATCCACAGTAGACGTGGTACATTAGGAAGAATGACGCTGTGTTTCTGAAAACACTGCATCCTAAACACCTAAGGACTGACATTGCTCCAAGGCTGCTACCCCGTTGTCCCAGGTTGGCCCTTGGTCTCCTTATTTTTATATAAATTATCCCTGGTCATGGGACTGAAGATTTAGACACATGGCGTCATCACTGTATTTTCAAGACAGGATCTCACTGTTTAGCTCTGGCTACTTGAGCTCACTGTGTCGAGCAGAATATTTGAACCCAGAGACCCACCTGCCTCTGCCTCCCAAGTGCTGGGATTAAAGGTGTGTGCCTCCATGCCTAGCTTGTATCTTCAAATGTTTTTAAAGAAGAAAAAAAAATGTAATACAGGAGATAGTGAAATTAATTCAGAACTTTCTTCTGTTTTTCTCTGTCTGGTCTGTCTACATGCCTGTCAGTCGTAGGCAGTACTTTTTAAATTCAGATAGTTAATTTGTATTGTCTAGAAAATGGTTTCAGTAGATTTGAAGGTAGAAGCACAGTCTGCCTCCCAGGTGTGATGCTCTGTGTGGCACTGTGCATGGGCCACTCACTGAGGCAGAGCACTGTGCCCCTTGTTCTGCAGTGTAAGCAGGGACCAATAACAAAGGCAGAGGCCTGAGAGTGAGTTTCCTTTACCATCTACTAAGCTTTCCTCAGCTGCCTTATCTACAAGAAGGAGTGGGGTATCTGTCTGTAAGACTCAGTCACATGGCGTGTGTAAAGTAACTTGCACATTTCCTGGATCATGGTGAGTGATCAGGATCAATTCTCTTTGCCCCTCAAAGGTAGGGATTGTTTTGTCTCCTTTCTATATGATTTCAGTGTAACATCACACTGAAATATCACATCCTTGTATCACATACTTAACATAAAGTATGTGATTGTCATGTAGGTAAAGCAAGAGAAGTCTGGCTTTTAACACTTTCCAGCTTTGCCCATATGGGTCAGTTAGGAATGACTGTTAAACAGTAGATGCGTATAAAATTAGTCAGAGATAAAGAATTCTGTGTAGGAGCTGAGGAGATGGCTCTGCAGATAAAGTGCTTGTCTTGTAAGCATAACGATCTGAGTTCACATCTCCAGCACCCATGGAAAAAGCCTGTATGACAACATTTGCCTGTAATACTAGCATTAGAAGGCTGAGCAGGAGAATTCTTGGTCGTGACTAGCCAGCCCGTCTAGCTAATTAGTGAGCTCCAGGTTCAGTGAGGGACACCATCTGAGGAAATGAGGAGAAGAATAAACCTCTGGCCTCCACATATACAAGCATAGGCACACACACTTGCATGGAACACACATGCAGGCACACACACACACAGAGAAAAATAAAAAATGACCATAGAATCACGGCAGTGGCCGGGGACAAGAAGGGACAGCGGGGAGTGTGATCTGTGAGATTATGTTTTTAAAGGGTTACCTCATTGACAAGACTGAAGGGCAAGTTTGTTCCTTAGCTAATGGAGGGTTAGTTGTAACACTTTTTGTTATTAAAGTTAAAGACCTAAAGTTTTCAATGACAAAAGATACAAGCAAGACTGGATTTATGAATAACATGGCCTGTTTTGTTTGTATACTGAGCTGGTCTATGCATACATACTATGTGATACGGAGTCTTTTAACATAGACTTGTATTTTTTTTTTCACATAGATCACTATAGGAGGGTGAATTTTAGCTGATTTTTAAAAATATCTTAGGTATTTTCTGAATTCTTACAGTGAATAGCTTGTACTTGGAAAAGAATTGTTTTCTTCAAAGGGAAATAGAATGAGGATGCTATAAAATGGAGTTAATAAGTTGAGTCATCAGGAGCTGAAGTGAGCAGGAGGCTGGTGTGAGAGGAGTCTGTCTACAGCTGGAAATTGTTGACCAACCTGAGGACTTTGTGGATTCTGAGCATTTAGAAGAGTCATTTCTCCCTGCGTAGGAAATTTGGGGAGGCTCTCAGAAGGAAGTGGGTGTGGAGCAAACAGTGGTGTGTAAGTAAACATTGATGCATTAGGAAGCAGCAGAGAGGCAGAGAGGCAGCAAAGAATGGCCACTCCAGTTTGTTCTGGGACAGGCTCGTGAGAACTCTTTGGAAGGATGTTAGAAACACTGGGGAAATGGAGTAAGCCAGAGTGACAGATTCTGGGTACATACAGGAGGGTTCTGGGACATTTAAAGAGGGCTGCGGTAGTGAAGTTAATGAGGATCTCAGGGTCACAGGCATGGGAATCTAATGTCCTTAGTTAGCAAGAAGTCAGGTGACAGTACCTCCTCCCATGAGTGATGGACATGTGCTGGCTATCATCTCAAACCTCCTGGCATCTACGCAGCTACCTGTTTTGACCGATTTCTCGCTTTCCTACAGACTGGGTCAGCGAGGTAGCCCTTTACAATTTCTATTGAGTGGAGTAGTTGCTGTCAGGAAGAGTTCTGTGGAAAGGGCTATTTCAGAATAGGTATTTCTAAGAAAGTGATGTCTGGGGGAAACCAGAGGGTGGATTGGGAGCTGTCAACATAAAAGTGTTCCAGGCCAACGAGGCTGACAGTTCAGAGGCCCTGGGGAAGGACAGGGCTGCCTTTGTTGTGCCTTGTGGGACATCCAGAGGAGTGTGATCCCTCGGACGTCCACGCACTCTTCAATACCTTGCCCAGTGTCGGTATTCTTCCCTGTGCTCAACTTTTGTCCATTGTACCAGCTCATCTGCCATAGATTCACACGCTGGAGTGAGCTGCACCATTGAGGACATGCTACAACTTACTTGGTTATATCAGGAAGGGAAAGTTTGTGAAATATAGTCTGTATCTTGCTAATAATAATCAGTCATATTCCCCACCCCAAACTGTCCTGTGTATAGAGCCAGGTAGAAATTACAGGCTTACTTATTTTAAAATATGTCAAGTATAAAGACTCAATATGAATACTTAGTTATCTAGACATGTTTGCGGCCATTCTGTCCTTCTATTTCAATGACTTACTTCATTTATGTATAATTGGAATTAATGGGTTCATGTGTCTTACTTAGTACTGTAATCAACTATTCCTTCATCTCCCTGCATGAAATTCATTAAAGGCTTCTCTAAGCATTTTAACGATCACATTGTTCCATTGTATAAATGAAACACATTTCATTTGTTTCTCCCTGGAGAAAAATTTTTCACTGCTGATGAGTCGTTATTCACGTCTTCACATCTGGCTTCTTTCTTTGGTTTTCCAGCCATTATCTCTAGGTGCTTTCTTGGCAGTGAGTTAATCTAATCAAGACAGAAATGTCCAGATAGGTGAAGATTTGAGTAGAAATCAGGTCTTCCAAAATTTAGTATAGCATTCCTCTTTAGAAATTATGGTCAAATAAGATGGTATTTCGCAGGAAAGAGAAAAACAAAACGTTCCCTCATTCCTTTAGATCTAGTTTAAGTACTTCACTCACTTCCTAGCACTGGCGGGTTACAGAGCATAAAATAAAATGTGTTTTGTATGAACCACTTTGTTTTGAGACTGGAAATTAGAGATGGCATATATAGTCAGGAAAAGTTAAGTAATGGTATAAAATTTCACATAGCTTTTAAAGGTTTCCAGGAAGAAGGCTGTCATGTGTCACTGCTGGCTGTGACGGGCCAGCCACTGCACAGCTCTTGTCATGGTTACACTTTTGACTGTAATGCTAACCTCTGGGACTCAAACCTGCATCGTCACTATGCAATGTCGCGACAGCTGGGACTTTGTCATTTGTGAGCCTCACAGAAACAGCTAGGGCAAAGAAAATCAGGTAGCTGTGGAGCTTGAAGCCAGGACAGTTCCTATAGTCTCTGGTTTCTCCAGCCCCGTTCCTGTCTCCATGCTCTCCAGGCACACTGCCCCCAGCTTGTGAAGTATCAAAACAACTTTCTCTGAAGTTTGTTTCCCCCTCTGCTTGTTTCGTTTTCTTCCATTTTATTGAAACAGAGGTCAATTTGCTGTCCTCTGTAGGGGACTCTCAATTTGGTGGCTTCAGATTTAACAGTAGAAGTTTGGTTCTAGTGTAGTCTTTGTTACTCTTTTTTTTTTTCTTGATAAAAATAAAAATTTTATCCCAATTTGCTTTCTTTAATAGAGTCAGAGCTCAATCTTAGGTACACTGTGCTGAATTTAAAGCTAGTGTTACCTCTAGCTTCCAGAATCTCGCGATATGCCAGGTCTCCTGACACATCAGCTGGGAGTCTCCTTTTCTACTGTCTCCGTAACTCCTGGTGAGGAGAAGCGTGGCTGTTGACAATAGACTGTCCATTTGCTCTTTAATACACCTGCTCTTTAAGTGCATATCTGAAAGTTTCAGAGAAAGGGACAAAGACTGAAGGCTCACTGAGTGCCGCCATGAGGTCCAGTGTCCTCCCACGTCTAATCTGGCTGTAGGGGCACTGAGTGCCATGGTGCCCATTGTCATCCCACGTCTAACCTGGCCATAAGGCACAGAGTTACGTCAGCTTCTGGGGAGTCCTGTACATACATGCTTTTTACTGCACTGACTAGAGGGAGTGGCCACAGGGTGTGGTTTATTAAAATCAGTTTCTTTGGCCATTCCATTAGTATTGGCAAGAAAAACGAAAGCAAGTAAAAATTGACTGTGTCAGTCAAATTTAAGTTCATATGAAATAAAGGTTAAAATGCAGTAGAAAAATTTTAATGTCCTTCACTTGAAAATTATTTTATATTTGTCTTTATTAACATGCATAGGCATTGTGCTCATAGAAGATTATATTAAAGCTATCAACTAATGAAAACATTTTGTTTTACTTTTTGCCTATACAGTTGAGCTCAGTGTTGCATTAGAACTACAGAAAGCTGTGCTTTATGGCCCAGGAACTTGGGTAGAAACAAACATGGCAGTCTTTCTGGTTAGAGTAACTATTTAGCCTCACCGTCCATTAAGTATATTATATGTAAGGAAAATCAGAAAGGACTAGAGGTTACCTCATTAATTTAATGTGCAATAGCTGGCCTTCAATGTTAACATCCTAGTTAGAATTCAGTTCTTCCCTGTGTTTCAGTGTGTTTTCTATTGCTGCTTTCAGCTGCGGTGTTTAAACTTCAGTAAGATGCTCAGAGATAAGCCAGATGCATTGGCTGTTCCAGCAGCCTAGGAGATTTAGTTAATCTGACCTAGATGTTCTTTTGATGATTGAGGTTTGTATATGAAAACAGTTCTCAATTTCAAAATGGAGCATGGGGGGAGGTGTAGCATATACATCAGCTGTCCTGCCCGCAGCAGGGATTAATCAACCCTGAGCAGGAAGAGTTAGCACGAGGTTATGCTGTTCAGATCTTGTGGATTTGGATCAGTAATAACACTTGAAGTTGTAAGTGAATGTAGCCCTTGCATTTTCCATGTTCTAAAGAGGCTAAAGAGGATTATTTTTTTTCCCAAGGGCTTTCTATGTACATTGATGTTAATTTCACATTTGTTAAGATGTATGTGGAAAAGTAGATATGAGAGAATCCTTGAATACAGTCCATGTCTAGATGTAGAGGTTAATATCTGAAAGTGTGTTCCAATGGTCAGTTTACTTAGCGTGAGATTTTATATCCCAGAACACAGATCCTTGCATTGCTAAATGAGAGCACACACCGTAAACTCTACAGTTTCTGTCCTGCAACCCAAGCTGCAAGGGTTTCATTTAGCACTGTGCAGTGCCTTTGTCTTTAACTAGAAATACCGGGGTGCAGAGTGTGGTGTTGTGCTCCTGTGGTCGGCTACTGGAGAGGCCAAGGGAGGAGGACCACCTGAGTCTGGAGGTCAGCCAGGGCAACAGAGCAATACCTCAGTCTGAAAATACCAATAGCCTGGGATTTATAAATAAGCCCTGGTATTCTGGGGACACTAGGCTTCAGCAACCACCCAGTGGAGAGAGCAGGCACAGTAAGTACCTTCTCCAGGTTGGCACACAGCCAGGGCAGATGAGTATGTAGTTGTCTTATCTTGACCCTGTGATTGAAATGCAGTGTTCCGTGGTGAAACCCTCTTACAGATGATGCAAATGCTGTCATTACAGGCACAAATCCTTGGAATTATGTTGAAATGGTTTGTCTTTTATTCCAGTATCCAACATTGTGAAATACGTGTTTTAAGCCAGAGTTCCTGACTAAACCTTCAGAATTTCTAGTTGAGTGTATAACTAACATACGTCTCAGTTATTGAACTAAGCCAGAAGTAAGCTAACGTTCAGTGCTTAGCCAGGTTTAGATGCTAGGTAGCACATGTAATGCTTGGTAGGTAAAGTTCTTTTATTAAAGTATGTTTCTTCTAAAACTGAAAGCTGCTGGTTTTTTATTAAAATTAAGGTTCTGATTCTACATAGCAAACTAGTAAGTTTTGTCTGTTGAATCTGTTGGGGTGTTGAAGTGAGTGCGTGAAGGGTGGAACATATTAAGTGTTATGGGGGTGACTGCATGTGCATTTATATGTTTATCTTTACATATTTTTGGGTTGATTTAGTTAATTACTTATTCCTAAACTGAATAAAATGTAATCATTTTAGTATTTAAAGATTTTTGGAATGGCATGCAAGGTCCCGTGTTTAAACTCCAGTACCAAAACAAACGAACAAACATAAAACAAGATTACTGAATGAATATTGAGCATCTTGAGGTAACCTAAGTAGAAGACTATCTAGAAAGATATCTGTTAAACATGGGCTCCATTATATGCTTAGAGGTCTGTGGTCCTGGGATTCTGTACAAGTTTCCTTTAGCATGTATGTGGCAGTGAGTTCATTAGAGGAACAAACTGTCTTCCAGGGAGAGTACGGTGTGTCTTACATGTTATGTGGTGGTTCTGTTTTTCAGACTCCAGGCATGAGAGCTCGACCTGCAAGACTTCAGTGGTTTTGTGATAGATGTATTTCCAGTAATCAGGTTGGTGTTTGATTTATGATGTCTGAAGCACTTAAAACTCAGGAGTAAGTGATTGTCAGCATTTGGGAATTCACAAGATGTCCTTGTGGACGCAGTGTTCTCTCAGTGTGACTCCAAATAAATAACAGCATATTTTGTGTTCCTGGGGTACATTAGAAGTCCTAATCCTGGAGGGTTTCACCTGCCTTTCTCTACTTGGTGTGAGCAAGCTGGCAACATACAGTGTATTGTGGCAGGAGGAGATGCCCTCTCTCCAAGCTCACTACTTCTGTTCATACCGTACAGAGGCAAAGCCCTGGCACAAGGCAACACGCCATCAGGATTGTCCCCCCCGTGCTTTCCCCACTGTTCCATATGTCATCAAGATGCTCTCTGGACAGTCCTGTAGCTTAATTACTTATGTTGTGTTGTTTAATTTAAAGGGCCTTTTAAACTTTAAAACACATCTGGGCGATGGTGGTTTACACCTTTAATCCCAGCACTCGGGAGGCAGAGGCAGTCAGATCTCTGAGTTCGAGGCCAGCCTGGTCTACAAGGTGAATTCCAGGACAGCCAGAACTGAAACACAGAAAAACCCTGTTTCAAAAAACCAAAAACACAAAACAAAAACCATTTTGTTACTGTAGTAGAATACTCACAGCACAGTGATTTGGTTTTAGTGTGAGCTCCGTGAGGTTAAACAGATACACCCTTGCTGTTGTGCTTGACCCTTAGTCTGTTGGCAGAGTTAACCTGTGGTAACGTTAGCTCATTCAGAGGGTCTTTCTGCTGCTTGTGTTAACTGTAAAATACACTTTTACATGGTGCAAATCTACCTGTTAATCTTTTAAAGGTCGAAACTCTTGAAAAATTAGTGGAGCTGACCCAGAAGCTGTTTGAATGTGATAGAGACCAGATGTACTACAGCTTACTAAAACTACACAGTAAGTGACGGTGCTCCTCCTGTTGGCTCTCCAGTCTGCAGAGGCAACAGCAGGGAAGTCTGAGGGATTGTCAAATGTGAGTCTTCAACACAGGCCAAAGGGAAGGCTACCTGAGCCTTCCTGTAGAACATTACATTGTATCACTAGCTATTGTGTAATGTTTATAAATCTGATGTCCTTGCTGCAGTAATGAGACAGTAAAGGTCCTCTGCTCAGTCCTTTTCTTCCTGTGCTCCTAGAGCCCAGAAGGGTAGGTGACAGAGCCCCATGTTAAAGATCTGCAGCATTCATCTACACCTGCCAGTCCTATGGCCTCTGTACCCTGGCGTGTCCTGCCTGTGTAAGCGAGGGATGAGGCAGACAATGAGATTGGGTGGGTGTGAAGAGAAAGATTTCTTTTTGATAGTGTTTCCCTCTTAAAAATGAGGGCATCTAACTACCAACAAGGTCCAGGAACATGGGACATGCTCTGTTGCTGCTGAAAGGTCAGTGTGCTCGGGGTTGAGTGGGACCTTGAGTGTGAGTCCAGTCAGTTCACAAAGTGATCCCACTTCCCATTAGATGCTCTTGCTGTTATGTGAATTGTGTAGGAGGCCATGGGTTCACACTAGTGTTCTGTACTAGGCCTGAGAGAACAAATCCAAACGGAGTTACTTACTTACAGGAGGAGCACCAGGTGATCCATGCTATAAACCAAAACTGAATTGTTTTACCTTCTAAGAAATCAGGACGATAGATAGACACACTGAGAAGGACATAAGTGAGCATGAGAGAATGGGAATTACCACATCCTCAACAGGCCAGTTAGTGTAACATGGTAAGGTAGTCTCTGTTTCAGTCTTGCCAAGGAACAGCTGTTTGAAATGGCTGCTCTGCCTGTCCTTTGTTTTCTTTTGGTTGGTTTGGTCTTGAGTATGCTTGGGGTGGTTCCTTCCGTCTGTAAAGCCAGCCTCTCCTTGCTCAGCTCATTGAACACTCATACTTTACACAATGAAATGTTTTCTAATCTTTTAAGCCAACTCAGAACAGAAAAAGAATTCAAAGCCCCAGAATTTAATATTAATAGGATGTTTTGAGGATTGCTATCTTTTCTCTCCTGTTTTATATAAATCCTGAAGTAGCTTTCCCAGTCCTGTAATAGCTATGAGCATACTTACAGACATAGGTCTTGTAGGAACATGCGCATCTGCGTAAGAACTATATATTGTTTGTTTTGTTTTGTTTTTCCAGACAGGGTCTCTCTGTGTAGCCCTGGCTGTCCTGGAACTCACTCTGTAGACCAGACTGGCCTCCAACTCAAGAGATCCACCTGCTTTTGCCTCCTGAGTGCTGGGATTAAAGGCATGCACCACCACTGCCTGGTGTTAAAACTATTATTTAATATGTGTATTTACATTTTTTACAATCTTTTTCTCCATTTTAATCATCAATAAGTACTAATATATTAATATATCCTAGAATTTATTTTACTAGTCCCCTGTTTCTGTAAATAGATTTTAGTTTTCTGTGTACCTAAATCTTGGTTTGTATGCTTAATTTTCATGTGACTAAATTCCAGGTATTTTCTTCCTACTGAAGAGTGATTTGGATGTTGTTGTGATGTTTAAGTGGAAGGTTAGGCAGTGATGTACCTTTTGCTCTTGTAGGTTGAGATTATTTTATCCAGCTCTGTTTCTTTTGTGGTAGTTCTACTTCATCAGTGAATGAATTAATGGCTTTGACTTTTTAAGCAGGTTTTTAGTGGATGCTTCCTTAATATCATTATTGTCCCTCTATTAAACATTTTCTTGCTTTGAAGGTACTTCAGTTTATACATGATGTTTTTGTTTTCTTCATTTTGATGTTGTATTGAGGCAGGCCTCCTTTGTCTCTGTGGCTTCTGAAATCCATGTATAGTTAGGCTGGCCTTGAGCACCTGCCTCCTGAGTGCTGGGCTCGAAGCCTTACCCTGCCGAGCTAGGCCACACTGTCTTCACATACAAAACAGTGGACATGAGTTGATCATTTGTGTACATATATGGCTCTGTCCTAAAACAGCTGCCTTTGATTTGTTATTTTGCACTGGCCACTTTGGTGATCTCCAGGCACTGACTATTTTGACTGCATTCTGGTTTGTTTTCAACTCTACATTGAGTATCCTACACTCTGTACCTTTTTTAACTAATAATAAGAAATAAATTCATTGGAAAACTCAAATATTTACATTTTATTTTTACAGTTTGTAAGAGTTTGGTGTCCTTCAAACCTCCAAAATTGATGATTTTTTTCTTAATGAATTTATAGCTTTTTAAAAACTGTTTTGTTTCAGTTATTTTGGTAGTCAAATTATTAGTCTTTGGTCAGAAGGGGTCTCTTCCTTTTAGCTTGTGTGCCATCTGACATACCTACAGTTAGTCTTTGATGGCTGTTTTCAGGGTCAGGCCGATGGTGCATGATGCCTGCCCCAGGAGAGTAGTGCCTAGTTAACCAGTTAAAACGGCTCAGTTTGACACCAATACTCTAACCTTTGCCAGCTTTAGAGTTCGAACCCTGGACTAGACTTTATCTGTTTAGTGACTCGGATATGCCCCAGGACCCCAGGATTGTAGTCCACAGTTTTGTCTGTTTCCATAAAGCTTCACTGGCTTCTGAAACCCCTTGTCTAGACAAACTGCTTCAAGATCAGTTAGAGTAGCCCTCACCCTGGTTCTTTAAAGACCAAGACCACGAGCCCATCCCCTTGTCCCAGCCTGGATTTGTGGCCTTTTATATCTCTGAATCACAGCTTGGCATTATTTATTGCCACAGGAAATATTTATTATCAAGAAAGGCATATTCTTCAGACAATCTTGTTGGATTTTTGTACACAGCAACAGATTTTGATAGTCTGATTGGTTTGATTTTTTTTTTCCCTTAGAATTTTTGGTTGTATTTTATGATACTGCTACTGTTAACTTTGCCCTAAAAGCCTCCCTTCTGTTGCTCGACTTTTGCTCCATAAGAACTGCTCCATGTGTTTCTTACACACCTTAAAGGTTCTTGGGCTTGAGTTTTTTTAAAATTCAACTTTTATGCTTTTAAATATTTATAATACTTAGGTTTTACATGACAGGAGAAGATTTCAATAAAGAGAAGGTATAATTATAAGAATATTGCTTTAAAAACTAATTGTAAATATAAAGTTTATGTTAGTTAGATTGACTTTATAAACAAGTGTGTATAGAATCACTCTGAACTTTAGGTTAATTTCCACTACTTAAAAACAGACAGGGGCTACAACCTTTTTGTGATATAGATAGTGCTGCTGACCTTTTTGTCTTGCTTGCTGATTTCTAATTGAGTGTGTTAAAGTTTGTATTCCTAGTAGTCACTACTTGTTAAATAATTTAGTTTTTCTTTTTGGAGGTCAGGATTTGGAGAGACAGCCTAGGGGAATGTCACTCACTTTAGTGGTAATAGTTTCCCTTTAATGTAAGAAGTGGAAACAGTCATGTTTTCTAAGATGGTTGTGCTCGAGAGATGGCTCAGAGGTTAAGAGCACTGCCTGCTCTTCCAAAGGTCCTGAGTTCAATTCCCAGCAACCACATGGTGGCTCACAACCATCTGTAATGGGGTCTGGTGCCCTCTTCTGGCCTGCAGAATATTGTATACATAATAAATGAATAAATATTTAAAAAAAAAAAAGATGGTTGTGCTCAAGCTTGTCTCCCTGGTGTTTTTCATATATACATTTGCAAATTCAAGCAAAGGGACATGTAAAGCAGGACTGTTGTTTGTTGTCATTTGTGAAGACTGAGTATCACAACATAGAAGTGATTAGCATATTAGTGCAAAGGCATCTACCACCCTAAGACTTAGTCAGCAGTGTTATCCGCTGCCATAAAAATGTAAAACACACGGGCTGGAGAGATGGCTCAGAGGTTAAGAGCACTGACTGCTCTTCCAGAGGTCCTGAGTTTGAATCCCAGCAACCACATGGTGGCTCACAACCATATGTAATGAGATCTGGTGCCCTCTTCTGGCCTGCAAGCATACATGGAAGGAATGTTGTAGACATAATAAATAAATAAATCTTTAAAAAAAAAAGTAAAACACTCAGGCAGAGATCTTCAGCCTCAGATGAGATATAGAGTCTTATTTCCTCACTCAAGTCAAAGCCTTGGACATCAGAGAACTCCCAGTCACTCCAGAGCCATAGGTGTCCACAAGGCAGTGCATACGTGTTTATCTCTGCAAACTTGTTTCTGATTTTGATTTTTACATTGAGCAATTTTCCAATTACTTTAAAAACAAACTTTCATCAACATGATTTTCAAAGCTTTGGATAAAAACCTGGGGTTTTTGTTTTTTTTTAGTTTCTGTTTGTTTTGGCAGAGAAAGTATTTCTGTGGCTCACAATTAGAAAAATAACACAGAAAAGTCTCCTCACCTCTGGGTTACAATCATTAATATTTCCTCTCCCTGACAACAGCATTTGGAATAATGTCTTCTTGCACATAAAGTTAGAATGTCCTAAACCTCTAAGTTCTGCTTAGCTTAGTCATTGCTTTTCGATTAATCAAAATTCTCCAGAAATAAATGGTGACTGGCAACGAGCTGATGGTGTCTGGAATAAGATGCAAGAAGAAAACATTATCCCTCGTGAGAGGACACTGCAGCTGCTAGCAGAGATCCTGAAAACCAGCAACCAGGAGGTTCCCTTCGATGTTCCTGAGGTAATTGTCTTTAGCATAAGCCCAACAGGTTTTTGTTGCCATATATTTCTAGGACCTTGTTTACCCTAGTTTCATAGTGCACAGGTCGCTGGATTTAACCATTTTTGTTGAACTGAGTAATTTTGTTTTAAAGTTGTGGTTTGGAGATGACAGACCTTCCCTGAACTCTTCATCACCCCCAGTGGTAGAAACTGATACTGAGAAGATGTTGTTGAATGCCTGCAGATTGAGAAAGAACAAAGGTAAATACCCATGGGGTCTTGTTTCTGATCACAAGCAACATGTGGGCCGAGTCTTGCACACGAGGTGCTGTTGGACAGAGACAGCTGCAGACAAGGGCACACACTCACATTGTGTATTTAGATTAGCAGAGATATTGCACACTTGGGAAAATTTTAATTATCAACATAATACAGGTGATAAGTAATTTATTAGTTATGATAATATTATAATTTATAAGCCGGTGTCATTTTGAGGTTGTATAAAGTATTTAAAGATGAAAACAAAAACAAGGGCTAGATGTTAAGAATAATTGTTAGGTATAGATTGTGGGCTTATGAGAGGCTGAGCTAATGATGATACTCTTGGTTGATAGGAATTTCTTTTTGAGATCGGGTCTCACTCTGTAGCTCAGTCAGGCTTCAGGCTGATGAACCTCCACTCTTAGCTTAGAGCAAATGCTAGGATTACAGCTATGTACCATCATGCCTAACTCATATATTACCTTTTTAAAGGTTGTTTTTATTTAAATGAAAACATTTAACTAAGTGATTAAATATACAGTCATTCTGCTATTTGTTTTAGCCTGTAATTCAGAGTTATATACAGATTTTGTATGTCTCAAGATTCAAATATTTAGCATGATGCTAGGGCTGGAGAAATGACTTGGTGGTTAAGAGCACTGGCTGCTCACACTTGTCTGTAACTCCAGTTCCAGGGCTTCTGACACCCTCATACATGCAGGCAGAACACTAGTGAATATAAAATAAAAATAAATTATATATTAAAAGAAAATTCAGTGCTTATAGTAGTACCTGTTGGGATAGTTGTGGTTAATGGGCTTGTTACACGGAAGTGCTTACATAAACAGTTTACAAGTAATAGCAAACTCAACTTCCATGGTATCGGAATACAGCTAATCATGTTTTCTAGTTTTGTTTTATTAATTTTGAATATTCAGATAGTACTTAGCCCTCATTTAACATCAAACAAACTGTGAACTAAGAGGACAATAGCAACATTCCATCCTAACTTTGCAGTCCCCTTTAAAGAAAACAGGTGGATTGTATACTAAGTAGCAGATTCTTTTGTGGTTTCATTCTTGTGTGCCATGATTTTAAATGATTTATTTTTAGTAAATTTTATTTTATTAAGCTTTGTCTTAAAATTTGTGATGGATAGATAGTGGCATTCAAGAGGTGACTTACTAGGGAATGAGACTAATGAGACCCCATGTCTCCAGGGATTTAGGCAGTTAGTGGTTGCTAGGGGAAATGAGTCATTCCTCAGTTGTGTCACCAGAGAAAAGTAACTCTTACTCAAGTATATAACAACAGGCCCGTGCTGGTCCCAGCATTCCCAGTTCAATACTCAAATACTCAAAGTGATGTTGAAGGCATGAAAGTAGGGTGGGGCTTGTTGGGAAGAATTGATTAGGTGAGAATATAAGAGACATAAGAAAGGAAGATTGGGGCTGAACATGATTAAAGTATGTATGTATGTGGAAGGATGAGGGGAAAAGATTTCCTTTCCTCCCGTTTCAGATGGTAAAATAACCGAGTAGTCTAGGTATCTGTTGGCATAACCATTAACTAATATAATTCCTTGTTGAGTGTCTGTGCTTTTCTACCTTTTGCTAATGCCTGGTTCAGTAGGCATTAACAAAAATCTGATAGAAGGCACTTGGTGATATAATCACTAAAAAGGATTGTGCTTTGGGAAGCTTATTTAAAACCTGATTAATTTGCATGACTATGGCTTTGATTCACACAAACCTAATCTCCTTCATTAAGACCCCACTAATATAAATATTCTCAGACCTTTTTTGTCCCTTCCAGTTTAATTTCCAGGTTTAAATAAAATTTGGACATTGCCACTTGAGTTTTAGTGAGGGGATAATACAAACTTCCCTAACTTGTACATATAATCTCAACTATTTTTGCCTGTTCTTGTGGTCATTAACATCATGTGTATACCCATCTAAATGCCTTGCGTTTCTTTCCGGCAGTTTTATGTTCCTTAGAGGGCCGTCTGTGGGGAATTGGTTTCACTGGATCTCTGTTGTGATGTGTTTATACACACAAGTGGATTATAGTTTCAGTTGGCTCTTTAGAGCCAAGCAATTTTATTTCAGAAAAGTGAGTGACTGAAAAGTGTAGATACTTCTCTTTTGGTAACATCTTTTCATTCGCTGACAGTTATTGTGAACAAGTGAAATAAAACTGTTAATCAGTCAAACAAATGTTGCCTAGTTTACTTGTTAGATATCTGTATATTTGAAAATTGTATGTTTTTGTATAAGTCCTGTCGTAGCCAAATAATTTGATCTTCTAATTTTAGAATTATAGGCTATATTCACTTTAATGCTATTATGTTGAAATATGAACCATTGTAACCACCCACTTATAGATTAAAGATAGCTTGAAAGTGAATCTTTTGCGCCCCTCAATCTAAATTATACCTCTGGTTTATTTGGACTTTTTTGTAATTTATTTTGAAACTGCTATCTTTTGAAGTCAGAAGAGCTGATTTTCATTTTTATTTGCAAGAATATAATTTACTGACCCAAGGCAGTATGAAAAATAATTTGGAAAAGAAACCCTTTGGATCCCACTGTTCTCAGTGGAGTAGCACTTCCTGCATTGCCTTCATCTTAACAATTTTGAAGAGTGGTGGCGCGGTCAGTACCTGTCTCTAAGAATTGGTAACAGTGGGGGGATCCATGTTTTGGGTTTTTTTGTTTCTTGTGTTTTTGCTCTCTCTTTAAAATTTCTTTCTCTCTTTTAGATGCATATAATATCTTCCTCAAAGCTCAAAAGCGAAACATTGTATTTAGCAGTGAAACTTACAGCACTCTGATAGGCTTGCTGCTGAAGAAGGACGATTTTACACAAGCTATGCAAGTGAAAGACTTGTAAGTATGAGTTCGTTTGTCGAAACCCTTCACTTTAAAGAAATACTGGTTTAAATGTCTCAACTGCCCATAGAAATGACATCAAAGGTTACTTAATTTTGTGAGTTTCTTGTGTGAAGCAGGGTCTCGTTGTTCTCCAGGCTGGCTTCACTCGGAGCAGCCTTTCTGCTTCTTGAGCACTGGGACGGTAGGCGTGTTTGCCACCACTCCAGGCAGTCTCATTCAGTCTGCTCACCTGTTTGTGTACTCCGTCTGTCTTGTGCATTCACTCAGTTGTGAATTGAATAATCTACCTCTAGACCTTATCTACACCTCAATTAATGACTTAAAGCATTTTTTGCAATGTGCCCTGTTGGTTGTGAGCACGGGGTCTAAGGTACAGAAAGTCATTATGGAACTCCATCTTATAATAACCAAAGGTGTTCTGAAATGAGTAATTTGGAAAGAGTAGGATATAGAACAGAAAACTTAGACTTTTAATGAAGAAAACGTAAAAACTCAAAAACCATTTAATCTTGAGTGTTGGCCACAAACCCTCTAAAGACATCCCAAAGTAAAACTTAGTTATCTTTATCTTGGACTGTGGAGATGACTCATGGGTAAAGTCCTTGCTGTACAAGCATGAAGACACGGGTTCAGATCCCCAGAACCCACCTACAAGCTGGGCAAGCTGGCCAGAAAGATTAGCTGTAACTGGTGAACTTCAAGTTCAGCAACAGGCCCTGCGTCAGTAAATGAAGTGGAGCAATTAAGGAAGGCACCAGATGTCGGCTTTGGTTCTCCACCTTTGATCATGTGCATGCCTGTCTATACACACGTGCAAATGTACACTCACGCATACCACATAACACACACAAAAACTTCTTAATTGGGCTTGTGCATAGGCATCAATTGAGCCTTCTTCCCATAGCCCACTGCTAGGGTTCTGATGTTGAGTGACTAAGGATTGTGCATTTTACAGAGATCCCAGATAATTGATGAGTCATGTGCCTAAAATAAAACATTTTGTTAGCATATCCTTAGCGATGAATTGTACTATATATCATGTATACTTCATGACACCCTGTCTCCTAGAGTGTTCAGTGCTGCGTGTGCCTCTCAGGGAAGGCTTCTGACCTAGCAGAGTTCCAAACTGCAGTTGCCACTATTTAGTGGGGCAGAATGAACATTTTTCAATGAAATAGACTGGAAAATACCAAAGCACTTCAAGTAGTAAAGATCACTTTGTGGAATATTGATTTCCATTGATGTGCATTTTGTCTGTGTTTGCTTGGGTGTGGTTCCTATGAGACATGCCTGTGGTTCTACTGTAGGTCTTGATTTTAGAGGGAGTTGGCCCTGAATGGTTAGAAAAACAGCTTTTATTACTCCTTTCACCCACAGTCTGTAAAATACAGGTTTATATTTTTTTCCTCTAGGTTTTTATGAAGCCTTTTCACAATATGATTGACGTATTAAAAGATATACATATTTAATGTATACATCTCATTAACTTTGGGGATAAGTATATACCAATGAAACTACCACTGGCATGAAGGCCGTAAACATATCCATCAGCATCTGGAGCTCCTCCCACCTTCTTTATCCTCATCATCATATCATTGCTGGGTTTTCTGAGTCTGTGTAATTAGACTGATGATCTGCCCTCTTAGTAGTAGCTGTAGGCCCAGCCGTGTAGACTCTAGAACTCACCCGCCTTGCTGGTATTCATAGTCGTTCCTCCCATGCCTGGCAACCTCCATTCTGCTCTCTGTTTTCAAGTTGGGTGTTTTAGATCCCACACTTTGTGCATGTCAGAGCACTTACATTCCAGCTGTGATATCCTACAAGGATTAGTCTGTATCTGCTTTCCCCATGTAGCTATGTGGGCCCAAGAGAATCCAAGACCCAAATCCTTCAGCAGAGGATTTGTTACACAGCCTTGTACCTATAAAATGTTTATCATTATGTAGACTTGTGGCCTGGATTAAACCTTTGTTGGGTACCTTTCTTGAAAATAGCCAGATGATGGTGCACGCCTTTAAATCCAGCGATTAGGAGGCTGAAGTGAGTAGATTTCTATGAGTTCAAGACCAGCTTGGTCTACAGAGAGAGTTCTAGGACAGTCCCTGCATTGGAAGTATGCCATGTTCTTTGCGTTTGTTTCCTGGCTATCTCTTCACACCCAGCTCTGCATCAGAGTGTTGGGCCAGCAAGAAGGCTCCGGGTAAAGGCTGACAACCTAACACTGACTCCAGCAAGTTGTACTTTGACTGCCATATGTTGTGTGTGCCCACATACATGCATATAGACAATTATACAGACAAATAAGTATAAAAATGACTTAACAAAACAAAACAATGGTTGTTGTGTGCAGGTCACTTGATTTTATTATGGTAACCACCATACCGGCAGTCCTTACTCTCCCACCAGAGTCCTATCTTTTTGTTGTTGTTGTTGTTTGTTTTGTTTTGTTTTTCAAGACAGGGTTTCTCTGTGGCTTTGGAGCCTGCGCTGGAACTAGCTCTTGTAGACCAGGCTGGTCTCGAACGCACAGAGATCCGCCTGCCTCTGCCTCCTGAGTGCTGGGATTAAAGGCATGCGCCACCACCGCCCGGCCCAGAGTACTATCTTAAGCGATTCTGAGTCTCTGGGAACAAATACTTAGAACCTAAGTAGAACCCAAGAAATGGTTTACTTGGGAAGCCGGTACTCATTTAACAGCTGCCCTGCTTTACCTCTTGCCTTGACTGGCGTCCTGTGTCTGTCTAGAAATGCTACTGAATCTCTCACTGTTCTCATTGACTTGGCCAGTTTTTGTCACTCTCAGTGGCATAAATTAGAAGCATTAGTCCATTCATTGCTCTGAAAATAGGGAATTCTCGATGAAATACTGTCTTTAGTTGAGAAAGATTAATGTTTGCAGCTGTGATAAGCTGTACGATGCATACTCTTTTTTTCTTTATTTTGACAGTTGAAAAAAAAAGTCTGAAATTGTATGCAGGCCTCTCCAGTAGCCACCAGCCTTAATGTGACTGTTTAAATGTGTAAAATGAAATATAATTAATTACATGTTTCCGGCAGCTAGCAGCTAACCCCATTGTAAAGCATAGATAAGAGAAGGCAACTGAAAAATAAAACTAAAGATTAGGATCCAGAATTAAATTTCTTTATGTTTGAATGATCCCACTGCAAAGGTTTCTGTGAGTAAGTTTGTGCTTTTTCTCTCTTTGCCAGATAGAATACATTTTCTTTGTGGTTGGTCCTTTTCTACTATACAACAGATAAGGGGAACTTTGTTCCTTCTGATATTAATCTCTGCTTTCGTTGGTATTTGAAACAAATACAGGGAACTTCTTGAAGAGTATTAAATGATGTTACATGTTTTCAGAAGGCTCATTGCTTATTGTTGTCAGTTAAGAGAAGATTTTTTAGCTTATTTTAGATGTTTTTTTTTTGTTGTTGTTATTTTGGGGTTTTGTTGGTGGTTTGGTTTGGTTTTTAACAATTTCACTAACTGTGTTGCCCTTGCTGGCCTGATGCCCTTTTTATAGACCAGGCTAGTCGTGACCTCATAGAGATCTACCTGCTTCTGCCTCCTGAGCGCTAGGATTAGTCTTTAGTTCAGGGGCTGGAGTGATGGCTCAGAGGTTAAGAGCACTGACTACTCTTCCAGAGGTCCTGAGTTCAATTCCCAGCAACCACATGGTGGCTCACAGCCATCTGTAATGAGATCTGGTGCCCTCTTCTGGTGAGCAAGCATATATACAGACAGAACATTGTATACATAATAAATAAATCTTTTTTTTTTTTTTTTTAAAAAAAAGTCTTGAGTTCATGCCAGGCTGGTTTTAAACTGTAAGTAATACTCTTTTTGTTTGGTTGGGTTTTTTTGTTTGTTTGTTTTGTTGTTGTTATGATACAACTGACTGTCCTGGAACTCAGTCTGTAGATCAGACTGGCCTAGAACTTAGATCCTCCTGTCTCTAGAATGAAGAGACAGAAGGCTCTTTATTCCTCCTGCCAGGAACAAAGGCGTGTGCCACCGCCCAGCTATAAATAATATTCTTAAGTGAGTAGGGTATACTAACACTGGTGTGAGAGGTAGGATTTTTATTTAATCATGCTGCCGGTTGGGAAAGCCAAGTCCTTTAAGCAGGTAGTGAGGATGGGCACGCATGGTGTCTTTGGCTGATTTTCTTAGGTTGATAGGAATAGTGGTCCCGCTTCTCTTATAATGTGCTCAGGGGTTTTTTTAGGTTTGTATCAGCAAACCATGGAGAATCGACAAGGTCATTGCTGAGCCAGCCAGGCAAATGGCAGTGATTGCTCTTGCCCCTCATGACCTGTGACTGTCATCGTGAGCTCAACTCTGAGGCATTAAGGAAGCTAAAATTTTATCACGAGAGACATCCAAATAGCACAGCAAACAAGCCGCTTCCAGTTAGATTTTAGGATTCTGTTAATTTGTTTATTTCTGTTTAGTTTTAGTTAATCCTTAGGATTTGGTGCTAAGTAAAGCTGTTTTTGCTCTTGAATTTTAAAAGTTAGGAAGTTTGTTATTTAGTCTGGTTATGTGGAATTTTAAATTTTAGTGTAACAATGGTTTTGATACTATGCTCTGTTTAAAAGCTTGAAAAACTGTATCTAGATGACAGAAATTTGAAAATTAATCAACCAAATGATATGGCATTGGTTAGTAATATGCTTTAGTTTATATTTAAAATACTAAGTACTGAAAATAAAATGTTCATTTTTGTTGCTGGAAGAATAGTTTTACATTTTATAATTAGAGAGAGAAAGAGGAAAAAGTATCCAGCTTGGATCCAGCGAACAATGCAGGGCATGCGGTTATTTTAGTCACCTAATATGTCAGCACTCAAGAATCTGAACCGATTGTTTAAAAAAAATCTTGTACTTTGTTTCTTTTGTTGCTCATTTCCAACTTTGTCATCTGTCAGAATGCAAAAAAAAATTATCCTTCTATAACCATTGACAGGATAACACAAAAGCTGTCTCCAGGTCGATATTTTGAAGCAATATTTTTAACATACGAACAGTAGTTTTTATAATTTCACCTTGGTGCTCAACCATTTATTATCGTATCAGAAGCATGTCAGTAATTCCTTTCTAAATGTCTGCTTCTTTTAGCGCTGAGACCCACATCAAGGGCTTCACACTGAACGATGCTGCCAACAGCCTCCTCATCATAACGCAAGTTAGGCGGGATTATTTGAAAGGTATGTCACAATGCTTGACCTTTACGTCACATTAATGCCTCTGCAGATTTTTCTTGTAACGCCCTTCGAATACTTGGATAAAGGAGTCCATTTAGCAAATTACCTGCTTATCAAGAGGCTTTTGTGGTAGCTGAGAGACGTAAATTACTGTACATGCATTTATAATACAGCTTGAATATGAATGTACTTGTCATTTGACCACTTAGTCCAGTTTCCATTCCATTTAACACAAGATGGGTTTTCTTAAGATGAATCACAGCTCTTCAGACATGCAAAATTTGTGTTCCAGAACGAGAGCAAGTACAGGCTTTCAAGTGCGTTAAAATTCACAGCACAAGTCATTTTGCTTTGGAAATTAACATACTTTGGAGGTCTGAGACAATTCCCAGCAGTTATTTCTTGCGTGTTGTGTTGGTTGTATATGAGATAGCAAATGAGTTAAATTGAGTGTTAAGTGTGTGGGATTGTGCACCAAATGATTGTAATATTGATTTTTTTTTTAAACCTAATCCAATACTTTTTTAATAGTTTATAATACCAACAGCAGTACAATGCAGTGTTTATTTGGAGGCGAGAGTTCTTAAATGAGTGTGGAAAGGGTACACTAGGAAGCTGTGTGTGGAGGTTACTTTGAGGAGGATTGGGAGGTTCTGTGGAGAAAGGAGATTAGCTCTGAATGGGACAGCGCTGACTCTTGAAGTTAGGAAAAGGAGCTTTTCAGTTTACACTGACGTTTGAATTTTAGTCAGTATAGTAACACTGTCCCAAGGAACCTCACATAGGAGACATGGAGGTTAGAGGTTAGGCTCCTCAGTTCTTCCCCAGCCTGCTGTAATGATGCTGCTCCCTGCTTTGCAGTTCATCAAATAATTTTCCATCTCTTGAGAGGAAGCACAGGCCCAATGTTGCTTACAGTACCTAAGCTTGCTGCTCTTGGGCTGTCTTCCTAGCTGACGGTGGCTGAATACCTACGTGACTGTTTCTCCCTTCCCGGAGTTTCTGCAGCGCTCTGTGCATGCCGACAATCTTAGGCAGCCTGGAGTTGTAATTGGGACCTGCAATAAGGCTTGCTTTTAAAATTTTAAAGGTTTTTATTTTCAATAGAAATGATTTTGTGAGGTTTATTTTTCATGTAGATTTTATGAAATTGAACATTTTACGTGGGTATGGCTGTGTACACTGTAATCCTAGCACTTGAGAGGCCGAGACAGAAGAGTGTTCAGGCTTGAAGCCAGCCTGAACTGCCAAGATACTGGACTACAGAATTAGGCTGCCTCAGAGAAACAAAGAGGGAGCTAAAATCTCCTTTAAAAATTTTAAATAGCTAATGTTTCTGTAGACATGAAGAACAAGACTTAAACTTCATGAGTTCAGTTTGCAGGGAATATGCCCCAGGCTTTTTTCTGATTCCCAGCTTACTAGGTGTCCCATGAAAACCCAAGGACATATTTGGTGTGGTGTCTTGTCTGTTCTCAGGTATTCGCACACATGGAGGTTCCATGAACCCACTGGCCTCTCCTTCCACTTCCACCCAGCCCTCGCTGCCGGAGCCCCACCAGACTGGCATCTGGTGAAGGCACAGTGCTCCAAAAAAAGGCGGGAATGGTTTGGACACTGTTCCCATCCACACTTGCTCTGTAGCCAAAGAGATTTTTTTCAGTCTTTTGGGTCTTTCCCCTCTCTTTATTTTAATTAAACTTATCTATGGCAATAAAGTAGCCAAACAAATCTTACTAGTAATTTATAAACTAATATTTTTGTAAACTATTAATAACTGCTATGTAACAAACACTTCGTATTGCTAGAGAACAATTGAGAGAAATATTGGGTGAGTGACAGTCAGAGAAGAGTGTGGATGGGGTTATCAATCTTGGTGTTCCTTAGGTCGTTCCTGGCACAAATAGCAAATTCTGTGGCATGGTTTAGATCATAAGCTCTTGTATTCCCCTTGGATAGACAGAAACTGCCCCCTCCCCCACTTTCCTGTACCCGTATGTCCAACACCTGGAATGAAGTGGGGGCTTAGGTTGGCATCTGACACCATGACTTTAACTGTAAGGTTGGTTCAGGAGTGTTCTTAGAGCATGGCTTCTAATCCCACACCTGCATTATAGTTTAAAAAAAAAAAAAATCCGTCTCCTTTCCGTTACCTTTACTCGCTAGCACTTAGCTCTTCCCTAGCAGTGTGCTTAGATACCAAGTATACTAGAGCATAATTGTCTGCATGTGACCACCCTTAACAAGATGAGACCAAGCTGATTTTCTGTGAATCTATTTTAAAATAGAATACAGCCATTTTTTCCTGGTATGTTACATATTTGTAACCTCTTAACCACTTTTTAAACTATTTTCTCTTTTCTGTACTTGACAGTCAGTCTGGATCATTTGTAAATTTGAAATTATAATAGTTTAATCAGTAAAGAAGGCAAATTGATTGTGTCTTTTACTGTATTGTTTTTAATAGACTGTTTAATTACTACCCTTTCCCTTCCCATGTAAAGATAAGCTGCTCTCATTCTGGAAGCTGCCTGGAGAGCCGTAGCTTTGTTTAGGTTACAGTGCTTTAATTGCTACAAAGCGGGGAAGTTTTTTTGGTGGTGGTAAAGGTGATTGTTATGCTAAGTATTGGTGCAGCCCCTCCCATCTACCACCTTATTTAATACAAGGATTTCACCACACTTGCATTCCATATTTGTGCATAAGCAAGTGCTTGTAATTGTGAGCCTTTCGCAAACCAACCCCATGACTGTAGCCTTAAGAATTGAATGAGCTTCATTTTCTTTGAAAACTGAATGCGGCAAATATCTGCACGGAGTCTGATTGTGTGAAATCAATCTTTTAATGTGGATGAGTAGCAGCTCCAGCTCGGGGGTTTGTGTGATTCCATCCAGTTGTTAATTATGTGCTCTTTGACTTAGTAAAATCTAGGAAATTACTAATGAGAGTAGAAGTTACTTAACTTTTTTTTTTTGTTGCTGTTTTTTTTTTTTTCTTTTAGGGGGGTGTTTTCTTTAGTTTAACAAGTTCTTATTTATACTTTTCAGAGCTTGTCACCTTCCTTGATTAGTCACAAAATAGTACCCCTGGATGGGACTCACGTGTCAATAGCATTTCTTTCTGTCTGACATGAACTTTTGTTCCTCTCTCATGCTTTAACGTTAGATACATCGTTTTAATAAAGATTTTTCATGAAGTATTAATATTTCCTGTAATCTAGAATAGGTTGTTCATTTTTGTATTTAGCCATTTGATACTCTTGTTTATAAACTGGTTAAAATCAGTGTGGGTCATTTAAGAAAAGCTCAGTTCTCTGCTCTCCATTTTAGTGGCTCTCACGACTCTAAAAGCAGCCTTGGATCTGAAGCAGACCCCTTCTAAACTAGCCGTCACCCGCCTCATCCAGGCCTTTGCCCTGAAGGGTGACCTGGAGAGCATAGAGGCCATTCAGAGTATGGTAAATGGACTGGATGCAATTGAACTCTCACGTATGGTTTTCATCAATAACATTGCTTTGGCTCAGATGAAGAAGTGAGTATTCTCAAGCTTTCTTGACTAAGGATTATCTCAGATAGCAACCTTAAAATGTTTTTGTTGTTTGCACCATTTGGAAATTTGCAATCCTAATTACGTTGATTTACTATTAAAACTATTTATATGTTAAAATGTATTTTATCTTTAATTAACTCTTACTAAACATTTATCATTCATAAAATCTACTCCACAGTTGCTAACTCACATATATAAAAAGTATGTTATGGGGCTGGTGAGGTGGCTCAGTGGGTAAGAGCACTGGCTGCTCTTCCAGAGGTCCTGAGTTCAATTCCCAGCAACCACATGGTGACTCACAACCATCTGTAATGAGATCTGGTGCCCTCTTCTGGCATTCATGAAGGCAAAATCCTGTATACATAATAAATAAATAAATCTTTTTTAAAAAAAAAGTATGTTATGCACAAGTGTGTATGCCTCTTGTTATCAAAATAATTCATTTACAAAAATGAAAATGATTTCACTTTCTAATCAGTTCTTTAGCGTCTCAACACACTACTAGCATAGTGAAACAGGACTTGCAAACTTATTAAAAATACACATTTCTGCCGAGCGGTGCTCACACATGTTTTTAATCCTAGCACTTGGGAGGGAGAGGCAGGTGGATCTCTGAATTAAAGAAGAGCCTGTTCTACAGAGGGAGTTCTAGGACAGCCAGGGCTACACAGAGAAACCCTGTCTTGAAAAACAACACATTGCTAGGGCTGGGGTGGGTAGCTTTATAATAAGAGAATCTGGTTAGCAAAGATAGGAGCCTGAGTTCTAGTTGAAGCATTAAAGGAATAGCGTTCCCTCTTTCTCACCCCCAGTGTGGGCATGTCCACAAGCAGAGCAGGCATCCAGACTGGAGTAGTCATCATTGCAGACGGACAGACAGACTTGACTTTCTCTGATCTCACTAGTGCTTTATATACGTTCCATTGTAGAAGATTGAACACAGTGATTCAGGCCCAAGGCCCCAGGGCTCAGGAGGCTGAAGCAGGAAGACCATCTGAGCTATGTAGTGAAACCTCAGAGAAAAATCCTAAGAATAACTCTAGAATTGATACTCGACGTTTTTGAGGAATTCTATCTCCCCCTCCCTCTCTCTCTCTGGTTTTTTGAGACAAGGTTTTCTTGTGTAGTTTTGGAGTCTGCCCTAGAACTCACTCTGTAGACCAGGTTGGCCTTGGACTCAGAGATCCAGATGTCTGCCTCCCAAGTGCTGGGATTAAAGGTATATGCCGTCCCTGCCAGGCTTTCTTGGGGGAGAGGGGGAGTTGTTAATAGTCTCTTTGGATGTATAGATATATTAAAATGCTGTTTGGCAAGGGGTTTTTTTTTGTTATTGTTGTTGTTTATACTTACTTCTTTTAGTAAAAAATGTTTTGGTTTTAACCTTTAAAACTACTTTCCATGGCCTGGAGAGATGGCTCAGTGGTTAAAAACGCTTTAGCTCTTCCAGAGGACCTGAATTCAGTTCCCAGCATCCACTTGGTGTCTCACAGGCATGTGGATCTGATACCTTCTCTGTCCATACAAATATGCAGACAAACAGCCATATATAGGGAAAATAAAATATTTTCTAAAATAGAGTTTCAAACCTTTTTAATAAGAAAATGTGATGTTTTAAAATTAGATCTGTGTGAGCGCTAGATGAACATTTTATTTTGTAGTTACTTTTTTGTGATATGGAAAACATGTTTTTACTCGCTTTAAAATAATTTTTTACCTAAATTCATAAGAAAGATCTAACAGATACTCAGAGTCCTTATTTTTGATGTAATAATTTTAAACATGAAATTGATTTCTGGCATCACACACTACCAGCCATCGGTCATCTTATCAAAATGACACTCAGTAGCATAATTTTTTCTACTTTATCCAGGAAGATGCTTTCTCCCATAGTAAAGTGTAAAGGTATGCTTTTCTGAAGGTTTCTAGTACGGATTTCCCCTAAAGTATGGTCCCAGATGCAAAGGCATCTCTGACTGTTAACCATGAAGATAGCTTTTTGACTGTATGATCTTTTTATTTTTTTTAATCTCCAAATGTTATGCATTGTCTTTGCTTCACACACTAGTGATCATTGTGGTTTATAAAGCCAAAATAATAGCATCTAATATCCAGTGAACTGCAAAATCAAATTAAATACTCGAGATAAATCTAGTTTGGTCTTGTTTCTCAAACACTGTTTTGAAACAAGTGCCCCATAGTGTGAACCACTCTGGTTGCTTTTGTTATGTTAGAGGATATGCTTTAAAAACGATCACTGTTGTGAACCTAGTTGCTTGTAAATATAGTTTCTTTTTCCTGAAGTGTTTGCATGAGTATCACATAGATTGGCTTCTAACTAAAACTGGCTGCAATTTTTGTAGATGCAAATATTTCATTATAATTTTTTCTTTTACAGTAATAACATAGATGTCGCCATAGAAAATATTGAACACATGCTTACTTCAGAGAATCCAACCATAGAGCCCCAGTACTTCGGCTTGTCATATTTATTCAGAAAAATAATAGAAGAGCAGATGGAGCCAGCGCTGGAGAAGTGTGAGTTGCTGTTGGTTAAGCACATAGAAGCCATTCCTTTGCTTTGGGGAGTGAGTCATGGCCCTGTTTCAATGAAAGTTTTTCCTTGCAGTAAGCATCATGTCTGAGAGGTTGGCCAATCAGTTTGCACTTTACAAGCCAGTCACCGATCTCTTCCTGCAGCTTGTGGATTCAGGCAAGGTGGATGAGGCCAGAGCTCTCTTAGAGGTAATGACTCATCGGAGCCTGTGGCTTATAAGAAGTAAACAACATGACTAGCAGGAGTGTGAGGGAGGGCACTTCTGCTAGAATGCTGGAATTCTGTGTAAAGCAAGACTGTGGGCACTCACTAGAGCTGAAGTATCCTTGTCATTAAGGCCGGCATAGGGTGGGAAAAGGAGACAACTGTTTCAGTGAAGACGAGTAATGCAAAGCAACAGTTCCTTTGATTTCCTAATTTCTTTAACACTCTAAATACTGTGCATCACCATGGCAACACAGTTTGCAAACAAGAAGTAGAAAATGTTTGCTTTCCATGTACAGCTTCTCACTTGAATACTCAAACATTCTCAGTGCCTTATTCAAGGTTTATTAAGAGTTGGATTTGCTTTCTATTCACTTATGTGTCACAGACACATTAAATGACAAATGCAGGTCTCTGTGGCCTGTACGCTCAGTTAAATTAGCAATCTTGAGGAAAAGGAGACAACTGCATTCATGCCGTTTTAACAGCTCTAAATATAAGCTGCGCCGGAGCGGTGGGTGATCAAGCTGCTACTGGCAGTGTACACAAACAAGCACCGCTGGGGAGCCCCTTCCCAGCAGGTGGCAGTCAAACAGTCACGGTGATCCCGCCTGCGACTGTGTTTGTGTAGACTCCCTGTGTCAAATTGAGGCCTGGGACCAATTTCTGGTAGTAAATAGTGTTATAGTCACTTACATTCCTACCAGCTGTGAGATACCTTAAGTAGGAGATATGGACGACGATGCTGTACCCGTTACCTTGAGCTGCATGTTGGATCCAAGTTCATCTGGCTTCACAGCACAGCCCGAGCCGCTTTTCAAAGGCATGTCTGAACATTTAACAGTGCATAAAAATGTAAACTGCTTCTGCCTTTTTGGTGTGGTTCCTTTACTTCTCCTCTTTGCAGGAAATTTATGAGAGGAGTATCAAAATCTCCACTGTTCTCCCTTGAATGGTCTCTTAGGATTTGTCTCCGTGTGTATTCAGCTGCCTACTGAGGCTCTGTCCCTATCACACGTGCGATGGTGTTTTCTCCTCGATTGTTCTCCAGAAGAGGCTCTTGCTTCCTCTCCCAGCTTTTTCTGAGCCATCATCTCCATGCCTTCCACAGGAGCAGAATTACAGCAGCCTGGCTGCTCTCAGAGCTGCCTCTATCTGTGAGGCATGCCTGGGAGCTCTTAATGGCTGAGTGCTGATCCCACAGCAGCCCCATCCTTTACCTGCTTGCCAAACAGTAAAGTGTTGTTCTTTCCTGCTTTCATAAGGAACACTTGATTCCCAGATGTCGAAAACATCAGTTTATAATGTAAATGTTCCGCGAGTCCCCAAAAGTTCTTTTTATACTATTCATCTTAACACTGACAGTGTTTAAAGCTCTGAATGAACAATGTGCTTTTAGAAACTTAGAGGATGACATCTGCAATGAGTATAAACTAAAATATTGTCTTGCCATATTTGATTTGACTAAAGCATCTGAGATTGGATAGACACTTGATTTATCTGGTCTGTCACATAAACTTTTTTTTTAGTTTAACTTTTGTCTCTTTCTCAAGCACTGGCTGTCTGTTGCAATGAAAGCCTTTTATAAAATGGAGAGATTGAAATCGGTCCTTTTGTGTGCATAAGTGTAGGTAATTATACTTTAAAGAGAACGTGCTTTGTACATTTTAATTTTTATAAAGAAATGAGCAGTTATCTCCCTGACACCTTATTAAATGTAGAATTAACCTTATGATCCCTACCTCACTTGTGAATGCTTGGCAGAATAATTGGAGAGGAATCGTGTTTCTTTTTTCCTCTTTCTTTGCAGTTCTAAGCCTTGTTCTGTGGTTGTTGAAGCATTGTTTTAATTTTTCCCTTTTCTTTTTAAACAAACTTCATCCTTGGACGCAAAGAGCCACACTCACGGCTCCCACCTGGTCCCTCGGTGCCAGAAACCTGGTCGGCTGCTGGGCTCCTGTGCTAACGACACAGTGCTGTGTTGTTGGGAACCCCCTTCATTGGGAATATCCACTTTGATCTGCTTATTTAAAACCTTCATTGACTGAATGATGTTTTATTTCTTAGAGATGTGGTGCCATTGCCGAGCAAAGCTCCATTTTGTTGGTGTTCTGTCTCAGGAGTGCTCGGAAACCAAAAAAGGTACTGTATCTGCTTTGTTCCCAGCAGGTCTGTGAGACAGTCCTGTTCGTGGTCAGCACCTTACCTGAAAATGCCAGAAATGAAAGACACGTCTGTTTATTTGGCTTCTTTTTAAAATTGGGGTGTGTGTGCGCGCGCATGCAGTCCTGATTGCATTCGTGTGTGTGTGTGTGTGTGTGTGTGTGTGTGTGTGTCTGTCTGTCTGTCTGTCTGTCTGTCTGTCTGTCTAAGAACTAGGTCTTAGGTTTTTTGATTGTTTGTTTCTGGTCTCCCCCGCCTCCCCTTTTTTAACTGTGCTGCAGTATAGTTCAATGGTAGAACCTGCTTAGTGGGTGCCCAGTGCTGACTCAAACCTCATCCTGCCTCAGGAGATGGGACAGGAAGGAGTTCAGGAAAGATATGGGTCTAGATTTGGTCTGGCTACATTGATGCACTAAGAGAGGAGTTAGGATTTAAGTGCTGGCCACAGTGCCGTTGGCAGTCCGCAGTTAGTTAAGCTGGATTTCCCTCTGGGAAAGTGAGAATGGTTGTAAGTACATGAAATCCATGGCTGATTTCCCAATCATGTGGTGGAGGAGGTTCTGTCTTCTCTGCAGTGACAGGATCTGCCTCTGCAGTGACAGTACAGTGAAGTCCTACAAATGCATTTTCACGAACTGAACAGGGGACAAAAAGTCACATTTTATCTTGACTTAAAAAAAAAAAAAAAAAAACCCATGATGTTAAAATACAACTGTTGCCAGGTGGTGGTGGCTCACGCCTTTAATCCCAGCACTGGGAGGCAGAGGCAGGCGGATCTCTGTGAGTTTGAGACCAGCCTGGTGTACAAAGCGAATTCCAGGGCTACAAAGAAAAAAGCAAAACCACAAATACAACCTTTATATTTTTTACCCTTGAGATCATACAACTTTTTGGTAAGTTGACAGTTGATAAAAGAAGCAGTGTTTAATGCTTTTATTATTTAAGTCTATTTTGATAGCACTCAGAAATATAAACGAAATGCCATTAACTATTTAAAAATTTTGATTTTTTTATCTGGCTGTGATTTGTTGGATTAACATCAAATATCAAGATACACAGTCCCACTGAGTGGTCGATTGTGCTGTAATTATCTTAATGCTGTTATATTAGTGGACGGTAAAGCTCTGCTGAGTTTGCTTCCTTTGTTTACCTTCCCAGGCAACAGTTCTGAAGACTTTGTTAGAATTGATTCCTGAATTACGTGAAAAGAAAGAAGCATATTCTTCCAGCATGAAAAGCTATGGTAATAAATTTAACCGTACTATATTAGTCAGTGATCTAAATATTCTAAATATAGTTAACTATGAATTCAGCTCAAAGGACTAATCATAAATTTCATATAATTACTCATTCATTTAGCTCTAGAAGGTTTGGGTTTTTTATGTATATAAATGCTCTGTCTTCATATTCATCAGAAGACGGTATCAGATCCCATTACTGATGACTGAGCCACCATGTGGTTGCTGGGAATTGAACTTGGGACCTCTGGAAGAGCAGCCAGTGTCCTTAACCTCTGAGCCATCTCTCCAGCCCATGTTTTTAGACTATAAAGATAGTATGAAGTTATTTATTCCTAGAGCTTTAATGTTAAAAAAATAACTCTGAACATCTTCAGAGAGGTCCAGATACGTAGAGTCAGGTTCCAGGCTTTCAGACAAACCTGGAAGTTCTTGGATGTGTGTTAGGGACCAGCCCTAGCCTGCAAGCCAGAAGTGCTGGCCTTTTGTCAGTGCCACCCCCACCTACCTCCACTGTGATCAAGGGTCGACCTGTCCCATTTGGAACTTGGTCTTTTTCTTTCTTGTCTCCTCTTTGTCAGACACTCACATGAGAAAGGGACAGTTTCAGATTTTCTCACTAGGAAGATAAAATGCTGTCATTTCCAAGTCATGGTTGCCTGTCCTGTCCACGTACCACCTTTGCTCACAACAGTAAATAAAGAATCTATGGGGCTGGAGAGATGGCTTAGTGGTTCAGAGCACTGCCTGCTCTTCCAAAGGTCCTGAGTTCAGTTCCCAACAACTCCATGGTGGCTCACAACCATCAATAATGAGATCTGGTGCCCTCTAAGCATATATGCAGGCAGAATACTGTATACATACATACATACATACATCTTTTTTTAAAAAAGGAATCTGTGGTAGAGCAAATGCCTTAGCAGTCAAAACTAAGAAATACATTCTTTGTTTCCACATGAAGTCTTGCAGTGTTTCAAAACAGCTGGAATCCTAGACTTCCTGAAGCTAGTAGCATAAACATAAAGACAGCAGAGCAGGACAGGCCAGAAGCCCTAGATAGGAGTGGGCAAAAAGTGAGGGCCTTGGGGTGGGGGGTGGGCAAAGATTTACATAGAGAAACTGACTGAGCTTCAGCAGCTTCCAGCTCCTGTGGCGGCCACTCTCTCCCCTTCCTTTTCAAAGCACCCATGTTAATCCCTGCTTCCTCACAGCCTCTTACTTGATAGTTGAGGATTTGAGATCACTCCATCTACACCGTGGATCCTCAGCTAGATACATCTGGCACTATTCATGTTGTTCCTCAGGCTTTCCATGCCTGCCCTTTCCCTTCCCCTCAGTGAGTGGCTTTGCAGGAAGGGTGTGGAGCAGTGGGCAGTCTATAGATTCTGAATGGCCTATTGGAGCCGGCTCTACCTTTGTCTTGGATCCTAGAGAGCCTTAGCATCAAAGAGTGCCGGTGGGAGGGAGGATGGCTCTCTTCACCTGCGTTCATCTCTCTCCTGCACCTCCTTCAGCCTTAGACAAAGATGTAACCTCCGCCAAAGCCTTATATGAGCACTTGACAGCAAAGAACGTGGAGCTGGATGACTTGTTTCTGAAGCGCTATGCTACTTTGCTCAAAGATATTGGCGAGCCAGTCCCCTTCACAGAGCCCCCTGTGAGTACTCTTAATTAAGAGAGAAAATAGTTTCACAGATTATGTATGCGTAAGAACACCAAAGGTGTGAAGAGAAAACAGGTTGAATACTTAATTACTGAGAATTAGGTCTCTGAAGAGCCTTGGGAGGGCTGGGGCCTCAGCAGTGGCTGTGGGCTGGAGTGGAATAGCCTCGGGGTAAATGGAAGGTGTCTCCCAACCTCCAGCCAGGTGTGAGTTTACCAGACTCTCTTAGGTAGTAGCTCTCTTGTTTTTGCTTGAGCTAGGACTTAGCCCTGGTGCTGGGTTTAGCTCAGAACATGAAGCTTTTGAATTTGGCATTTCACAAAACATAAAGTCTTAAGAGCAGGTGATCAGCCTTGGTTCAACCAGTCTACACTGATTGTGGTCTGAGTCTGCGTTGTTTGTTCGTAACTGTAATTTCTGTTTCTCCTTACAGGAAAGCTTTGAATTCTATGTGAAGCAGTTAAAGGAAGCAAGGGAAAATCCTTCATGAAAGAACAATACATGTGTGTGTGTGTGTGTGTGTGTGTGTGTGTGTGTGTGTGTGTAATCCTTCATGTGTGTACAATACGTGTGTGTGTGTGTGTGTGTGTGTGAGACAGAGAGAGAGAGAGAGAGAGTGTGTGTGTGTAATCCTTCATGAAAGAACAATACGTGTGTGTGTGTGTGTGTGTGAGACAGAGAGAGAGAGAGAGAGAGAGAGAGAGAGCATGCCTGTGTCTAAATGTTATTTCTAAAATGTACTTGAGGAAAAATAAACAAGTAAAACAATTTGTGTGTTTTGTGTGTAAATACTCTGTCCACCATGTCACCAATAAGCACATATACTTGGTCCCTGCTCTCTTGCTCCTTTCTCTAAGATGGCTCTTCATATCCAGCAGTGCTTTTCCAGGGAGAAACTGAGAGCAGAGGGGCCATGCTGTGGCCATGGCTGCAGCTCACAGCCTCTCCCTCTTCCTTCTACTACAGTGCTTTCTCAAAGCTCTTAACATGGAATCTTGGTTTTGACTTCCTTTGGTTTGTGATTTTGTTAGTACAAGCTGCACCTTACACCAGACTCTATAATTGTAAACTTATAAAATGTGATTTATAGGAATAAGTAAAATACTGGTTTGTAATCAAATTTACAGTCAGCATTTCCTGTGTTGTCGTACACTTGTTAGACTCTATGTGTGCATTGTTGCTTTAAAGCAGACTTTAGATAGGCGCGACAGTTCACCCCTCAGGTAATAGGAACCCCCAGTACAGGGGAGAAGGTGATGATGGAAAGTGGTGGAAATGTTTCTTTGAAAATCACCCTCAGTTTGTATTCCTCGTTGATTTGAACTGGGTGTCTATGGTTCCCACTGTTTAAGAGACCGCCAGGTCACAGGACAGGAATTGGGTGCTGTTTGCTGTCTGTGCTGTCCTCTCTCTGTGGGACTAACCCTCCAGCGTTCAGCCAGTGTCTATATCTGGGGGCACAGGAAAGAAGGTAGATGAAGAGAAACTAGTGTGCGCGTGCGCATATGCCTGGGACAAGCTGTGCTTCATTTCCACTTGGCTTTGTGGAGCGAGATGCAAGACCAAACGCTAAGCCAGCCTGGAGTCCCAGCCTAGAAGACACCGTGGAGGTTGCTTTCGTTCCTACTATACAGCACGTGACATGCATGTTAGTTGAGCTGTTGTCTGGCCTGCCGGGAGCCTTTCTTACCCACCTGTGGCCAGTGAGTCCAAAGCTGACCTAGTTCTGCAGTTAGGCCAGCCAAAGGAATTGATCTGAAGTTTCCTTGTTAACTGACACACCTGGGTGAAATACAGCCTTGGGGAGCGATTGGGACTTCATGGCTATCTTTGGAAACCCAAGGTGCAGTCACATTTGCTGGAATAATATATGGGTGTTAAAAGTGCCCCCATCTAGCATTCTGAATATGTGTTTAAAAAGACTGCTTGCTCAAATATATTTACCACTATTTTTGTTCCCATTTTGAATATTAATATTTACAGAGTAATAATTGTATTCTAGGTGGCTTATAAATGCTTCCTCAATATGTCATATCTACTTTGAAATAAATAGACCTACAGAGTAAACTAAGTCGTGGAGTCTAAAAAGGAGCATAATTGTAAACTTTTGGAAATTGTGGTATTTTATATATAATGTATGTTCATGTATCAAAAATATAATTTAAATGGGAATTTCTCTGAATAAAGTGTATTAGTACTTATGAACAGCCTTTTTTTTAATCCTATAAATATAGGAGGTCTATAGTCTTGGATTTTTAGAAATTGTGTGGTGACCTCTGTCATAGGGAGCTTCTTTGTCTTCTGGCTTGTGGAGAGCCAGTGAGTTTCCCACTGTGCTGAGGATAAACTGTGTCTGAGATCTCTGAGGAACAAAGCTGCCAGAAATTGAGAAATGGAGCTAGGTGTGATGGTGCACACATTTGATCCCAGCACTAGAGGCAGAAGCAGGAACATCTCTGAGTTCCAGGACACCTAGGATTACATAGAGAAATGGTCTCAAATGAAAAGAATTGAGAAATAGCAGTTCTGATACGTGTTGACACTCAGTGAAGGGGCAGATGGATGTCTGTCAGATCTGGAGAGATGGTTCCAGAACTCACGTTCCACAGGGTCTGACATGCCATGAGGCCGCTTGCTGCCCTCATCACTATCTGCCCAAGGCTCCTGTGGCTGTGTGCATCTCCTGTTAGACCTTCTGGACAGATTGAACTCTGTTTTTGGTTCCATAGTCTATCCTCAGACCTGCAGGATAACATTGAATTAGATTATCTGTAGTGAGTTGCATGACTTCTATGTGGTTAGCACTAAACACTGACTGCCATGTCAGGCACCTGTCTTGCCTGATTATCATGGTAAGAAAACAAGTCCACTTACGTAGGTTCACGGCACTAAGTCTGAAGGCCAGGACTTTTAAAAGGCTTTTCCCTGGACAGAGAGATGGCTTGGTGCTTAAGAGAACTTGCTCTTGCAACGGACCTGGGCTCAGTTCCCAGCATCCTTATGATTGCCCACACTCATCCATGTGTAACTGTTCCTCTAGAGCCCATTTCTGGCCTCTTTGGACACTGCATGCTCATGGTGTATTGCATGCAGGCAAAACAATGTTTTTTTTAACATTGTTCCCACTGGGCTTGGTTATGCATGCCTTTAATCCCAGCATTTGGGAGGCAGGGGCAGGTAGGTATTGTCAAGGCGAACCATGGGTGCACAGACCCTGGTTCTAAAAAAATGAAAAAAGTACCTATGATAATACAAAAATATGGCAGACTAAATGAGTGAACTCTTTAAACAACAGAACATAATACAGTAATGCGATGTTCGCACTTTTGAACACCTTACTGTAAGGAGAAAACTCCAATACCCAGTGCCCAGTATAATCAAGTTTATGAGTCCCGGTGGATTATAAGCAAGCTTTATGTCGCAAATCACTCCTCCTGGCAGAATTCCCATCCCCAGTCCGCAGTGTGTATGTTCTTCATGTTTTTCCTCATGGCTTTCAGCACAATTTTCATTTAATATTTGCCTTTCTGAAAAAAACATGTTTGTAGAGCTTCTAAGCAAAAGCAACATTTCCTCCAGTGTGGTGGAACTGGGAGCCACAGGAGGTCCAAAATCACGGTAATTTATCGCTTTGCTGTTGTACAATCATGCGTGGGAGTGTTTCCATTAGAAATGTATCCTGCTTTCAGGCCAGCAGACTTACAAAGCCCACATTATGTAGCCTTAGTACAAATGAAGAAAATAGTTGCATTAGCAAATTCAGAGCTGTCACTTTTTTTGCATAAAGAATAGAATCATCGGAACCAGGTAAGACAGGCTAGAATCCAGACTTCCTGTTCTGGCAAAGTGCTTTGGTCCTTAACATCTTCACTGATCCTGCCCGGGGCAGCCACTTGGAACCATTCGCCTGTATTCTTTCCAAGGCCCCGTGTTCCAGTGCTCTGCAGACCTACTAGTGGGTTCACAGTAGGGCTCTTGGATTGAGTCATGGATTCAAGGCCATGATTCCCGTTTCTGAGGTTCCTGGTTTGCATGTGTTGGACGGTTCTGTCTCTTGCTAGTTTTTGGTTCCCACTTGTAGCTCAGCCGGGAGAGTTGGAGTCCTCCAGAATGCAAGTTCCTACAAAAGTGAGGCCAGCAAGGCATGATTTGAGATCTCCAGTAAGTTGATGACCCACTTCTCACTGTAGGGGAGGAGCTCGCACAGGAGGGAACCTGTGCTGCAGCTGCAGTTAAGACAAAAGCTTGCCATTTTAGCAAGGAACAACAGAGCTATCTTCAGTTTGGAGAAACAACACCTTAACTTTACAAACGGTAAACAAGCATGTCACCTAGCCAGTGGGCAGCTGGCATGTGCTGGGAAAGCACCTTAGACATTTGTGTTTTCCCTGCACGTGCTGCTCTTCTCTGCACTCCGCCTGCCTGCCCTGGACACACAATGTTGCTCTGGATCAGGACTGTGAATTTTCGTTTGTTTCAGGGTTGGGTATTGGGGGGCTTGAGTCTAACTTGTTAATTACTTTCTCTGCCACCAAGTTATTTACCCCAGCTGGCTCATTCTAGATGAAGAACCAATTTATCAGACACAAGTGACATCTGAGTCAAGACTGGCAGAGACTATTAGCAACTAAGAACATTTCAGGCATGTGCACTGGCTGTGTTGTCCAAATGGATCTATGTCAGCAGCAAAGTACCCAAGAATTTGCTTCCTTTGCAGCCGGCTCCCGCCCTGTGCCTCATGGTGGGTCTGCACTAAAGCTTGTTCCCTGTGCTGGGCTAAACGTTGCTGCTAAGTGACTAATTTAATTTTGGAAGAACCCTTTAGCCACAGGTCTGCTACCACTTGAGTTTGACATCATTTTCAATATCTCTGTTGTATGTGAGTAGTTTAATCTGAGATCAAGAGCTTTTTAAGATTGAGTGAAAAAAGCAAGCAGGAGCTCTACCTCTGTGGACTGGCTCAAACCAGGGAAAGATTATGTCTTAAGTAATCTTTTTAAGAACAAGAGCGGTTTTAAAAATATCACAAGGACTATTGGAGTCAACACAGGTGATTATTTTCGGTTTAATTGTTATATCCCCCATCAATAGCGTAACTTGAATTTGGAGAGCTTAAAATGTAAATTTCAAAACCCTCATCTTCGGATCAAGAGTCTACAAGCTGCAGCCTCAGGCCAAAGCCATCAGCTGTGTGTTTGTGTAAGCCGTTTTATTGGAACACATCCACACCCTCCACACACTGCTGTGGTTGAAGCAGCCTTCACACCGGAACAATAGTGACAGATTGTGACAGGCTATGTAGCTATCAAAGCCTAAAATATGGATCCTTAGCAGCAAAGCTTCACAGCCCACCATAAAATTCTGCCCCTTTGCAATGCAGGATAAGGGATCCCTGAAGGATATAGGGTGTCCTTAGGGCCCAGGCCCTTCTCTTCCCAGGCCTTGTGTGCCCTGGAGAATACTTTGAACAAAACAAACCCATGAAGTTAGACACCAGCCTGTGTGTGGGCAGACAGGATGGAGGCCTGCTCTGAGGACAGGCTCCAAAGAACCAGTAACTGTCTTGAGTTTCAGCATCTCTTGTGCTCCAAGTTCTGGGTACCACAGCACACTGAGTGGCAAACTCACAAAGTCAGATGACATCTCTCAGTGGCTTCCAACCTTCCTCTTCCCACTGTCTCTATCCAGGCCTAAAGACAGTAGGTTACCTAGCCTGAACAGAGCTGGGATCTAGGAAGGAAAGCAGAGCACAGGCTGAGGGGCATTCTGTGCGTGTGGAGTGAGCAGACTGTCCACATGGGAGGGCCATGACAGAATGTACAGTACAATCAGGATTCAGCAGATGAGGGACACAGACACCAAAACAGGTGTCTCCCAGAGACTGAGGAAGACAGAAGGATAAGATAGCACTGGATGGCAATTTCTTGACATCCAGTCAAGATGAACTTACATGCAGTTATGACTGTGACTACACACATGCCCCCCCCACATGTGTTCATTCTGTCAGTGGAGAGCCCTGATGCAGTAACAGGCACACACATGTGTTCATTCATTCTGCCAGTGGAGAGCCCTGATGCAGTAACGGGCACACACATGTGTTCATTCATTCTGCCAGTGGAGAGCCCTGACACAGTAACGGGCAGCAACAGAACAAATTAATCCCGCAGGTCCAGGCTACTATCATTTCCCACTAAAAAGAGTTAAGTGTCTACAGAGAAACATCTAATTCCAGGACTGGGCTGGGGAAATTCAAGATGATACCACAAATACTTTGCTTTGTCAGGGTCCTCAATGAATGACAGGGACATGATTAAGAAGATGCAGAAGCCACCTTGAGCATTCCACTGGCCAAATCAGGGACAAACTGAGCATCAAAATTAACGATAGTAATGGATTATAGCTTGCTAAATTAAAATGGGGTTCCACAAGTATATAATTTATGCCAATAACTTGGTAAGTAAATGGAAAGCTTGATGAAGAATGAGCAATAAACAGTTTCTAGGCACTGGCATTCAAAAGGTTTATTCATTAAGAAGGAGGGAGCACAGAGAATATGTGGGAGTCCGACTGACAGGCCTTCCATCAAGCCACCAAAGTGCACCTCAGTGTGCAACTAGTGGAAAGCACATGCCGCTTACTGTGACGTATTAAAACAATGCCATTTCTGGGTATCCCGACCAGAGGTGCCCGGCCTAGACTTAATCCTGAAATACACCCGATAAACCCAAGCCTAGAGTCAGGGACATTGAGGAGCTTTCCAAACTGAGAGAAACCAAAGAGACATGACAATCAGACGGTGTCCTTGACTCTGATCCGGATGAGGAGGAAGAACACTGGATGTCTTTTTGGATCTTGAGTGGCATCTGTGTACCGAATGGTGGCAACAGGACTGTGTGGACTCCCGGAGTCTTCTGGGTGCTGGGAAGGACAGTTGCTGCTCACACTGAGGTCTGCACCTAAGTCATAGGGTAGCCTGAACACATGGATGCTGAGTCCACGGGTCTCGGTGGCCCTGGGATTCTGCCTATCTCATCTGTAAACCAGTGATGTTCTAATGCTGTCCAGGGACCACACTAGACATAGGATCTGGGGGACTGTAGTGGGAATGGCTTAACATCGGGTATGAGGATGGTGGGAGATAAAGCTGAACATTTTACTATTAAACCACTATTCTTTCTGGGTTCCAGAAATTTCTGCATAGCCCGGCTACTCAATTTATATTTAATTGGCTCCCATTCCATACTGGGTTGTTTATATAAAGATATAACCAATGAATATAAATGAACAACATTGCAGGTGCCACCAAGTTCCCATTTTTTCTCCCATCACAAGCCCAGGCCAGTGATCAGAATCCCTTTCAACTGTCTTTATTCTACTGCCATCCTGTGGCTGACCTATGCCACTGCAGCACCACGGGGCGTATGCTGCTGAGATCTGAGTAATCTTCGCCCTCACTGGTGTCAGTAGGGCTCCGCGGGAGGCGGTCAGCCATGGAAGAAGGGTCCCACCAACGGGAGCAAGCCTGGGTGAGCATCACCAGTCTTGAACTGACTTCTGTTTGATGAACTTTAAGGACAGATAGTACAGGAACAGGAAGCCACAGCTGATGCCAGTGACGATGAGGTAGATAGCATAAAGTGGGTGTGAGTTCAGGTTCATGGTATCGATCATCTGCGGACACAAACACGTGGTGAGCTCCCAAGGATGCTGTCCTCTCAGGAGCCCCTGAATTGAGAATCCCCAGCCTTCATTATTTACCTTTTCTCCAGGAACTGTGAAGGTGTAGTTGCCGATCTGCACTGTGTAAGGGTATCCATTAAATTGAATTTGCATTAGCCCCGAGAAACACCAGCGTAGGAAGGACAGTTTGGAAATCCATGCGGGTACTGAAGACAGACAGCAAGAGCTTGGTTATTTACACTGTCTCTGCTGACATTTCTGACTTCCCTGCTAAGTCTCCGACCACTCCTGGAGAGAGGAGTCATGCTGGCTGGAGCCAGGAGAAGAGTCCTCTGAGGACCAAGGGACAAAAGAGACAAGGGGTTCGAGGCCAGCCTGGTTTACAAGAGCTAGTTCCAGGACAGGCTTGATAGCTACAGCGAAACCCTGTCTCGAAAAACCAAAAAAAAAAAAAAAAAAAAAAAGACAAGTGGCTGGGGACACTGCTGATGAGGCCAAGGAGGGGTGACTCACATGCTTGGTCCCGACCAGTTCTAGATAGCCATTTCATTATGCTGCGTGTACTCAACCAGCCCCACACCAGAAACCCTGAGCCTGGGGAGCACTCTGCTGGGAGAGGAGGATCCTGAGCCTGGGGAGCTCTCTGCTGGGAGAGGAGGATCCTTAGCTTGGGGAGCACTCTGCTGGGAGAGGAGGAAGCTGAAGTCTTCACCCAGATGTCAGGAAAGGTTAGCTGAGGAGCCAGTGGTGGGCAATGGTGAATGTGGAAAAGAGGCCCCATAGGCCCCACAGTGAGAAGGCAGAGGTGCTGGAGGCTTCACAAGAGCTGGGAAGGGAGTGCACAGGGACATCAGAGAGCCAGCAGCTCTGAGAGGCTTTGGACAATAGAGGGGCAGGGACTTGTCCCTCAGAAAGCTCACTCTGCCTTTCTGAACACTGTGAAGGTCACTGCGAGACCAGACTCTTTTGCTGGCCCAGGGTTCAATGATGAGGGCCAGAGCCATGATAAAACCAAGGGGATACTTCAAGCCTGGATCACTGGTGGATGTGGTGAGGGAGGGTGACTTCTGGGTATGTGTGAGGGCTGTGGGAAGTGTCGTCTATCCCACAGCCTGCGGTGCAGCTGGCAAAGGCATAGAGAGACACCTAACTGATGAACTTCCGTCTCTCGATGAGGATTTAACCAGCCACAGAGGCTTGGTCAGGCAAAGGAGAGCAGGTCTCGCCTCCACAGGTTGTCCAAGTTTATCATGAAGCCCACAAAGGGGTGCAGGTCTCACCTGTCCACAGGTTGTCCAAGTTTATCATGAAGCCTGCAGTTAGATAGAAGGAGTTGTAGAGGGCATTGCAGAAGAAGGAGGACATGTGGAAGGTGGGCAGCAAGGCGGAGGCAGCCAGGGCCATGGTCCTGCAGGAGAAGACCACCAGCCACAGAAGCATGAAGTGCAGGAAGAAGAGCTCAGGGACTGGCCGCAGGTTGCTCAGCCAGTAGATGGGCATCCCATAGATGAGGACATAGGCACAGTGCTCAGGCAGCTCACCGAGGACCTGCAAAGCACAGCCCTTGCTAGGATACAGAGCTAACACCCGCGTTTGCCATTATCCTAAGATGTTTAAGTAGCAGCAGCTCCTAGGATGCCAGGGCTCCTTCTAAGTGAAGGAGGGGGTGGCAGGTAAAGACCCATGAACCTGACCTCTCCCTGGGTTTCTGCTGCAGGAGCATTTCAGAGTTGTGCTCCATGGAGGCAGCTGGCATATAAACTTTGCTAAGGCCTGGCTCAATTTTCCACCTTTCCTGCCCAGACCTGCTGACTGTGGCTTTATGAGAGTCGTGAAGGCTCTCTGAGCCTCTTCCTGGACACACCTGCCCAGCTTGCTGAGGGCTCTGGAGATGTAAAGTATTGCTTGGTGTTGCCCACTTCTTACTCTCTTGGTTCTGGCTACCCAGAAACGTATCATTTCTGCTTCTCAGTCCCGGTTTTTCTGTGAACCATGTAATGACTACTAAGTCTCTGAAGCTCTTCTAGAGAATTCGGTATCTGCTGTCACAAAGAATATTTGGCCAGGCATTTCCACAAAACCCTTTTTTGCGATGCCCATACAATGCCCGGAAGCACTTGCTATCTGCCCTGACCTTGGCGAAGAAATATGGGCCAGCAGAGTACAGTCCATCTTCCATCTCATAGTACAACATTGATCTCTCCGAATGACCTAAAGATGGGGGAGGAGAAGGGAATGAATGAGTGAAAAATCTATAGTCTTACTGATTTTGCATCTCTCAGAATGTCATCTGTCTCTGGTAATGTACCATTGAAATCAGTGGTATGAAGCTGGTGTGTTCTTCAGTGTCAGAACACTTGCCCAGCATGCACAGAGCTATAGGTTTAATCCCTAGCACTGCGGGGAAGAGTAGTTATGCTTTCTAAATTTGTTCATATGCCTTGTAAATAACAAGCATTGTGAAGACATCCTACTCCAGGTGCACCTGCAGCAAGTTAGGACGGGAACAGCTAAGACACCATGGTTTGCTTTGTTGCATGCTAATATTAACATGAAAACTTTCAAAACAACTGCTGCACTTATCACACAAGCATGATGAAATGGTTGCAGAAAGGCATTGTCCTAAGGCACTAGGAGAAACACAGGGATCAGCCTCAGACCAGCGCAGGGGAAGGCTGATGTCCAGCTGCCCCACAGTCTGGTGAGGAGAGTAGGGGACACTCACATTTGGAGACAACATCCAGAATGACATTGAAAGGGATGAGTGCTCCTGTCATGAACAGGAGGGCTGCTGTGTCCATGAAGGCGAGCGGCTTGATATCATGGCCGTAGTAAAGGAACCCGATGATGAGGGACATCAGGCAGGCTTCTGCCCCATGGATGAGCAGAGTGGGTAGGTCTCGGAAGTCATTGGAAATCTGACGACTTTTAAAGAAAGAAAGGAAAAAGAAGTGTCAGAGGAACAACATACAGAGCTGTATGACTTTAGGAAGGTCATCTCATTGCCAGAAACCTTATTTCCTTATATGTAGAATTTGGACCGTAATGCCCACCATAGAGTGTGTCTATGACAACTAAGGAAGAAAACCGACAGAAGTGGGCACTGAATATAGGATTATCCTGTGGGAGGCATCCTTCTTGTTTTGGGTTTGAGTCAGGGTCTGCGGCTGTATAGCCCAGGGTGGCCACCATACACGGTGAATGATGACTTTTATAATCAGTAAAAAGTTTACTACAGGGAAAAATCAAGTATGTCATACAGATGTTGGCTGCAGGGTGTCTTGTGATGGGGAAAGCCCCCCAGTAAAGAGAACAATCAAATAGACTGGACTATATGAGAGGCTAAGCCACAGTACTCTAATCAGAGATGAGGTAGAACATGATTCTTGGTTTGACTAACTGGCTCCTAAACAATGCATAGACCTGCTCCCATGTCTGTGTGTGCAGACCCCCAGAAAGACAGTTGTGGTGGGTGCACCTAGCTTTCATTGAGCATGGGACAGTTAGGGACTCTACCCTTCCCAGGTCTGAGTTTCTTACATGGCTGTTTCTATAATGATTGCCACTAATAAGATTTTGTTTTTGTTTAGATAGTAAGACTATCAGGAGTGCTCCTTGTCATAGGAGAGCTAGGCTGGTCCCAGGGATGCTGGCTTTCAAACAATTACACTGCTTGTTCCCTCACTTGCTCCTCAGAGGCAAGGGTGAGCAGGGAGAGAAAAGAGAGACATTTACCGGATCAGGGTGGTAAACTGTTGTATCATTCTGGGCAGCTTAGCAGTAGCTCTGCAGTCTGTGTCCTGTGGGAGGGTCTGGCTGTTGGGAAACAGTGTGTGATCAGGTTGGGGGGGGCACCACAGAGGGCTTCCCACTCAGGCAGTTGATCCACCGTACCTGACTGCGTAGGTGCCCGTGTTGAGTTCCTTTGTCTCTGTTTTCCACAGAAAGTCATCAAAGCCTCGCACTTTTTCTAGGAACAAGGCTGCAAGTGACCGAGCCTTTTCCATGGTGGCCATTTCCTTTTCTTTGCTGCACCTGTCAATGCTAGTCAAGTCCACTGTAAGCAGAAGATGTAAGGCCATAGGCAACCTCATCCCTGGCAGCTCAGCTCTCCCACCGTCTGAGAAGAAACTCTGATGCAATGGTCAGAGCAGAGAGGCAGAGAAACCTGCTTTCCTTGCTCTGCCAGATCCGACCACATAAGCAGATGCCTTAGGAGGGCCATAGATCAGGAAATGGCCAAAAGCAGAGGCCCTGGTCCCAGCCCCCAGTCCCACACCAAGGCTTATTTATCCCAGGGACATTTCTGGAGTGGGCAGGTGCCCTCGGGGCCAAGTGCTGGGCCTAAGTCCATCTGTATATATATATATATATATATATATATATATATATATATTTACCTGTTATTGTAACTTGACCTCCCAAGTGACCAGGGTGCTGGGGATTAGCCAAGTTCAGTGGTCACACTGCCCATGTTAAGCTCTTCCCCAAAGAAGTCTCGGGCAGCCCACCCAATTGGGGAGCCAGGTCACTGGGAGCAACCTTTTGAACCTGAGAAGATGCCACTTTGCAGGTGGCAGACCCCCCTGCAGCCCTCTTCTCATGAGGTTCTGCCCTCCCTCCAATGTCCCTGCAGTACCAGAAAGAGCCAGATCCGCCAGTCACAGCCAGGACCATCCTGCTTTCATTACACTTCACAATGGGAGGGACACTATGAACCATGCAGGTTCCCTCGGAGCAGGCTATAGCTCAAATGTCACATTTGCTGGGTAGCTTGGGCTCCATGTGAGCAGCTCCTGCATCCTAGATTAATGACAGCCACCTGCCCCAGGCATAGTAGACAAGGACCCTATCCCTGTTCACTCCAAATAATAACAGAAGTTTTCAAGTCTTCCATGGGCACTAGGTTTTGGGCAGCCCTTCCAGGTTCACTTCAGACTTTCCCTGGTATCCAGGTTGGCAGGTGTCCTCTGCCCCCTTATCTGAGAACACTGGTCAGAGTGTGACACATGGGCAGGAAGTCAGGGTGGCAACTGAAGTATGGGTAGGAGAGTTGACCTCTCGGCAAATTCATTGAGGGCATGAGTTCGTAGGACAGGGCAGAGAGCCAAGAGAATGACCTTTCCTCCTGGGTGGCTGAGGATGCTGGGATGGCCATGTGGGTGGCATGGCTAAGAGTCAATGTTTGGGGGCCAGGTACACCTGCGGGAGCTCTGGTTCTGCCCCTACAGCCGTGTTAGGGCACAGTAGGCCAGGACCGAGGTTCTGTGGGTCCTATGCAAAGACGGAGCTGACCTTGGAGACACCATGAAGGTGCATACATTGCCATCCTAGGAATGAGTTGGGGTTCTTGGTCAATAGCTGCTGCTGCCCAGGCTCTGGTACAATGGTCACTGGTTCACCCAGGCTGTTTATTCCCCAGCTCTCTTGGGGGGGGTGCTGGCAGGTATCCTGAAAAAACCATTGCTCTTATGAATGAAGTAGTTCGTAGCGCTCTTCATGGAGTATTCAGTGCCTGGGACCCCAAAGAAAGGTAAGCAGTCTGTATTCAGAGACCCACTGCCCTGGGTCCTTTTTTATATATACTGTTTCCTGCAGACTGCATAAAGACCATGACTGTACAAACTGATCCAAGAGTTCCTGAATTATGCCTCCACTCCACCCACCTGCAAATTTCTACTCCTTCCTAACCTGTCCTGCACAGAGGGGCAATTAGTCAGAAGATTGCCGTATTCATGCCTTGTTCGTGATCCTGGCAAACTGACCAGTTTCTCCTTGGAATGCTAACACTCTGGGTCCTCCTCACTAGAGGCATGTGTAACAGTGTCGCCCCTGCATCTTTCCAGTAAGGATTCTGTGTTTGTTTTATTTTGTTCGATGGTTTCATTTTCTTTTGTTTTGTTGGGGGAGGGGTGCCAGCAGATGGCTGTGCACCAGGCTACAGACCACTGGCCTTGCTCACTCACCGTAGAAGTCGGCAGGGTTGCTGTAGCGAGGACAAGGGTAGCCAATTTCTGTGAAGTACTGCACCATGTGTTGCGCGGCCCCCAGGTAGATAGGGGTGCCGGATGTCATCAGAAGGACCAGGTCAAACAGCCTGAAGATGTCTGAGCGAGGCTGGTGGAGGGAGATGAGCACCAGCCTGTTGCCTTTGGCCAGGCGGGAAAGGGTTCTCACCAGGTTGTGGGCAGTGAAGCTGTCAAGGCCTGACGTGGGTTCGTCCAGAATGAGGATTCCTGGGGACAGTGAACAGTGAGCCCGGATGACAGGCAAGATGCCGTCTCAGGGCCCCTTCCCTCTGGCTTCCAGCCTCACCTGGGTTCCACAGAAGCTGTACCCCAATGCTCACTCTCCGGCGCTCGCCCCCAGACACCCCACGCACATATGTGTTACCCACGCGGGTGTTGGCACACTGCCTCAGTCGCAGCTCCGCAATCACGTCCTCTACCTGAGGGCGACAGGCTTAGCATACAGGCTTCCAGGGCTACACTTTATTTACCCAGCAGCATATTCGCCCCCATTGTTATGTCCCTAGGTTCTGAGCAGATTCAGCCTACAGAGCACAGGCTGTGGATTGGGAACCAGATTGGGTTACAGAGGCCACATAATTAGCATTCCCCGGCCCCACCCCACCCCACCCCCGCAACTCACACAAGTAAATGCACCCTTATCACCCATTTGACAAGGTCCCTAAAGGGAACTCATGGGGCTAAGTACATTGGCCTGTAAGGTGGGTTGGTTAAATTCCAACTGGGTTGGTAGTAAGTAGGGAAGTCTCAGACATCAAGGATCACCAACCAGCCAATTGGTTACCCTTTTGTCACGCTGGGCCTGAGAGAAGCTCCTGGGCAGGCGCATCTGGGCAACGAAAGCCAGCGTTTCTCTGACAGTCAGGTTAGGGAGTAGCTGGTCATGCTGGCGCACATGCGCCACACATTTCCGCACCAGCTGGGGCGTGCGGGGCTGCCCATTGATCCAGATGTGTCCCGATTTCATCTTGCCACCGTGGTCTCTGCCTGTGATCACATCTAGTAGTGAGGCTCTCCCACAGCCTGCAAAGCCAGAGACATCCCTGAGGGCAGAGGTTCTCCAGGGCCAGCTTGCCAGCTACTCCTCCCCACACGCTCTCCAAGCACCAGGACGGCTCTTAGGAGCAACCCCGCTCCGGGGAAATAGACACTCTTACTAGATTGCATATGACAGTCCAGCAGGTGCCCCTCAGGCTTTTCTTCTGCAGCCAGCTTGAGTGGGCGGGGGACACTTTCAGATAGAAGAAGGCTGGAGTCCCAACTGCTACAAGCCGATTGCTATGCCTGCTACACTTCCCCTTCCACTGCTAACCAATGGCTTTCTCCCAAGCCAGGCTGGGGCTAATTACACTGCAAAGTGTAGCAATTTTGGGCTGGAAAATAAACCTTGGCAACATCTCATCATTCTCATCGTTTGGCTCCAAAGTGGCTGTGTGGAAATGACTAATTTGGAACATTTGTAGTCTGTCTTTGAAGAATTCAAGACTACAATGTACAGAGGTGGTGGTAGCACACACCTCTAATTCCAGCACTTGGGAGGCAAAGAACTGTGGATCTTTGAGTTGAAAACTTGGCTGGTCTACAGAGCAAGTTCCAGGACAGTCAGGGATACACAGAGAAACCCTGCCTCAAACAAACAAACAAAAAATTCCAAACAACAACAAAAATCTAAAAAACTAATTCTACTTTGAGAAATATAAGGGAAAAATAATAGGTGTTAGATAGCACATCATTTTCAAGCACCCTGATGCATAGGCTCCAAATGTATCTATATCCTGTTCTTACTTTTAAAATCAGTGTCCTTTTTTCTCTGCCTTAAAAAAAAAAGAAAAAAAAATTATCCCTTCATTCACTCTGAACAATGTATTAATGTGTATTCATTTGGAAAAAAAGATATCATATTGGAGCTAGTCTCCTAAAGCATTTGGTGAGGTTTTCACTTCTAGAACTAATTTCCTGGTAGTTGTTTTGTGACAGGGTTTCTCTGTGTAGCCCTGGCTGTCCTGAAACTCACTCTGTAGACCAGGCTGGCTCAAATACAGAGTTCTGCCTGCCTCTGTCTCTCAAGTGCTGGGACTAAAGGCGTGCACCACCACCGCCTGGCTCTCCTATAACTATTTAAACTGTGATGTGAACCTGCCTCAAGTTTGGAGAATACCCTTCTATCTCAGAGCTGGGGACATTCTGTCCAGGCCTCCCGGGAAAGGTTTGACACTGTGGAGTCTTTTATGAAATCAATAGCTTTTTTTTTTCTTTTGTAAATAAGGCAAATGCCTATAGACAGTATATGACAAGTCTTGCTTGGCACATGTCACATGCTGCCTACAAAATCCAAGAGCCCAGAGGCCTTTGTTTGTGATCCTCTTGCTCACTGTAAGGGGCAGCAATTGGAGGCAGTTTGTCGGCTACATACTGGGTGTGCCTGAAAAGACTTCCTGAAAAGTTAGGTTGAACAAAATATCCCCAAGAGGAGCTAGAGAGATAGGCATCAGCCCTGCTCAGCCTCAGACATTGACTCCAGGCTCTGGGAGTGCGGGGCTGTGCCAGCATTCACAGGTACCAGGGGATCCCAGGCAGAGGGCAGGAAGATCACATTTCCTAAGCAAAATTGTGGCAAAAGGCAGAGGCAGCCTTTCCAGCAGAGGGTGCCTGGTGCACTAGGGCAAACATTCTCTGAAGAGCCACGGCACTCAAAAGCCTTATACTGTGACTGCCATAGCCTCGTCAGTAACTGCATTAATTGGGAAATCCTTTCATATGGCTAATTCTACAGAACAAGGTAAATGCTTGGAGCTATTCTTCCTAGAATCTATTAAAAATTATTATTTTGGATAGTATGCATATTCATATTCTCTATGTGTGATACTAACTAAAGTACTTAAAGTCACAGGAAGTATAATGAATTAATCCTTCTAAGAAAGGTACAACAATTTCAGTCACGTGATCTAGAAACCAAGTAATGCTGAGCCTGAACCTGGACATTATTCAATATGATTCCTGCTTGGCCTCTCTGAAGTTCACCTTCCTTCTTAGAAGTCAAGGATGCTGCTGGCTGTAGTGTTATATGGACCAGGGATGCTGCTATCTAGATTGTCATCAGAACCAGGGATGCTGCTGGCTAGAGTGTTGTTATATGGATCAGGGATGCTGCTGGCTAGTGCACCATGTAGACAAGTATTCACCAATATTCACTGTCATGACCAAGTAATGAATGGCTTGTGTGTCTCCTAGATGCCCAAAAAAGTCAGATACAACAAGAAAAGACATGTTAAGCCAAAATACCTTTCTCTTGTTTAGATCAAAATCCCAGGGTCAGGGCCAGGGTGAGGGGGCTGAATGAGTGTGCATGTTGTTTCAGTTACAAAATGTGTTTACATATCGCAGCTCACTTGATCTTTGGTTAGACAGTAAACAACTTTATCAGAAGAATGTAAAAGCTTGGAACAGATGTTCGAAGTGTTGAGTAATCTTTCCTCCTGGAAATGATTAATTAAAAGGTATAAAGTACTCTCTCTAATGCCGTGTAAAAAAGTCCCAGGAAGAACCAACTGCAAGTTCAAGATTCCAGTCTAGCTAAATTTCTGTCTTTAGAAGACCCACTCGGCTTTTTTGGCTTAGTGTTCTCATTTGTCAAATGAACATGTGTGTATACACATGTATGTGCACACAAAGAACATTCTAGAAGTATGGAGGACTAGGTGATTTGAGGATCTTCTTCCTAAAATGCTTTCAGACAGAAAGGGAGCAAGGCAGACTATAGTAAGGAAAACGAGCTGTTCTCCAAGCCCCTCACACCCGCAAGGTTCTGTAATCTCAGATTTGACCTGTGCAAGTGTTTGCTTGAGACACCCGAAGGGTCTGGCTCTTTGCAGGTAGTCGGAGGTTACACTGGGACTCTGGAGGGGTCAGTGGAGTCGGGGCTCTGCCGAGTCATTGTCTGGCCATGACCGGAGTCTGGCTGTGGAGGAACGTCGTGTTCCGAAGCTGCCTGTCTTAGGCCAGTGCTAACAGGAAGCAGGCACTATGGCTGCAGCTCCAGGTAGATTAGAGTCACCTGCAGGCTCACAATAGCAGTGATGTCCAGGAGTTACTGGGTGCAGGAGGTGGCATTTGAGCCCAGGTCTGCCTGACCCAGGACCTGTGCTCTCATTCCTCTGCCCCAGAGTCCTGCAAGCAGGACCCATGACCCAAGGCTATTCTGTGTCCCAGGGGAAAAAAGTCATTGCCCACAACTGCCTCTGTTGGTACCTGAGCTTCCTATGATGGCCAGCATCTGCCCACTCCTCACTTTGAAGCTCAGATTCTTGATTCCCAGATCACAGGAATCTTGGTTGCTGTGAGACCTCCAAGGTATCTTGAACTGAGCCAGCTGCTCAAACCAAGGCATCTGAGAGGCAATGTCCACCTGTGGGGAAATGTTAGAAGGGCCCTGGGGAAGCTGAGTGGTTCAGAGGGCTTCCATAGCTTCTGTTCAGTCCTCCTGTGTCTCAGGAGACACCATGCTTCCGAGATGTAAGCGATCTTGAGGCATCCAGATGCTACCAAGCATGGCCGTGAAACCCCACCATCCTGTTCAAGTCTAGAGTTAAGGGGACCAGAAAGCATATGAAATAGCAGAACACAGCAAGCGTTTACCACCTGCAAGGCATTACAATGATTATCCCATCTCCTGCTCATTGCAAGTGTATGGCACGGGTACGGTCGTCTGTTTCACAGACCAGGCTCAAAGCAATTAGGGAATTTACTCAAGCTCACACAGTTTACAGTGCACGGCAGAGCCGAGAGAGGTTACAAAGTGGTTCGTTCCTTTGTTCTAACTCACACCCACAAAAAAGCCAGCTTGGGACTCTGAAATTCACCATTCTACTTGGGTAGCAGGTAGTCTACCCCTGGGGAAATGAGGGAATGGGAGTCAATGAATTCTGCAAGGGCATTCCTGAGACCCTCCCATGGTAGCCTTTTCATTCAGGACAACATATTTTATAAAACTAGATCATAGATAGGTAGGTAGATAGATAGATAGATAGATAGATAGATAGATAGATAGATAGATAGATAGATGTAAAAGGATGAAATTTCAATAAACTCTGTTGTTTAGTTAAGAACCTGTTGTTAATTTCTTAGTTTTTGTCATTAAAATGTAGTTTGCAAGATGTTGACTCCGCGGGAAGCCAGACAAGGAGTATGTGGAAACACTGTGTTTTACTCTGTGTGTTTTCTGCAGGCATGTACACCTTGCACACGTGTGTGTGGACGCCAGAGACGAATGGCACTGTCTTCCTTGTTTTCTACCTTACTCTTGAGACCTGGTCTCTTGCTGAACCTGGAACAATTGAATGAGCTCTATGGCTCCACCTGGCCCTGGGACTGCAGACATGTGCCACCCAGGCCAGGTTTTCTTCTGTGGGTTCTGGAGATCTGAGCTCAGGCTCTCACACTTGTGCCTCAGGCATTTTACTGAGTGGGTCATCACCCTAGACTATCTATCTATCATCATCTACCTATCTATTTTTACATAGTATTATAGCACATATATAATATAGCCATATCACATATGTTATATAAACACACATATATATTATGTATATAAAAAGCATACACACATACATATATGTTTAGAGTGATTTCAAATTTTAAGGTTAGGAGTTCCAGAGACATTCCCCACAGGCCTTAATGGTGAATCTTAACATCTTCCCAGAGCCTCCGCCCCTTTCCACATCTCCAGCTGCAGGTGGGTTTGCATAAGGATAGACAGACAGGGTGCGCTCACCCTTCCTTCCCCTGAACATTCTGTTACCTGCCCGCTCCTCTGCCCTCAACTCGGGCGTGTGCCCTTACCTGATAGGTGAGGTCTCTGACCTCCAGAGTGTTGGACTGGCCACTATAGGTGAAGTACAGGCTGTTGTCACTTTCAGAGGAGAATAAGCTGTCCTGGAGGCCCTGCTGGGAGTCATGACAGGTAAGAGGCCCCTTCAGAGGCAGCTGAGGGCTTAGAAGATGGGGGCATTGGGGAGATCTGAGGGGCACAGGCAGCTGCAGGCAATGAGGTTGAGATCCCACACCGATAGGAGGTGGGATTGTGCAGGTGGTACCCAGGGCTGAGGAAAACAGGGACACTGTTGGGGTGTATCTCCTTTCAGGAGACCCTGAGCTTCTTCAGGACAGCTTTAGCCTCAGAGACCCTCAGCCTTGGGCTGGTGCACCTGAGCCTTCAGAGTTTAAGATGAATGCCACTCCAGACAGGAAGCCCTGTGAGCTGGGGCCAGTAAACCCATGTTTGACTTTCACTTCCCATATCTGGCCTATTGTCACCTAATGCCAAACAGACACAGCATGAGAAAGAGACAGAAAACAGCGAGGACCCTGAGTATCTGTGACAACGTCATCCATCATATGTTGACATGGGATTTTGTGACACAAAGCTCTTGAATATCCTTTTGGTTACATTTCAGATTAAGCCCCTACTATCACCATCATCACTACCACAATGACTATGCTGTTGTTATTGTGGAGGTGGTGGTATATTTGGATTTTCTGTGTGATCATTTGATACATGTGTTCAATGTATAATGTTCAAACGGGTACTCAGCACCTCCGTCCCCTCCACCATTTATTATGTCTTCACATTGGAAATCATCAAATTCTTCTGGTCATCTATTTTGAAATTTAAAAAAAATTAAATTTTATTTTGTGTGTGTGTGTGTGTGTGTGTGTGTATACACACACACACAAACATGCCTGGTACCCTCTGGTGTTACGGATGGTTATAAACCATCCTGTGTGAGATGGGACCTGAACTTGGGTGCTCTGCAAGAGCAGCAAGCACTCTTAACGTCTGAACCACCTCTTCAGCCCCATTCTCTGATCTTTATATAAAAATATATAATAATGCTGTAAGGTATAATCACATGCTTCAGGACACTAGAACTTTGTCTCCCATCTCATTTTAATGCCCAGCATCCGACCGCCCCAGTCCCCTCGCCTGACCCTCACAGCACTAGTGATAAGATCTTGCTCTCTGCAGTAGAGCTGTAGTGGGATTGCTTTTTGGGTTTTCTGATGTGTAATCAAATCTATGACATTAAGCATGCTAGGTCAAGCATTGTACGGACAGAGCCACATCCCCCTTTCCTAGGTTTTTCTTGTTTCTGTTTTTGTTTTTTCATTTTTAACGACTTCTTTTTATTTTATGGTGTTGGTGTATTGCCTGCATTTGTGTCTGTGTGAGGTTGTTGGACCCCCTGGAATTGGAGTTACAGACAGTTGTGAGGTGCCATATGGGTGCTGGGAATCGAACCTGAAACCTCTAAATGAGCAGCCAGTACTCTCAACCACTGAACCATCTCTCCAGCCCCAGCTTTTTTGTCTTTAAATCAATTACCTTTAGGAGAGATCTTAGCTGATTTACATTGGATAGGAATTAGTTCTTTAGATGCTTCTGCAGACACAAAGTTCCCATTGGGCTCACGGGTGGAGGGGCTGCTGGGAGAGGGCCACTAGACAGTTGTGTCTGGTGTGGTGGTGGCAAGTTACTGTGCTATTGTGACTTGAGAAGCGTGACATCCTGGGGTTTGGGGGACAGAGAAGACAGAGGGATGCAGCTAAACAGTGCTCAACCCAAACCCACAGAGCCCAGCCACCAAGGAGAGATTGGCTTTCCAGAAGCCACACAGACAACTCAGCTTCCGGAAAAAAAAAATCACGTCTGGCTTATGGATGACTTCTGTTCCATTTTAAAATATTTTCCTTGGCACCCAGGAAGGATGTGTTTGACTCTTCCGGAGGTTTTGACACATTCTCTGTATTTTTCAGATACTGAAATATCTATTCGGCTGACATTTTAATCAGTGTGACTGTCAGAACATCATTTGCATGTGTGACAGGTGACACCCTAAAAAAGCGAAGCGGGTTTATTTGTAGGTACCCAGCTCTGCTCCTTCAGGGGTACAGTGTAATGTTTCCTCATATTAACTTCCGGTTAAATTCCTGAGTCAGAGGCACAGATTAAAAAGGAGAAATGCGCAGAGGGCTGTGGCTGGCTGAACCAACAGGGTGAGTCTCTGGCCCTCTATTGACCCCTCCAAACATGGTCTCATGTGTCTCTACTGAGACCCAGGCTTTCCTGTCCCTGTTCCTGTGGACCCTGATAGCAATACCAGAATTCTCTCTGCATACACAGCCCTGATCTCCTTGCTCTTCCCAGGCCTCCACTCTGAGTATGGGCAGTGCCATTTAAGGGGCATGCTCAGAGGCTGGAGGAGCACCTGTCTGTAGCAGGCCTGACTAGAGTGTGAGTGGAAAGAGTGCATGGCCCTTGTGTGAGTTTCTTGTAGAGTGAGATGCTGGGTGGGCAGAAAAAGGCATGGATATGGCATGGACCAGAAGCCAGCTCCTAGAGAAGGCCTCCATTTTCTAAGTTTACATGCAGAGGTGAAAGGGTGGAAACCATTGGACAGTTTGTAGTTTGACTGAATGACTTTTAAATATGGAGGCACAGGGCATGGTAGTCTCATTGACAACCAAGCCCACGGTTGTCGGTGGCAGGCCACCACAAAGCACCTGCGGTAACAGGACCGAAGAAGAGGGACTTGTAAGCGGCAGGACCTGGGCACACTTTGGGAGCCTTTGTAGCTGTGGTGGTAACCTGAAGGGTAAGACTCCAAAGTTACCACCGACTTCATATCAGGAAGTCAGCATGGACCTTCCAAGTGACAGAGGTAGTTATTTCCTCATGGCGAATTCAGACAGCAGAGTTGGCACCTGCTGTGGAAGTAGAACTGGCTAGATAGCGGTGCCTGGATGGTCGATCCCAGGTGGCTCTACCTCGGCCAGAACAGGGAACTGTGGCCTCCCTGTTGGATGTGGCCATTTCATTCTTGTCCTCTCTAGAAAAGTGGTCGGGATGTGGAAGCTAGGGGTGGTATCTTCTTTGCTGTTTTCCAACAGTGCTTTCTGCTTCAAAGCCCACCCACAGCCCCAGTCAGAGGCTGTTTCTCAAGCAAACATTGATCTGGTTTGATGAGGAAGGAAGTCTTGAACCTCTGCTTCCCAGCAACCTGGCTGCTGTCTGTTCATGCCAGTTCTCTCCCAGTTTATAAGAGTGCAAGCCTAGGGTTCTGTGCTCCCATAAAAGCCACCTGCCATCCTCTCTCTTCTGGGTCTTGACTACCACTGAGATTCTTAGCCTGACAGTCACATGGGCCAACCAACCCTCCCTCAGAAAAGTCCTAGTTTGTGTGGGAGTTTCTGTGATGGAATGTGGAAGTTTCTGTGATGGAACGTCATTTGGAAAACTGCATCAACCCCAGTCACCCACAAGAACATTGGGGAAGTTTCAGAGGTCTCCTGGCTCCTGAACCTGCTTCTCATCACCTTCTCAACATTGAGGGGACAGGCCCCTGCTGCCCCATTTCCACTTTACTTGAGGTCTAGGTGGTGAATTAGGACTAACATACCTGAGGTAGGAAAGAAAGGCCAGTTCTACCCTGACCCCACCCCACAAGGTGGCTGAGCTTACTCACCGAAGCATCCTGAAGTATGGCCCCATTCCATAGCCGGGTACCCTCTGAGGTCTTCACAGCCATGACCCTTGGTGTCTGTGCCCCTCTACGTGGCTCCTGTGGGCCTTCTCTGCTACTGGTGCTCTCTCTGTCTTCCTTCTTAGAGCTGGGCCACCTGGGCCCTCCTTCTTTGTGCCAACCCTTTCTCCCAGCATTCCTCTCTGGCAAGTCCTCCTACAAACACACTGTGTGTTCTGCCTATTGCCAAGATAAGGACGCTCTGGCTAAAGGTACATCAGATAATGGCATGGGTGGCCAAATGGGTGTCCTGCTGTCTCACGAGGGACTCCAGGGCTGGGTAAGATCAGATAGGGCACTCCCACTGGCTCCTCAGTTGAAGCTACTCTGGAAAGGGACAGGCCACTAGAAAACTTACTTGCATTTGCTTCCCGCTAGCCATGAATGAAATGCCCTTTCTGAGATCAGAGGGAGCCGGAGGGCCTCACATCAACAGAAGTTCTCAGAGCTCCCTGGAGGAGGGATCTATTACTGGCTCGGAGGCTCGGCACAGTCTAGGTGTCTTCCATGTCTCCTTCAGTGTCAGGTAAGGGCACCCCACAGCAGAAAGCTGGGCTTCCCACCCTCTCTGCCACCTTTTCCCACCAAGTGGGTGGGTGGGCCTGGGGCTTTGGGCTGCCTGTTTGGCAGGTCTGGGTGGAAGTAGGCAAGGCTGCCAGTTGACAGTGAGTGAGCAGCTCCTCCCCTGCCCATTTGCTTTGCACCAATTTCTGTTATTCACACCCCTTCCTTGGCTTGTCCACCACCTGTCCTGCATAGATAGAGAGGGCTTGAAAAGTAGAGGTACTGGGGGCACAAGGTGGAAGGAAGTCTGTTGAAGGAATGCAGGATTCACCTCAAGAATAAACATGGTGCAGGTTACAAGCCCGCAGCCAGCCTGAGAGACCCAGTATTCAGGGCAGCTATTGGGAGGCACATTCCTTGGGTGGTGGCCAACTGGTAGTCACAAGACTTTCAAGGACTGAATAGCGGGGCATAGAAAATGAAATAAAGTTGTCAAACTATCCAGGAGCAACTGGGGTGCTGGGATGGGCTAGAGCTGGGTTCTGGGCTGGGAAATAGAGGACTGGCCTTTCCAGGACCTGGGCTACTGGGATGGGCTAGAGTTGGGTTCTGGGCTGGGAAAACGGGGTCTGGCCTTTCCAGGGCCTTACACTGCTTTTGCCCTTATGGAATTTACTTTAAAGCAACCGCGTTGGGCCCTGGTGGAACATCAAATCCTTCCAGCAGCGGTGGGACAGGCAAATTCTCAAAGACGTCTCCTTGTACATCGAGAGTGGACAGATGATGTGCATTCTAGGCAGCTCAGGTAAGCAACTGGAGGGTGCGTCCACTCCCAAGAAGGAATCCAGGGAGGCTGGCTTGGTTTAAGTGCTGTGTTGAAGGAATGAGCTGAAGTCTATAGAGAGTAGGCCATGCATGTGGCGCTGGAATGAAATCTAATGGCATATCTGTGAATGGGACCTGGTACCAAAGTGAAGCCTTGAGAAAAGTCCCTGGGAAGAATGGAAAGTCTTGGCTAAGTTTGCCTGTTAGATTGATTGTTGGTGGTGCTGGAGATCAAATCCAGAGCCTTGGGCATGCTAAGTAAGCCATCTACCACCAAGCCCCAGCCCCAGCTCTATTTTCAATTGGTATTTCCACTTCTGGAAAGTTCTTGTCAAGGTGTGCAGCAGGTAGAATTTAACTCATATTCTTGATCTCACTGCCCTTTTTTTTTTTTTACAATGCTGATATTCAGACACATAATTGAGACGAGAGAATACTAAAAAAGAATTCGTGTTAATATCAAGTCTTATCAGTACACTATGTTGTTGGTTTTTTTTATGTTTTGTTTTGTTTTGAGCCACATTCTTGAGGACTGGGACCACCTGTGTGTATTTCCCATGCCCTTCTCTTCTTGTCAGGGGAAAGTTTACTATTTGGGTGTGGCTTCCATGTTTGTTTTTGTGTTCTTGCAAGTCATTATCTTTGAAGGCATTTCCTCTCCTTTTGCTGCAAAGCCTATGGTTGTAATCCTCAGACTTCCAGCCCCTAAAGAGGGCATACACTGGCCCAGAAGCGGGGCTCGGTGTTCACGACAAGGGGTCGTCCTGCACACATTAATTTAAAGATTCTAACACATTAGTTCCATAAAACCCTCTTGATTGAGAAACTGGTCGCAAAGCATTGGCATTTAACCCACTGTCCACTTGCCTTGCTCTTTCCTAGAAATAGGCAATGTTAAGTCTGTGGTAAGAGTCAGGTGTGGCACCCTTAGGATAGAGTTTTGTGTCTCCCAAAACTCTGCAACACAAGCATGCCCCCATTGTGGAAACGAGGACAGACCTGACGGGTAGGCCATGGGGGTGTAATCCCCTGAAGAGATTGATGTAGTTCTTGCAGGGTCCACATTAGCTCTCACCAGACAAAGCTGATGAAAGACAGCCCGCTGCCTGAACCTCTCTGCCTTCCTGGCTCATCACGCAATTGCTCGCTGTCAGGTGTTGTCTCGCAATGGTGCTGTTTACTATGTGGTGTAGCCGGAAGTCGATCTCTGGAGCTGAACAGATGAGGCTATCCTGTTTTGAACTCTAAGTCTCCAAGACTGTGGGTACATGCACGCGCGCGCGCAGACACACACACACACACACACACACACACACACACACACTCACACACTAATTTCTACACATCGCCCAGCCTCAGCTGTCCCATCTCAGGCATTTTCCTACAGTAATACAAAATAGATTAAGATGTCCAGCCTCAAATTGAACCCATGAGCACAGCTGTACGGCAATTGATTAAGATAAAATAAAATAATATGATGAAGATTAAGGGAAAATGAATTCACTGACTGTCTCAGTCTAATTGGGATACTGTAAGAAAATATCATATACTGGGCCAGATGGTGGTGGCACATGCCTTTAATTCCAGCACTTGGGAGACAGAGGCAGATGGATCTCTGTGAGTTCAAGGCCAGCCTGGTCTACCAGTACAGCCAGAACTACACAGAGAAACCCTGTCTCAAAAACCCAAATATATATCATATGCAGCGTGGCTTATGAGCAACAGTGTGTATTCTTCACACCTCAAGAGGCTGACACACAAGGGCCTACAGGTCTGATACATGGTGAGGGCTGTAGTATTAGCTGTTTGTGGGCTAAACACCTGGCAGAAATGATTTAAATGACAAGAGATTTATTTTGGTTCATGGTTTCTGAGGGTTCAGTCCATCATGGTGGAACAGCTTATACCATGATGGAGAGGAAGCAGAGGGAGGATGAAGGAAAGAACCGTGATAAGATATACCTAAGGAGCACCCCCAGTTACCCACTTCTCCCAGCTAGTCTCCACCTTCTAAAGTTTCCAGACCCTCCCCCAAAGCACTGACAACTGGGCACAGAAGAGCCTCGGAGGATGACATTTTGTATCCCACTCACAACAGCTGGCTTCTTCATAAGCAGTTACTTTCTGGCGCTTTTCACGTAATGGAAGAGTTGTGGGATCTTTCCTGGGTCTTTTATATTTTAATTAATTAATTAAATTACTTTGTGTATGTATGTGCAAATACATGTGTTTGTGAAGGCCAGCAACCAACTTTGGGTGTCTTCTATCTTGTGTATGCAGAGACGAGGGTCTCACTATGTCACCCTGGCTGGCCTGGAACTTGCTTTGTAGACCAGGCTGCTCTCAAATCTGCAGAGATCTGCCTGCCTCTGTCTCCCAATCACTGGGCTCAAAGTTATGTGCTACCATGCCTGGCTTCCCATATTGTTTTCTGAGAAAAGGTCTCACTTTTACCTGAGACTTACTGATGCATCAAGGCTGGAATACAAGCATGGTGACACAGAGAGCAGTTTTCCAACTGATCCATCTCCCTGACCCTCAACCTCTTTTCTAAGCACACTGACCCCAGTCTGCTTCCAATACACTTCCTAGTACCATTTCAGTCACCTGGAGGCTTGTGTGTGAGAGAGACTAAGAATCTGTCTCCAGAGTGGCATCCTGCTACACTGCCTTGTAAGTTAGTACTTAATGGTTAATGAGAACTGGAGGGAAGAGAAAGTTGGGGGAGAACCCCAAGGATCTCCATGTGAAGCTAAGAAGCAGCAGCCTTGCTAGTGGCTATGAACAGCTATAGGAATAGACAGAAAGAAAGGACAGGCGGCAGTAGCAAACCCTGCTGCAGGAACCACATAAGAGGCCTTTAATGATCTGGTAAGAGAAACAACACAGGAAGGCAGGGATCATGTTTAGGAAGTCAAGACATAATCCCAAAAACTCATGGGGTCACTCCTCCTCTTCCTCTTTCTCTTTCTTCTCCACTTCCTCCGCCTCCCCTTTTCGTGTGTGTGTGTGTGTGTGTGTGTGTGTGTGTGTGTGTGTGTGTGTGTATGCTACAGGAGGTTGGACCAAGTGTTCTACAACTGAGCTGTTTCTCTAGCCTATGATTCATTTTTTTCTTTTAATACAAGAAAATGGTTTTATTCCTACCCTTTAGTTTCCGACAGTTTACCCTGACTGTGATAATCAGACCTTGCAACTAGCGAAGCCGTTGAGCTAACATCCATAAATACGGGTGGGGAGGTGACAACCCATAAGTTTCTCCACGTGAACTATACTTTCAATGCCACGAATGAACAATTGCATACAGACCCCACAATACACGTGGGCAGAAAGGCAACTGAGTGTGTCTCGTGCACACTGAAGTGTAGTAAACAGCACATTATCAACATTTGTAGGGTTTACATTAGAGCAATGACATCTGAAAGCATGTTCCTCTTAACGGATGTGATGTTCTCCTTTCTACCTCACTCTGCCTGAACATGCATGCAGTCCTGCTTTGGTCAGACATGGTTAGGACAGATGATGACCGCTGCAGGAGCTTATCTCTGGACCCCTCATGATAAAAGCAGCTTCCACAAAGCTCCTGAATAGAAGATCTTGTATCTGTGTGAGCTCCTCTGTCACCTCAAGTTCCAGGCTAGAACTCTGCAGAGTTATTCTTGGTAGCAACTGGCTAGCTATGGCCAAAGTTCTTGGTACAGGCTGAGGTCAATTTGTTTTCCCCAAAGGCCTTCAGTGCCCCTCAGCCTCTCAACACTCGTGCGGGCTTGTTGAAAAGTGGAGTCATATTCATTAGTTTTGGGGGCTACATTTTGGGGTCTCAGACCAAAGGTCAGATGGTTCTGGCATTGCCATCTAGAATCAGGTCCTAAGGGACCACAAAAAGAAAGCTAGGTACCAGGGCCTAATTTAAGTACCCTGGCTTTTCTATTCTGAACCTGTATTTCTCCTTCCTTCCTTCCTTCCTTCCTTCCTTCCTTCCTTCCTTCCTTCCTTCCTTCCTTCCTTCTGTCTTCTCCTCCTCCTCCTCCTTTTTTTTGTTTTTGTTTTTGTTTGTTTTTGTTTTTGTTTTTCAACACAGGGTTTCTCTGTGAATAGATGTCACTTTGTAGACTAGCCTGGCCTCAGTCTCACAGAGAAACGCCTGCTTCTGCTTCCTGAATGCTGGGATTAAAGGCATGTGCCACTATGCCAGGATTATTAATATTATTTTGAACCTGTATTTTCTTAAAACAAAATATTTTCTCCATATTTATTTATGCATGTGTGTCTATGTACTGGCAAATGCTTGCCATGGCACGTATGTGGAAACCAGAGGACAACTTTTGGTAATTCGGTCTCCGCTTCCACCATGCACCTCTGGGACTGAACTCAGGTCCTTGGGCTTGGCTGCAAGTCCCTATCCTGACTGAGCCATCTTGTATAAAGAGCAAATACAAAGCACCTTCAGACGCGGGTTCCAGTCCTACTAAGGACAAGAGAGCTACTTCCTTGTCGCCAAATCCAGAAGACACTTGCAAGTGGTGTTTGACCTCTGTTGCCCCCCACTTCACTCAGGGGCTTTACCCAGGGCGCCATGGAGAGGCACAGCCAGAGTTCCACTAAGAGGCATAAAGGATCTGGAGAAGTGTCCCCATTCTCATGCGGAGGCTCATCCAGGGCTTTCTTTTTGTCACCCTCAGGCTCGGGGAAAACCACGCTGCTGGACGCCATCTCCGGGAGGCTGCGGCGCACAGGGACCCTGGAAGGGGAGGTGTTTGTGAATGGCCGCGAGTTGCGCAGGGACCAGTTCCAAGACTGCTTCTCTTATGTCCTGCAGGTGGGTGCGACCCCGACCCGCCCTACCCTCCCCCCGCCCCCATCTCCAGGGCTCTGACGACCCTGATATCCCCTTTCCTGCAGAACGACATCTTTCTGAGCAGTCTCACCGTGCGCGAGACGCTGCGCTACACAGCAATGCTGGCCCTCCACCATAGCTCTTCGGACTTCTACAACAAGAAGGTACAGTAAAACTAACAGCGAAGGCCACTTCCCAAGGGACAAGGCCTGGTGCCTCAGAAGCCCCTCTCCTGCCACCTCCCTGTCCGCCTATTTTCATCTTTTCTTATTCTGCTCCACCTCCGCCCTAAGTGGAAGTTACACGAGCTGTATGAACACCTGAAAATTACCAGTCCAACCTAAGCCTGGTTTGCTATGATGCTCTTGGTTCTGTCTGTCCATCATGTGGCTTCAGGAAATGGAATTCAGGTGGTCAGGCGTGGTGGCAAGTGGCCTTAACCACTGAGCCATCTCATCTTGAAGGAACCTTATGAAAAGTAGACTAAGTTTCCTCCATGAAGACAGAAACGATGGATTCCTCACTCCTATGTTTCTTAAATGTACCCATTTTGCTTAGTTCTGTCTGACTGTGAAGGCCTGGGAACTCCCCAGAGAATAAGAACAGGTAGGGCTGTCACTCCAAAAGGCACAACTTCCTAGGAAGTAGGCTTGTTACCAGGCCCTTGGAGACAGAGCAGGCTGCTTTCACTTGAGAATCCTGACAACTCTGGGAGGTGGTTTCTAACTCTAGAGGAACCCACCCCTCACAGAGTGACCCTCATCTGTCTTTTCCCCTAAGGCTATTACATGGGTCCTGTTTCTCTACATTATTCTCTGGTCTCACCTCTGGCTGGCATTCAGCAGACTTGCTCAAATACAGTATCTCACTTCTGTCCGATATCGGCTGGGGTGGGGGCTTTATCTTCATCCCGATACTGATACACCTATGCCTTCTAACTCCATCAGACTCTGGAGCCTGAAAAAGACATCTATATTCTCCTGGGAGATAGGTGTGCAAAGACATGTTCATATAGCTTGGTGGTCCTAACCAAGTGACAGAGAAAGAGACAAGACACACACACACACACACACACACACACACACACACACCGCCACCCGCAGCTTGCTCTCTCTGCTTGCTTTCGTTTTTTTTTTTATTCATCTATTCATTTTACATGCCAGCCACAGCCTCTCTCCATCCTCTCCTCCCAGTCCCTCTTCTTCATTCCCCACCCCCCACATCCCCTCCTCTTCCATCTCCATTCAGGAAAAGGCAGGTCTCCTATTGCTTTAGTATTTTTAAAAATCTAAATCCCATATAAAATTTTTTTTAAAGACGGGAGCTGGAGAGATGGTTCTGTGGTTAATAGCACTGGCTGTTCTTCCAGGGGATGGAGGTTGGATTCATAGTGCCCACATGTGAAGAAAAGATCGGTTCTAGGACCCTTCAACCTGATTCCAAGAAGAGACTTCTTTGCCATGCTTCCCCTTTGCATCTTCTATAGGCCAGGCTTCCATTTCTGTTGGTAACTACCTTCTCCCCTCTGGCTCTCCCCTCCAAAGTCATCTCTTTTCCTGTAGCTGCATTGTGGTTATTTTTTCAAAGCAATGTGCTGGTTTCTTTCTTTTCTTTCTTTCTTTCTTTTTTTTTTTTGAAAGGGGCACAATCTCACTAAAGGCGACTGGGAGGAACTTCTCAACTATATTGTTTCAGCCTCCCTGTGCTTCCCCCAGGGCTGTCTGCAGACTGGGGGGATTCAAGGAAGGGGAGCGGTGGAAGTAGAGGTTTTTTCAAAGGTCTCTAGGGGCTGCAATAAGCCCAGGAAGGGATGAGGGAGAAAGGCCAGCCTTCTTAGAAAACCAGTGAGGATTGTTTTTAAATGTTGTTGGTGTAGAAAGCGGAGATACAAGGAGCTGTAGGTGTAAGTGGAATGAGGAAGGCTGGTGAGGGAATCGGAAGGGTGGAAGTGGAGCTGCGGGCACGTTAGGCACCCTTTGAAGTTTCTCAAGCAGATCTGAGTAAAGATTGGAGTGGCTTTTAATTACTTTTGGAAGCTGGATTATATTCCTTTGATGTAAAACCGCTACAATTGGTCACTTGAATCTCCAGGACTTACTAGGGTTACAAAAGAGAAACAGGGGTCACTTCAAACCAAATTGGATTTTTTTTTAAAACACAGAAAATATTTATGATAATAAAATTTCAAAACCCAAACACTTAACATAATGTATATCATAATTATGCCTTTGAGATTTTTTTTGATTCAAGAATAAATATTTTGTCTCTCCAGGAACTTAAAAACACTTATTTAAATCTGGCCTATGTATTATCCATTAAATCGAGGTGGATTTTACTGGTATGAACTTTTCTTCCCAGGGTTTGATGAGTCTGAAAGTGACCCTCGCACTCTAAGAGAAGCATTATCCCTCGTGGGCCGTCACCTGGCCCTCAAGTGAAGTACAGCCATAGTTACAGGTGGCAGCCTGGAGTTTTCCGTCTCTTACAGGTGGAGGCGGTCATGGAAGAGCTGAGTCTGAGCCATGTGGCAGACCAAATAATTGGCAATTATAATTTTGGGGGAATTTCCAGTGGCGAGCGGCGCCGCGTCTCCATCGCAGCCCAGCTCCTTCAGGACCCTAGTAAGTGGGACACGGACCTGCTACCAGATGCTCCCAGAATATCCTCCATGTGCCTGACGCACCTCCGTATCTTCTACACGTTTGAGGGCTTTCTTCACAGTCCCCAGTAGGAAAAGGTTTGAGCAGGATTGAAATCTCTGACGTTTCCCAAACCAGAGACCCCAGTTTTGGGAACTGCTATGTAGTTCATCTCCTGATGAGAGTCTGTCATTTGGGGGGACAGTCCTCAGCTTATCACAGTTCACCCTCACAGTGAGGTGAACGTGATACACACTCAACAGTACTTTGAATTTTAATCTTTTCTCAGACTAATGAGAAATGGTAGCACTGCTGCAGGGTAGCAGCAGTGAGCCATACTCCTGATAGGCCTTGCGGGGGACACAACTGGTCCTACAGTGTGCTGTGTTACCAAGCTATGGTGCTCAGTGGGTTAGGTGTATCAAAGGCATCTTTAGCCTATACCATGCTTTTACTTACCCATGGGGTTATCCTGGGTTACTATGACAAGGACCATTTTCATTGACCATCTCATAAGAGTATTGCATTTGTGTTATCCTGTCTCCAGGTGTGCTCCAGAACCTTCCATGACTATGAGGCCCACCTTGTCTACCCTAACTTATGAGGGCAGCTCCATTGTGCCCTGTAGGGAAGGCCAGTGAGTTCTGGTATTACTAGAAGTGTTAATGCCATGGGGAAGTGTTTATGAGATGGCACAGTGTATACGCCATGGGGAAGGCACTACGAAATGAGGCAGCCAGTCCCCTGTCTCCTTTTACCTAGTTTGATTATTCTCCCAACCTGACAAACCTCACCACGTATATGCACCCGGGTGAGGGCATTTTCTACCTGAACTCTTTCTTCACCCCATGGTAGAGCAAGCCTGCCTCTTCTAATCGGTGCTTGGTCACAAGATGCTGAGGGGCCCTTGTCACTTTCTGGATAGACATAAGCTACAGGTAAATTTCTAAAGAGCCCAACCATTGCCTGCCCATCCACCCCCCACCTCAGATGCTGTCTCACTTATTTTTCTGCTGAGCACAGACCCCATTAGTCCTAGAACGTGTCCTGATAGAAAATAAGAGTGGGCTAGGTAATTGCTAGCTCTTCTACTTTGCCTCCCCAAAGGCTGCCTGCTAGCCCTGTTTTCTGCTAGTGTCCCCTGCATGGAGCCCAAGTAGTCCAGAGTACAAAGAGGCCTGATCTGGTCACTGTCCTGTCTCCAGATGAGCTCCAGAGCTGAGAACTAGGCCCTCCCAGGTCAGGTTCTATCTCCTGGGCTCAGGCTGAAAGCCCGTTTCCATGCAGCTACTTCTTGTCCCAGTTTGGTGCAACAGCTCCATGGAAGGCTGCCCAGAATACTGAGTTTTAAGCACAGAGCACACTGGGCAGTGGTTCAGACGTCTGACCCTTCTTTGCCGGCAGAGGTCATGATGTTTGATGAGCCAACCACAGGACTGGACTGCATGACTGCGAATCAGATTGTCCTCCTCCTAGCTGAGCTGGCTCGAAAGAACCGCATTGTGATCGTCACCATTCACCAGCCTCGCTCTGAGCTCTTTCAAGTAAGAGGATGCCCATTTCTCGTACTGCTCAACTCAAGAGAAGTAGGTATGGTGTCTTGAACCAGGAATGAAAGGGTAACAAGCATGGACCAGCAATTGAAAAAGCAGGGGATCCAATTTACCTAGTGTACTCTGAGCCTTTTCTATATACTAGCTCATTTGGTCCACGATCATTTAGTCTACAAGGCAATCCTGGGGCTGGGGATCCACATACACACTTGACAGAAGAAAAGAGTATAACGTAGAAATGACTCAAATGGAGCCAAGATCACACTGTTGGTAAAACACTGTTAGTGGCAGCTTGAGGAAGATGGCTCAGTTGGTAATGCATTTCTATATGAGTTTGGATTTCCCATGCCCATAAAAGCTGAGCAGAGAAGCATATGCCTGTAATCACAGTGCTGGAGAGGCAGAGACAAGAGGATCTCGGGGGCTTGCTGGCTAGCCAATCTGGCTGAGTCCATGAGTGCCAGATTCAGTGAGAGATGCTGTCTCAAAAGTAAGGAGAACAATTGAGGAACATACACACAGAGAAAGAGAGAGAGACCTGCCTGAGAACGTGGCTGGCATCATGGCCTATTTAGCTACCAAAGCTCTATTTAGTCACAAGGATCATAGACTTTATATGGAAAAGAAACTTCATTTGATCCCCCAGTATCTGTTTAGCTATCCACAATTTGTTGGTTCCCTATGGATGAGGATCTAATATTTCAAACACAGCCAATACACATAACACCTCTGGTTGCTCAAGGCCACTCTCAGTGGTTTTTCCTCTGCCCAAATGTGATGCTGCGGCCCAGTGCCATAGAGTGATACCCACCATGCACAGAGGTGACCCAGGCTGGGAACCACAGGGATGTCTTCCCTTGTCTCCAGTGGACACTCCCCGCCCCCGCCACACATGGGGGGATGCACGGCAGGGTAACAGAGGACTAACTGGCTGCTTGGAAGTGTACTTCCCTTAAGGAAGTTACTGTGTTACCCGAGCACACACTAACCCCATCTGCTGTCCAATCAGCACTTCGACAAAATTGCCATCTTGACTTACGGAGAGTTGGTGTTCTGTGGCACCCCGGAGGAGATGCTTGATTTCTTCAATAGCTGTGGTTACCCTTGTCCTGAGCATTCCAACCCCTTTGACTTCTACAGTAAGTGTTTTTAATGTTCACCATCATGGCTGTTTTTTATCATTTAAGTACTTCTGTGTGTGCTGTGGTCTACATGTGAAGGGCAGAGGACTGTTCTGAAGAGGTCAGGTCTCTCCTTCCACCATGTGGGTCCTAGGAATCAAAGTCAGGTCATTAGACTTGGTGGCATGCACTTTTACCTCCAGCCCTAAATCTTCCTTATCTTTGATTTCTGTCATACTGACCCTTCCAGGTTTTTATTTTTGTTTTTGCTTTTTTTTGTTTTGATGTCTTTATTTTCCAAGGAGTTAATTTGGCAAGTCAATTAACTTGCGCCCAGAGATATACCAGAAAATAAAATGGGACTTCTCTCTCAGACTCTAACAAAGTTGAGTTTCTGAATTCTCCCAGGCAGTTGTTATGGGATTCTCATTGCCTTTGTGGGTAGCTGTAGACATTCTAATGCAGCAGGTAGTTGCTAAGATAGGAGCTTCTCTGCTGGGATAAGAACAGAACAATTGATTAGTCAGGTATTGTGATTCATTCAGTGAGTGCATGTGTGTGAGTGTGTGAGTGTGTGTGTGTGTGTGTGTGTGTGTGTGTGTGTGCATGCGCATGTATGGGGGTGTGTGTGGTATGTGTGTGTGTACATGCACATGAGTGTGTTTTTGGTTTGTGTGTGTGCATGTATGTGTGTGTGTATTTAGAAACACATGGGTCATATCTTTTGGGGAAAACTTTTAGTGGACTTGATGTCAGTGGATACCCAGAGCAGAGAACGAGAAATAGAAACCTACAAGCGAGTCCAGATGCTCGAATCTGCCTTCAAAGAATCGTCAATCTGTCACAAAATCCTGGAGAATATTGAAAGAACAAAACACCTGAAAACATTACCTGTGATTCCTTTCAAAACGAAAGATCCTCCCGGAATGTTCTGTAAGCTGGGTGTCCTCTTGAGGTAAGAGCATGGGAAATACAGCCAAGGCCCATTTTAGGTCTCTACAGACATTTACCAATAATGAAGTAAAAGGAACTAAAACCAGCTCGTTTGGTTTTCAGGCGAGTAACGAGAAACTTAATGAGAAACAAGCTGGCGCTGATTATGCGTCTCGTTCAGAATCTGATCATGGGTCTGTTCCTCATTTTCTACCTTCTTGGGGTCCAGAATGACGTACTAAAGGGTGCTATCCAGGACCGTGTGGGACTGCTGTACCAGCTTATGGGCTCCACCCCGTATACCGGCATGCTCAACGCTGTGAATCTGTGTAAGTGTAGGAGGTACATCTCTTTCCTCCGCAAATTCATCTGCTCCAGCCATTACCTTCCAAAAGCTCACCATTCTAAAGGTATTTCTCTAAGCTAAAACTTGCCCCATCCCCGGATTCCCCAGGGAAAGGTAATTAACAGTAGGATCACCTTAATACAAGTAGCTCATCAAGTGGACACCCCTGAGGGTCAAAGCGCCCAGAAAATATCAAAATGATGCAGCATTGTTGGTGTAGAATTTGGAAAGAGCTTTTCAGAAGTTCACATCCTAGGATGTTCAGTTTGTGTGATCCAAGCTACCAACTGTGATTCTATTTTGAAAGAGCCAGCACCTAGTTTTTAAACCCAATGGGGGACCCTGGAGCAGCACTGGACTGCCTGGTGTTACAGTTTGCTTCAGGAAAACAGGCTTGGAGGAGTGGAATACTAGCCACAGGGAAGAGGAGAGAACAGCGTTTGGAAAGCCAGTCCTAGATGGGCACGAGGAGCAGTGAGAAGTCTGTCTTTCCCAGGCTTTTCTGGCCTCTGGGAACCAATGTTGAATGCAGGCTGCTGTGGGAACCAATGTCCTGCACGGGAGGACACAGGGCCTCGTCACCCACTTGTTCCCCTCTCTGCTTTATTACTTCCCAGAGAAGAAAGTAAAGTGTGGGGTCTTTGCTGCCGCACTGGCCCCTAGGAAATGTGGGAATTTTGAGGTGGGAGGGTTTATTATCTCATGATTATGGAGCCTGCCCGGCTACCTTCTTGACCCAGCCCCAGTAGACCTCAAGTTAGCATGGGTGGCCTTTCCTCTCTCAGTGGTGTGGTGACTGACTGTTTTTGGAACATGCCTTCTATGCCAGTTCCCATGCTGAGAGCTGTCAGTGACCGGGAAAGTCAGGATGGCCTGTACCAGAAGTGGCAGATGCTGCTGGCCTACGTACTGCACGCGCTCCCCTTCAGCATCGTTGCCACTCTGATTTTCAGCAGTGTGTGCTACTGGTAAGGTGGTGTTCAGGGCACTGAGTTCACCTGGGCCAGGCTGCCCATGGAGGGCTGATGGGACACGTGGAAAGACAGCTGCAGGGCGAACCGCTCCATCCGTGTCTAGCGCAATGACCTTCTTTCAGGGCGTGCATTTTATTACAAGGAACCCCACTGAGTGCTGCATGGGACCTAAGAGCAGGCCAGCAAGACTATGCCAGGGAGCGAGTCCCATGGTCTGAGGGTCTGGGCTAGAGAAGAGTGCTCACAGGGAGCTGGGACACAGGGACAGGACCCAGGTGGCCTTCCCAGGCTACAGCAGCCCCAGCAGCCTGAAGTTTTGCTTACGGACCTGGACATCACAGTTTGGTGGATTGACAGGGCTTGAAGGAGAGCGGCTACAGGAAGAAGGCGTTGGGAACCACATTGCCTCTGTGAGTTCTGACTGGAGGCCTTTTCATTTCTTAGAACTTGATAAATTTAAAACATGCAGGGTTAAGACACTGGCTTTGTTGTCAAGAGAAGGCAGATGGTTCCCACCTGTCTCTGCCGTGTCTCTTCCCCATGTGGCTTTGTCATAGGAAGACATGGAGGACATGGGTTGGCTTGTCCTGACTCGATTAGTGGCAAGGCACTCTCAGCTGTGCCAAGAGAGAACTCACAGGCCTCCTGACACTGCCCCTTTTCACTGACTGGATTCCTCTGCAGATGCTCCTAATTGCGACCACCATAAAGCGCATGCCATACAATACAATATGATTGTCTTTATAAGCTACATGTCATGTAAGTGCAAAACAACACAGGACATGTTGCCATAAGCTCCAAAATGAAGGGTTTGCAGGTCTTGGTGTATATACTCTTGGGAGACATTTTTACTCACAGAGGTAAGGCTGCTTGCCCTCTGTCAGCTTGTGGGTGGACTTCCAACAGAGGGTCGTGGCAGGGACGACACAGCCTTTCTTGCTGGCCCTGATGGCATCCCCCTCTTCTCTGAGTATGGGAACAATGCTGGGGATCCAGCTGGTGCTACAAACCACAGGCCTAGCTCACTCAGGACAATGGATTCAAAGTAAAATGGTTCCTTCATGTCCTGTGAGCAGATTTTTAAAATGGGATTATTTTTGAGTAAAACAAGGTTGAGTACAAACTGAAGACTTTGTTTATTTAGACTCTTTCTACTCAACATGGCCATGGACTGATGGCAGCCCATTTATTTCATACGCAGAATTGCAGGCTCAGCTCTGCTGAACTAGGTCCTGTATTTAACAAGATCCCTGTGTTGATTCACCTGCTCTTTAAGACCTCGGAAGCAAAGACTTTGCTTTTAATTTAGACACCGACTGTGAGAAAGAACTGGTTCCAGAAGGCTCAAGGAACCTGGGTGGTTTTAAAGCAGATGGAGCCCAAGCATGCACATCATGACTATTTTTAGAAAAATGCAGAATCATTCCTAGAAGCTGTGTAGAAAATGCTCCCATTGAGTTACAGAAAGAGCTGAAGCCTGCCCACTGTGTCAGGCCCAGTACTAGGTGCTCCAGGGGACTCACTGAAAAGTAAACTCAAAGGTCCTGCCCTGGAACTCGCAATCCTGAAACCTAGACACCTCAGACATTCTAGAATGCTATGACAGCTCTTCCCCACCTGAACTCATTCAATGCAAGAGTATAACTGGAACCAACACCAGGTCTTGATACTAATCCCACATTAACAATCTGCTTAGCAGAAATAGTAATATTCTCGAGGGCCCCAGACCCCACTGCAATATGACCTGCCTTTCCAAAACTCTTAAATTTCCACATTCGAAAAATACAACTGGTCTAAAGCATTTCAGATGAGGGATTGTGGAAGGCAACCTTAATTCAAGGAAGTGTAAGATTAGTCTTGTGCAGTAAGGCAGAAGCACTTTGCCAAGAATGCTGTGCAGCAGCTCACACGCAGCATGGCAGCTCACACGCAGCACGGCAGCTTACACGCAGCACAGCAGCTCACACACAGCACGGCAGCTTACACGCAGCACGGCAGCTCACACATACAGCATGGCAGCTCACATGCAGTACAGAGGTTCCCGTTCAGTCCAGTGGCTCACACACAACACGGCAGCTCACATGCAGTGCGGCAGCTCACACGCAGCACGGCAGCTCACATACAGTGTGGCAGCTCACACGCACATAGCATGACAGCTCACATGCAGTACAGAGGTTCCCGTTCAGTCCAGTGGCTCACACACAACACAGCAGCTCACATGCAGTGCGGCAGCTCACACGCAGCACGGCAGCTCACACACGGCACAGAAGCTTCCGTGCATCACACACAACAAGTACTCACCAGCTCTGCATGTATTCATTTATGGGATCCTTGTGACAGCTTTGTGAGGGTGACAAGGAATCATTCTTGTTTACAAAGGAAGAAACTGAGGCCCATGTAGCAGGCTTCCTATCTCACATCTATGGTCTTAGTGGATTACAGAGGATGCCAGGGATTGCTTGTTTCCACCCTAATCCATTCCTTTAGTCTTTAACTTTCTTGACAAGTCATCTACAGGAATGTCTCCTAGTCAGCTGATCTCCATTCAATAGCACTCAAATCTTCCATGTCCAAGGGAAGGCAGAAAGTTTGGGGGAGAAGAAGGTTGGAAATTTTTGTAGTAAAACCAAATAAGCAATGGTCTAATGAGAGAGAGGAAGCAGGGACTATTATCAGGCAAGGGCACAGGCAAACTCATGTAAGATCTCTGCAGAGGAAAATGTCAGGTGTGCTGTGGGTGGTGAAGGGTTGGGAAGAGGAGCAGAGGTTGAGACTGAAAGCACTGGGTTCTGGTCAGGGAGGCACCAACTGCCCTGTTGAGTGTATCTGGTAACAGGACATAAGAGAGGACATTGAAGGAGACAGGGGCTCCCTTGGGTTGGGCCTGGAGAGCCCAGCATCTCTCTACTCACAGCCTGGACTTTGAATAGAGATGCCGGATGGCCCAGTGAGGCTTCATATCTGGGAAAGGCACAGGACCCAAAGCAAGAGGAGAGCATGGGCAATAGAAGGAGAGCTGGCAGGCTGGGGGTGTGGCAGAGCACCTGCCTGGCATGCCCAGGGCTCTGGGTTCAATCCCTAGGACCACAAAACTGTGCGTATGTGCGGTGTGTGTGTGTGCGCGCACACGTGCGTGTGTGAGAGAGATAAGCCTGTTCAGTATCAGCACAGGTTGACGGAGGTAAGGCATGGCACGAGGAGGTCATTGTTATCTCCCAGAAAAGAGCTTCAGGAGTGCAGTGGGGGTGTAGTCTAGTTTACAAAAAAAAAAATGGGCATAAGCTGAAGGGAACAACAAGATGTGAGCTGGTTTAGGATAGTATGAGAAGGGACATTTGCTTAGTCTGTGTACTTTCCTTGTATATGTCTTTCATCAAATTGTTCCCACTGGTGAAAGTGTGTCTTAAACTCTCATTAGGCTTGGGGCCATTAGTGCATTTGGAGAGCAAGGAAAAGGCATCAGCATCTCTCATCCCATGACTGTTGGGCTTAAAGAATAGTTGCCTTAGAATGTGGTAAGGAAAACCATTAAAAACTATTTGAGGACTTGGGCTGTAGCTCTGTGATAGAAGAAGGCTTTCCTAGAGCCCTGAGTTCAGTTCTCCAGCATTTCAAAATTAGCATGCAAACAAAGAATTAGATGAAAAGACAACCCAAAGTAATTAAGCTGAGTTGCACATACAGGGGTATTAGAACAACATGGCATTGTGGATGCAAGTGGACCCAGTGACACTGGGCAAAAATGGAGAGAAACTAGACACACACACAGAGAGAGAGAGAGAGACAGAGACAGAGACAGAGACAGAGACAGAGACCCAGAGACAGAGAGAACGCGAGAGAAAGAGACAGAGACCGAGGAACAGGGAGATATTCACAGAAGGGGGCTGAGTTTTCTTCCTGAGAATGGAGAAGAGAATGAAATTGGGAAACTGAGAGAGGAAGTAACTTAGAGATTTATGACAGTCTTGATGAGACTTGTCACTGGACCTCAAGATGTAAAGAGAAAGCTTTAGTGGATCTCAAAGCTCGCTAAGTCACAGTGGCGAAGTGGAAGAGCAGATCCAATTGGTACAGCAATGTGCTGCACTCACTTATGATCGCTGCAGTGAGCAGGGCTCTGAGGAGAAGAATGGTGCCGAAGTGGGCAAGGAACTGAGTCAGAGAGGGCTGGGGACATGGGGCAGAAGGCCAACCTTGAAAACTTCAGTCTGAGGTTTTGGAAGTGGAAGATTCTGAGCACTACTGAGGGTAAGGCACAGCACGTGACTAAGGTTAGGAGACAGAGGGCCACTGACTAGGAGACATTTCTGTGAATGGCTTATCAAGAAAGCTAAAAGACATTATGGAGGAAAATTAGAGTGGGAAGGATGACCCTTGTCCTCATATGATAAAATTAGCAAAGGTGACAGAATGTCTTTAAAAACCACAAGGCTATGAATTGGGGAAAAATTCACACAATTAAAAAACATGGTGAACTGGGTGGTGGTAGCATAGCACCGTGGTTAATCCCGGCATTCAGGAGGCAGAGGCAGGAGGATCTCTGTGAGTTCGAGGCCAGCCTGGTATAGAGTGAGTTCCAGGACAGCCAAGGCTACACAGAGAAACTGTCTCAAAAAACAAAAACAAACAAATAACAAAACAAAAACGTGGTGATTTGGGCAAGAAGAAAGGGAGCCTTCAAGACTGACTGGGAAGGCATCGACAAAAAATGGGGGTTTCTTTTTCTTGCTCTACAAATGGACTGATGGACCCACAAGTCTAATGAGAGTTTAAGACACACTATCGCTAGTGAGAACAATTTGCTGAAAGACATTTACAAGAAAAATGCACAGATACAAATTAGCTTGTTACAAGGACATGAAGGTCAAATCAAGGCTCTGAGAGTAAAAGACACTAGTGAGATTGAGTGGGAAGGAAACGATTTCACACTGGCAATAATCCTACAGAGTAGGAATGAGTTTGGAGCAGCACAGTGCGTGAGCCCTCAGCATTAGGGTAGGAATGGCAGGTAGAACACAGTTATTAATGAAGAGACCCAGAGAGTTCAACAGCCCTACATCTGCCAGCCCATATGACTGTTGTCTAAGCATTTAATATTTTGCCACGAGAGCTAAAGACATTCTAACAGGCAATTCACATCGAGTTGAAGTCAATGGAAACAACCGTGGTAATAAGGGGGCTCAATTGTCGGCTTTGTTCCAAAAGAGGACTGACAAAGGGGAATGTGGCTTGCCCTGCTAATTCCACCTCCCACTAGCCAGCAAGGATTTATTCACAGGAGGAAGTATGGTCTGATGTGCATGGAGAGAAAACTAAAGACCTGTGTTTTTCTAGGACACTGGGCTTGTATCCTGAGGTTGTCAGATTTGGGAACTTCTCTGCTGCTCTCCTGGCCCCCCACTTAATTGGAGAATTTCTAACTCTTGTGCTGCTTGGGGTGGTTCAAAACCCCAATATTGTCAACAGTATAGTGGCCCTGCTGAGCATTTCTGGGCTGCTTATTGGATCTGGACTTATCAGGTAAGGAGAAATGATTCAAAAGATTTAGTCTGGCATGATTTGTGGTCGAGGATCATCTAATAATGGTTTCCATAAAGCAAACCCAGAGAGCTGAGTTATCTATCACCTTGTAGTTGGGGCTTCTTTTACTGCTTGTCAACTTTATTGTTTTAGACCTTGAACTGTTCACTGTTTATTAATATGATGTCTTTTTATTGGACATCAGGACACAACAAGCCTATTATTGATGTGATGCACATGTAGCAAGCTAATAAAACAAGAGAAGGAAACCAATCTAGAGCCTGTAGCCCCAGCACTTAGGGTAGGGCATGCAGAGCAGCCTATCCCACAAATCACAACTTTCAGGTTCAGTAGGAGACCCTGTCTCATAGGAACAGAATAGAGAGACAGAGAACACATGACATCCTCCTCTGGCCTCCCGATATGTGCTCAGGGGTGCACATACATGTATACACATGCACACAGCTCCCACATACAACGAAGCCAAGGAATAACATCAAGAAGAGTGAGCATCTATTTAAACATAATTCCATTTATGTGAGAGTTGGAGGAATTTGTTTTCAAGTAAGAAAGTCAGGCTCACCCCCAGGAGGATGCTCACACTGCACATGCTCCATAGAGAGGGCTGATCCTGGACAGCAAGCCTCCTCTATTGCCTAGCTGCCATCTGACAGTGAACAAGTCACTTTTTTTTCTGTCAAAACTGGTTTCCTCATTTATAAAATCTTGAGATAAAAAGCTACCTCTTCAGGTCATGGGGTCAATGAGATGACCAGCCTGAGAGCATGCTATGAGCTGTCCGCACTAGAGCATAGAAAGGCGAGCTACCCCTGAGCAAAGCGAGCTGTTTCCATCCATGAAGGACAGCCTTTTTATTACACTCTATTTGTCTTGTGGCTGAAGTGGGTTGGTGACATCTCTGAAAACGGTGCAAGTCAGCCCAAAGGTTCAGGATCAGGCCAGTAAGGTAGACCTAAGGGTGAGCGACGTCTCCTCTTTCATAAATTCAGATCTTTATTGTGCTGGCCAGTCTGGCACTACTTGGTTTTGGGGGAAAGGGGATGATCACTCTTTAAAGGGATACCATGGCCATCATTGGTAAACACTCTCATGTTCTTGGCAAAACCTCGACATAGCAAGGCTGCGCAGACAGGCATGTGTCAGTAAACAACCCATGGCTCCTCCCTCTTGAAAGCAAGCCAATACTTCTGTGACGGAATCTTGGGCTTTTCTGCTTTGTTTCTCTGTCACCTGTACAGAACCTACCTTCTGGTCCCAGGGCTGAAGATGCTGTCTCTGAAGCACGCCCCGCCCCGCCCCAGCTGCACACACGCGCGCGCACACACACACACACACACACACACACACACACACACACACACGCCACCTAGCATTGCATCTTTTCTCTGTATTTAAGACCACAGTCTTGAGAGCAGTAGCATGTCTCACTCATCAGTACAACCTTCCTCAGGGGCCAGCCCACGACAGAGCTAAGCAAGTGTTTAACATCATTTGTTGGACCGAGCAGCTAAATGAATGACTTTCCGTGGGTTGCCACAAAGGGCTCAGGCACTGGCCATGTTGACTTCCTTTCTGACATCAAGCATAAGTGCAGGTGGAGCATATGTCTTGTGGTTAACCCGGTGCACAAGGGGAGACCTCAGAGCAGCAGCAGGGCAGCCCTCCTCCAGTGGCAACCACCCTGTGCAGGTCTTAGCCAACTCTTACTTGAACTTTTCCCACAGCCTACTCTCCTGGTTTTGCCAGTCTTCCCTTATTCTGGTCCATTCTACTTTGTTGGTGTTACATTCATTTCCTGAAAACAGTATTTCTACTTGGTCTTTTCCATGGTTACTCAGTCAACTCATTTTGAGACCCTGAAACCCTGCTTCTGGTGTCACTACAAGTTCATCTCCCTCGGCTCCCAGTTCCCATCCTCTGCTCTAGCTTGGAGAACTATTGGGCCCCAGCAGTGGGACCGGTGGCCTGTCCTTAGGCCATTTCCACCTCGAAGTGGCCTCTCTCCTCTGTAAATTTATCCCATGTCCCTAACCATGCTTTCCAGCCCACAGTCTGTCATCTAGGAAAACTGTCAGTAACTGAAGTCATGGGGCTCGGGGACCACCTGGGAATAGGTGAGACAATAAATAAGAATGGTAAGGGTGTAATGACCAAGTGGTATTGGTAGCCTATGCACTCCTGGCACTAACAGCTCACTTCTGTGTATTTTTGTGGTATTGAGGATACATAGTCTATGTCTCTGGCTACATCATGAGTTCTTCAGGGATAGGATACTTAAAAAAAATCCCTAAAGCACCTAGGATTAGAATCTTATAAAGAGAAATTATTTAATATGTATTTAATTTATGTGTATGGATGTTTTGCTTGTATCTATGTCTGTGTACCACCCGTGTGCCTAGTGCCTGTGGAAGTCAGAAGAGGGTGTTGGATCCTCTGGAACTGGAGTTGCAGATGTGAGCTAGGTGTGAAATTGAACCCAGTCCTCCACAGGAGCAAAAAGTGCTCTACTGAGCCATCTTAGCAGTCCCACAATGTATTTTTACTGCTAGAAACTATACAGTGCTCCAAGAGGCAATCAAGCTTGGCAGGCCGTTTCTCCTGACAGACTGGAGAGGAGCATGTTTTTCCACAGGGATAAAGGAAGGACCAAAGGGAAAAACAACAACAAAAATCCCCCAAACAGCAAACAAAAACAAAAAATACCCCTTCCCCGCAAAAATCCAAACCAACAACAACACAAAAACCCTAAAACCAAGACCCAAGGAAGAGTTTCTGTTTGCAGCCTCCAACCTCCCTTCTTGGACACTAGTCTGGTCCTCCCGCCACCCTGAGGACCTCAGGTCTCTGCTTAGTTAGATGTCACAGTCTCCACCTAGTGTAGTATGTACTAGGTGTATGATTGCTTGCATGTTTATATAAGTAATGTTGAGATAGAGAGCGAGCCAGCCAAGGGTCATGAGAGTCTCTAATGACTCCAATCTACTGAAACGGCTGCCAGGGAGGTGTTAAGATGACAAAGCACCAGCTTACTGACATGCAACAATAGCTGAATTCTGTTCTGGAGAATAAAGATCATCAAGGGTGTCAAGAGCCTGGTTCTATGTTGTGCGAGTCTTCGGTCATTTCTGGTAGTGGGATATACTTACGGTTTTCAGTGTTGTTTGAAGATTTCATAGTAAGCATCACTTTTACAATAGAGGTGGAAGATTATATTTAGATTAGAAAACATAAAGACTGCTCATTGCATATAATAAGACTATTTCCTAGAATCTATTGAATTTTCTTCTTTTTCTTAAGAAACATAGAAGAAGTATCTATGCCTTTTAAAATCTTGAGTTATTTTACAATCCAAAGATACTGCTGTGAGATTCTTATTGTCAATGAATTCTACGGGTTGAACTTCACGTGTGGTAAGTATTCTATTTTACAGTATTATTTTTACATGTTGTTCTAAGTAAGCAATCTCCTACAGAAATGTATTTTTGGAAGACATACTATGAGAGAGATAGAGAGAGAGAGAGAGAGAGAGAGAGAGAGAGAGAGAGAGAGAGAGAGAGAAGGCCAGAAGACAATACAACTTTGGATTTTCTTGGGTTTTGTTCCTTCCTAGCTGCCTACTTGGTTCTTGGTTGTTTGAAACAGTCTCTCACTGGGACCTGGGCTCTCTGATTAGACTGGGCCGGCTGGCCAGCAAGCCTCAGGGATGCATGCCTCTCCAGTGCAGGGACTGTGAGTGTGTCACCATGCCCATGTTTTACATGGCTGATCAAACTCGGCCTTGTTTTTGTGGCAGTCACTTTCCTGAATAGGCTATCTCCTCAAACTCTTAGAAATGTTGTATTTTCATAATACAATTCTCAAGCCTTGATTTGAAATAAAGCCCACAATTTTTCTCTCATTTAAACAATTTTTAAAGAGATTTATTTATGATGTCTGTGAGTGTTTTGCCTACCTGTACATATGTATTCATGCTGTATGAGTACTTGGTTGCTGGTGGAGGCCAGAAGAGGGTGTCAGATCCCCTGCGACTGGAGTTAGATAGTTGTAAGCTGCTATGTGGGTGCTGGGAGCCAAACCCAGGTCCTCTGCAAAAGCAGCAAGTGCTCTTACTCTGAGCTGTCCCTACAGCCCCAAGCCATTTTCTCTGCTTTTTAAAGAAAAATATTCACTGGTCAAGTTAGTCTCCTGTCAACAGTCAACAGCTTAAGGGCACTCAGTATTCTTAGAAAGAGACAGGTCTACGTGATTGCCAGTATATTCTAGATAGGCCCAGTTCCTATGTCAGTGAGCAGTGAGCATACCAAAGCCAGCTAATGTGGCCTCTTGCTCCCTAAACTATGAATAAATACAGATGGGTAAGCCCATTTTTTAACAAAGGTCAACCTCCAATCCCAAAACACGGAAGTGGGAACACAAGTGCCCATGGCCACTGGAAATCCCAGTGTACGGTAGAGTTTAGTAGTTAAATATTTTCAGATGTCAATACCAATAACTTCTAGGGTGTTTGCTGGTAGGCAACAACCTGGAACAGGGGGATGTATCTATTCTCAAGAGACAATCAAGCCGGGCGGTGGTGGTGGTGTGCACCTTTAATCCCAGCACTCGGGAGGCAGAGGCAGGCGGATCTTTGTGAGTTCGAGGCCAGCCTGGTCTACAAGAGCTAGGTCCAGGACAGGCTCCAAAGCTACAAGAGAAACCCTGTCTCGAAAAAAAAAAAAAAAAGAGAGACAATCAAATACTTTTCCATCTTCAAAACAAGCCAGGACCCCAGACTCACTCTTGCTTCATCTCACTGCTAACTCTGGGTTTGCTGAAATAGCGTGTGTCTTTCACTAAGAAGGCTACTTCGAGCACTGAACACTTATGATGAAATGCATCAGAGCTGACTGTCCGTCTCCTTGGCAGGTGGCTCCAATAGCTCCATGACAAACAACCTAATGTGCTCCACCACCCAAGGAATCCATTTCATCGAAAAGACCTGCCCAGGTGCTACGTCCAGATTCACAGCAAACTTTCTGATCTTGTACGCATTCATCCCACTGCTTGTCATCCTAGGGATAGTGGTCTTTAAAGTCCGGGACTTCCTCATCAGCAGATAGTTAAGATCGCAGCCAGGAAAGGGTTAATGGGCAGGTGTGCCTGCCACGGACCACAGAGGAGCGCCATCTGCTAACCATCACGATTCCATTTGTGACCCCTGCATCTGTCAGGCCCCCAAGTGCGACGGAAACTGCTCACCGTCCCACTACGGGGAGCTGTGGTACTTGAACTGGCCCAAGGATGTAAATAATGATAATAATTCATAAACCTGTGGGAGATTAGTTTGACTACATGTTTATTTCTGTACACAGAAAATAAGCCCGTTTTAAAAATCGTGTTTACATTTGATAAAGAATTTGATAAAACAAAAGTGTGTGCAATTACTGACTGACAGCAATCCAGGAGGAATTTCTGGGTTGACTGAGAAAGCCTCAGCAAGAAAACCTCAGGAAGACGCTGAACATCGAACACTACGTATCAGACAACTTCTTACGGATATGTTTGTTATTTTTTCACTTTTAGCATAATTTACCTTTATTTTATTTAATTAATTAATTTATTTATTTTTGGTTTTTCGAGACAGGGTTTCTCTGTGGCTTTGGAGCCTGTCCTGGAACTAGCTCTTGTAGACCAGGCTGGTCTCGAACTCACAAAGATCTGCCTGTCTCTGCCTCCCGAGTGCTGGGATTAAAGGCATGTGCCACCACCACCCGGCTAATTTACCTTTTAAAATGAAATGTTACTGGACAGAATGTGGCAGAGAGACGAGCTGTGTAAGTCTGGAGAACAGCTGCTACTTAACGTCCATATGAAAATAGTCAAATGACACACACAAGGGCCCCTAGAAGAGCAGGTCACACCAGGAACTTGTTCTTGAGTTGGAGAGACAAAGGGCACTGATAAGGGCAAACACACACCCACAGGGCATACTTCCAGGGATGGAATGATGGGTGTTGGCCATTAAAAACAGATTCTCTGCTAAGTGAATGATTATCTTTCTCATTGATCCTCAAGTAATTCATGAATAAGTCTGAAATTTAATTCTCTCAGTGTCACCATAGTAACCATGAGTGAGGCTTTCAGAGAGAGTACATGAACTTGTTCCGTTACTGTGACCTAGCTTGTAAAAAATGATAAATTACAGCACTTGAAATGTCTCCCATTACAGTAGAAAGGAAGCCACAGTGAAAGTCTATTGCTAAGAACTACATTTAAGGATCTGAGGCATTGGTATATTACCAGCATAGTATTGTCAATTTTTATAAAAGGACGCTGATGATTATGGTATAACAGTTACATAATGCCTTACAGATTATATATGTCACATCAGTTATAGACAGTCCTAGGGATGATAATCTACTCAGCTAGTTCAAAGACAGTCCCGCAGGGAGGAACCTCTTTCAAGATCGCTGATTTCAACCGACTGGAGACACGAGGTGAGTGGAGCAGTTTCCATTATTCATATGCAGATGAATTTCATTCTAGTTCAGAAACATTTGGAGAATTGACATCATGCGTGACTTCACGCTATTAAATGTTCATGATAGCACCCTAGAATTATGATGGCTTTTGACACTTGAGTCACAGAACGGACAGTGATATAAGAAAGCCAATGTATAGAGTGGCCGCTTCTATTACTGTTGTGGCCTGCGCTGTTTGGGCCTTCAGGATGCTGATCACAGGAAGGCTTTCTCCACAGCACAGAGAAGCATCAGCTCACTGAACACTCTTCTCAAATGTCTTCAAAGTTTTCCTTTGACCTCCATACATATTCCACGGTGTGTACTCTCTCTCTCTCTACACCATGGCATGTACACACATACACATACACACCATGGCATGTATATACACACACACACAGACACACACACACCATGGCATGTACACACACGCACACACACATCCTTGTTTCACATTTCTAAAAGACAAGAGCAGACACTTACATGTGTCAAACAAAATTTATACTTCTTAGACATTACAAGTAGGTGATAGAAAATTCTTTTATTTAAAAAGAATTAGATATAGTGAATACTTTCTCTCTAAAAGACTTCAGAACATTTACAAAGTTGTACCAGAACAAGAAATAGATTGATTTTCCCTACTATATTATACATCTCAACTTTCTTCACATGTTGCCACATAAGGGAAGAAAATGATCTTACTTGAACTTGGGAAGGAAGACATAAACCACTACAGTGGACCAGGTTCAAGAGTCCAGCTCAATTTGTTTCCAGGTCTTGGAAGAACTTCTCTTGTATTGTTCCAGTTCCTGAAACAAAGATCTGCATTACTTTAAGGAAACAAAATAAAACAACACGTAATTTCAAGCAGGCACTTGCTCCAGTAACAGTACAGCATGTCGTCTGCCATTTGCAAGGCTTCTTGCTAATTACTGAGAGTGATTGTACTAAAGACTCATTTTCTATAAAGAGCCTCCGGAGTTCCTGGGCAGACTAAGCAGTACTCAGAGACGAATTCAGTAAGGTTTCAGACAAAATTATCTACTAAACAGAATATACAAGTCACTACCAATTAGTAAAACAAGGCATTTATACTTCAAGGATTTAAAACTAACTATTTGAAAGTGATGTTCAGTTCTTTCCAAATGTTTGTTTGAAGTTAGCAAATTATCAATATTTGAGATTTAGATGTCCTTCCATACAGTGATTCTGCTCTTAGAAATGTTATCATGCAAGGGCTGGAGAGAAGGCTCAGTTGCCAAGAGAACAGGCTGCTTTTCTAGAGGACTTGGGCTCACACCCATCTATAATTCCAGTTCCACGGTATCCAATGCCCTCTTCTGATCTCTGCATACATGTAGTACAGGCAGACAAGTAGGTGAGCAACCACACACATAAAATAATAATCTTAAAAAGATCAATTTGTCACACTGACCTCGGTGTGGTAGCACATGTCTGTAAGGCCAGCACTGGAAAGGCTGTGACAGAAGGATCTTAAGTTTGAGGTCAACCTAGGCTTCACAGTAAGACCCAAGGACTGGGATGTAGCTCAGTGGTGCAGTGTCTGCCTAGCAATGGGTTTTACCCCCATCACAGAAAAGAAAAAATCATAGGGTTAGGTATGGTGGCAAATACCTTCATTTCTAGTACCTGGGAGGCAAAGGCAGCAGAAATCAGACTGGTCTACATAGTGAATTCCAGGGCCACACAGTGAGACCATGGCAAACAAGCAAACAAAAACAACAAATTTCTATAAAGTAAAAAGTTTTTTTGTTATTTAGTTTTTTAGAGACAAGGTCTCATTATGCAGCTCTGGCTGTCCTGGAATTTGCTCTGTAGAGCAGGCTGTCCTCAAACTCAGAGATCTGCCTGCCCAGTGCTAGGATTAAAGGCGAGCACCACTTCCTCCTTTCTTAAAACAGAAACTAATAGACTTGGGCTTTGGAGATAACTCAGTGGGTAAAAGAGCTTGTACTGCAAGCTTAAGATCTGAGTTCAAATCCCTAGCACCATGCCCCCACCACCACCAAAAAAAAGCCAGAAAGCCAAGAGAAATCAATGGTAGACATATGTGTCCCATAAGAAGAGCAACAGTGGCAGCAGGACAGGGGACTTCCGTTGTCTGCTTCCTAGACCTCCACATCTATAACATACATTATTTCACAGCAGAGGCAGCTTCTGTGCTGGGCACTGTCTAAGCAACTGTACAAAGTCTGTCATTATTCTGGATACACAAATTTTTTTTATTAAAAAAAAATAGATAAGCTGAGCAGTGTCCACGGGCTGAGGTTATTACCGTCCACAACGGCTACAGACAAAATCAATTGCTGTGTTCATAAAGTGCAGATTATCTTTCACAGTTATACTTCAAGCAGTTAAAACTGAACTGCCGAACAGCTTCAGAGCTGCATGTATACTTTAGAATGCTCTTATAGTGATAACTGCAAAGAAGGCTTCCGTTTCCTTTATGTCTGAATGACACCACCCACTTACCAGGTATTTTCCACTTATGCTATTAATGGTTAACTAATAAAAAGTAGGTAACTGGGTGTGGTGGCACCCACCCTTACTCCAAGACCCCAGGAAGCAAAGGGCCCTCCATGAGCTCGAGGTCAATCTGGCCAACACAGTGAGTTCCAGGCCAGTCAGACTACACAGCTAGACCTTGTCTCAAAACAACAAAAAAGATTCATAAAAATAAAGTGATATTGCAAGCTTTGTCTTTAACTGGAAATGATCAATCATTTTTTTTTAATCAAGATCCAGGTGAGGACATTGCTTTGCAGATCTTTGTTGGCTGTGGTATATAATCTTCTTACAATAGACAAAGAATTTGTGCTGGTCACCTGGCCATGCCAAAAGCAAGATGAAGACTCTGCCTCCCTGGCCCACCCCTACCTACCCCAACTCTCTTAAGAACCCTGAAGTCTCTGAAGACACATAGTCTATGGTTTTATGAAACACTGCAATTGTATAATATGATATAAAAATATTACAATGGCATCTTCAGCAAAGGACAGTAACATCATTGTTCTCTAACCATGAGATCAGTGTGTCACTGTGCTTAGTTAAATTATAGCCCAAGAGCAAGAGGATTGTTTTAAACTGGGTAACTATGGCTAAGCAAGAAGACCTTAAAAGTGAAAGCAATTATTTACCTAAACCTCCCCTCCCCTGCCCTGGACTCCTTTTTTTTAAAGACAGGGTCTTGCTATGTTGCCCCGGCTAGCCCATAACTCCTATGCAGACCTCAGCCTCCCCAGTGCTGGGTTTAAAGTCATGCATCTGGCTTTTTGAAACCCATTCTCTTTGAATGGATACCTTGCTTATCCTGGATATAGTGGTGGAGGGCCTTGGTCCTTCCTTGAAGCAATGTGCCTTACCCTCTCTGAGGAGTGGATGGGGAGTGTGGTAGGAGGGAAGGTGGAGGGGATGGGAGGAGGGAAGGGAGTGGGAACTGGGATTGGTATGTAAAATGAAAACAGATAGTTTGTTTTCTTTTAAAAAAAAATACTGAAAGCTCAAAAATAAAAAAAATAAAGTCATTCATCACCAAGACCACGTTCCCCTTTTAGCATCTTTAAACAACAGTATTGAAAAGAGGTAGACGGACGGAGCAAACAGTTTCCATATATAGATTCCCTAAAATCAGGAGTGACTTAAAGCTCAAGGACTTAATGTGAGATCTGACAGAGAGACCTTTGAGCAATAAGAGAAAAGAGTGCTAATAAGGAAAGACCCCATCTACAGGAATGCTATGGTCCCCAACCTCTGATCAGTGTGGGCTGGCTTCACAGGTTACAGGACTTGCCTGTGTCAGAAAGGACTAAGATCAAAACAGATCCGGAGGCCAAGCTTGCTAGCTGTCTTAGCCATGCTGTCATAAGACACCATGACCACAGAAACTTGGGGACTACTTACATATACACCTGCATATGTATATCCATACTACAGTCCACCACTGAGGGAAGTCAGGGCAGGAGCTGATGCAGAGAACGGGGAGGGGAGCTGCTTACTGGCTTGCTACCCACAGCTTGCTCAGTCTGCTTTCTTGTTGTACGCAAGACAACTAGCAAAGAAGTGGCACTGCCCAAAATGGGCAGGGCCCTCCCAAAACAATCACTAATTAAGAAAATGCCCTACAGGCCTGCCTACAGCCTGAATTTATGAAGGCATTTTTCTATTGTGGTTCTCTCTCTCTCAGATGATTAGTGTGTGAAATTGTCATAAAGCCAGCTAGCACACTGGCATATTCATGCACATCCTCTAGGACTGTCTGCTCAAGGCCAGTCTGAGCTACCGAATGAGACTGTCAAAAATTTTGTTTTGAATAACAATCATAAGAGAAGTATTTTATCACAGAGCTTTCTGATGAGAGATGTGATGGTGTCTGTCAATCAGTCTATCTATGTATCTATGTATCTTTCTACGTACCTATATACCTACCTACCTACTTACCCATGGTCTATTTTTATAAAATATGTTGTCCTATTGCAGATACAGCATCCAGAATAAAAAGGCAACCATGGGAAAGTCTCAGGAGTGTCTTTGTCAGAATTCAATGACTCCCATTCTTTTTCTTTCTTTCTTTCTTTCTTTCTTTCTTTCTTTCTTTCTTTCTTTCTTTTTTTTTTTTTTTATTTATCTATCTATCTATCTATCTATCTATCTATCTATCTATCTATCTATCTATCTATCCATCTGGTCTCACTTATGGCTCAGGCTGGTCTCAAACTTGCAAAGCCTCCTGCTGAAGTCTCTAGAGTGTGGGATGAACTTTTGTTTTAAGATGTCCCAGTAAATCTGGCAGTGACTATCTTGGCCATTAGAAAAATGCAGGTGTGTATGTGAATGTTTAGAGAGAGAGTTAAGAATCTCCTAAATTAATTTTGAGAGCATTACCACTTTGTCTATCAGTATACAGTTGGAGACAACTTCTGAAATTCCTTCATGGAAAATATGAAAAAATATTCAAATTCAATTTTTGTCTGTTTGTTTTGTTTTTGGGACAGGGTCTCACACTGCTTTTGGCTGTCCAGGAATTCACTATGTAGACCAGGCTGGCCTTCAACACACACAGATCCACCTCTGCTGCCCAGCTTTAATAGGGGAAAAAAGGATCTCAGAATGCCAAACTTTAGAATCAGTGATCAATAATCAGGCATCAAATGGTAATCATTATGGTACCTTTACAGCAAAAGCACAAATTAGATTAAGAGTCAATGTGTGCAGTCTGAAATTGATGTAACTTATCTACCAGAACAACACAAATTAAATTGGATTTTAGGCAAAATGGAGATATTATATTTTTTAGGTAAGTAAAAAAAAAATCTGTCATCAAGAGATTCTAGCCATTCCGACGTGCTAACTAAACACAAGAGTTGGGGAGAACGCTCCAGGCACAGCGCGCTTCACTTGTCTTCCACTTTCACTCACAGTGAACTCAGAGAAGACACACTCCAAAGTGTAAATTCAGAGTTTCAGAATATGTCAGCGCATTACTAACGCCTGCGCATGTGACCTTAGCAAAGTAGTCACGATGCAGCAGAAAGAGATAATGACAGTTAATAATCGACTCAAACACTAATTAGGAAATGACCTCAAGTAATCTCTCCAGCCAGGGTTCATGTACAATAAGGTAAGGGTTACATCAGTACATTTGATTGTCTCGACCTCATGTTTCATGCTTTGCTATAGCTACAAAACCATTTAAATATTCATAGCATATTTTCAAGTTGTCTGGAATATGTTTAAATAAAACATTTGCTTACTTAACTATAGGACCTTTTAGAGTAAAGGGTGAGTGCTAGGAAAAATGCCCTGCTCACCAGTCCCAGTAGGCAGGTGTCTCCAAATAACCCTTCCAAGAGCATGACTGCCCAAGTCACAAAGTTCTGCAAACCCGCCCAGATAGGGTCATGCTTTCAGTTTGCAGAGTATGCTATACAAACGTGTCCTCATCCAAGGATGGATAGTGTGACACGTCATTCTATCACTGTGAAAGTACATCTGACAAAAGTCTATGTCCGGTACTTGTGCCATGGTGAATTCACCAATGCTTACACTCTTACTTAAGATTTGCATATAGAAATGGGGCTACCCTGGCATGTCCACTTCTAGGCACTTCCTGCAGACATCCTAGAGTCTGTCAGGTATGCCTATGTACCTTGGCCTGAATGGGTAGAGTCCTTAACTGGACAAAGTAATTCTCCCAGGGCAAGGAAAGTATACTACATCTGACAATAGAACAGAAAACAAACACTTGCAAAGACTCTCACAAATAAGAGTACCATAAAAGTGTCTCTCCAGCAGCAGGGTGGGAGCCATACCCATCTTTAACATCAAGAAAACTGGGAATATAGAAAAGGGTTTGTAAGCATTTACATCATCCCTGGGTGGTGGAATGGCAGGTTTCTTTTATGGCATATCAGAGTTTTTCTACAGAGATGTAATACTTAAATAATTCTGAAAGTAAGAAAAAGTTAGGGAGATGTTCGAATTTCTCAATGTATGCCATATTTTGGTGAAATTGAGTTCTGGGAAATACCTGGTCCTTCTGAACTCTCATCTCATCAACTTCGCTTTCCGCATACTGTGGATCCCGGGCAGGGTCCTGGATTGCCTTCAGTGTGCCGATGCTCTGAAATCGGAATTCTGCAAGTCATCTCATGCCCACAATCCACACTGCAACGACCACCCTCTGTCTGAGGGACCAAGCTCTGTCAGCCTGGCACTGTGAGAATTTCCGTTTTCATCAGACTCTTGGAAATCGACCCTAGACACGCATGTCGTGTCCGTCCTCCCCCTCCCCCCGCCCCCACAGATGTCTCTCCCCTCTAACAGCCAGAGAGTTTTGTTTAAAGGAGGACAGAGACTGCGTCTTACTCGGCTTTTAACCTCCATGGTGCTTTGTTTACAACAGTCTCAACAAACATTTCATTGTTTAGGAACACGAGAAATAGAAACAGAGCTATCATGGTAGAACCTTGGTGGCAGTTCTGTCATAGCTGACAAAGGGGAATACACACCTTTGGGGGGAAGAGCTTTTCATACACCTTTTTCCACAGCTCCATTGGTGAATGGGCCTGAAGCTTTCCAATGTCACTATCGGGAACAGGAGGGGATCCTAAAATTGAAAGTTTTACCCCAAATGACTACAGAGGTTAAATTATTGTAAACTATTAATAAAGCAGATGTCATTTACTAAAGTACAAATCTTAGGTCACTCATTTTCCATCTCCACGTTATAGACACCTGATGTGGGATTCCCCTCTCTGTATGCTGTGAATACCACTGGTTAATAAAGAACTGCTTTGGACCTACAGCAGGGCATAACTTAGCTAGGCAGGGAAAACTAAACTGAATGCTGGGAGAAGGAAGGCAGAGTGAGGAAAAGCCATGGAGCTGCTGGTAGAGATAGACATGTTGAAACCTTGCCAGTAGGCTACGAGACTTGTGATAAAATATAAAATAATGGAGATGGGTTAATTTTAGATGTAAGAGTTAGCTAGCAATGTGTTTAAGTAATTGGACAAGCAGTGATTTAATTAGTACAGTTTCTGTGTGGTTATTTCGGGAGTCTGGGTGGCTGGGAAATGAACAAGCAGAGGGCACAGGAACACACTAGCAGCCTCTTACTACAGGCACCATTAAAATTATGCCTGCCTAGGCTGTTGGACAGACGGAGGCAGTAAGAGGTAACAGGTGAGCTCTAACTCTCACTTTCTACGCTCTGCACCAGTTAGTCCCAGATCTTGATGTTTACACTAGAAACACACATGCGCTTGTGTTGCAGATGTCAGGCAGCAGCACCAATTGCTTTATGTAAAGCTGATCACAGCACAGAGGTTCATTACTAGTCGATAGTCAACTGCCATTATGCATACCTATATTTTATAACCTTAGGAAACAATCCAAATATCAATTAGGCAAGCACTAAAAATCCATTAAAGTACACAGAATTCAAGGTGATACAGACTGGCAGACTCTTCTACATGTGTGTAAATGCACAGTGCGGGAAAGATGTGAGATAAACTTCCTACACACACACACACACACACACACACACACACACAAGATTCAGCTTCTCTACTACTGGGATTGTACCAAGGACCCCATCCATGTTAGGCGCTCCATCACTGAGTTTTAAAATGGTGCTAGCCCTACCATTTTAGTGAGGAAATATATTTATATCTTGAATACTTAAATTACTTTGAGAAATTAAAAAAATTCACTTTCTGGCAATTTTTAATCTATAACCAGAGACTTTCTTTCTAACATCTTTATTGACCCCCCCCCCCAAAATGTTCAACTGTTGATCTTCAAGGGCTTCCTTACCATCTTGGTGATAAGATAATGACATTGATACTAGTAACTGAACTTGGGTCCTTTGGAAGAGTAGAAAGTAGTCTTAATTGCTGAGCCATATCTCAGCCCCAGATCTGTGATTTTTAAATTCAATAGTTAGCAAGCCTTTTCTGGAAAGCTATTCTTACAAATGGAAGAATTCCTTCAGCATTATCTGTCAGTACATTATTCTCACAGACAGAAGATTCCATCAACATTATCAGTATACTAGTCTCACAAATGGGAAAATTCATCAGCATTCTTGATCAGTGCACCATTCTCACAGACGGAATTCCGTCAGCACACACAGATTCTCAGTGCTCCTGAAATGAAGCAGGCACCACTAAAAAAGATGCCAATCTGTCTCCACTGCCATCCATTAAGCAACAGCACCCCATTCTTTGCTAAGGTCCCTACATTTGAAGCCATGTTACCTTAGCTCTTAGGTGTAATAGAGGATAACACGAGCCTGATGTCATATGAAAAATCAAGCCATACCCAAGGGTCTAAAGAATTGCTAGGCCCCAAGAGTTTCACAAAGAAAACAGCTTTCTTGGACAGATAAGGGCTTGATAACTAGACTACCGCATCCGTGAGAAAATACACCTCAACAGCATGGCAAACTGCTTGCTCTTGTCCTTCCCTTAAATTTTAAAAGTGCGTTTTGCTGTACAGTCCAATCTGACTGACCTTGAGTTTAAAGCAATCCCCCTGCCTCAGTCTCCAGAGTGTTAGGATTATAGGTGGGATATACCACTACACTCAACTGGAAAACTGTCTTAATGTTAATGAAAAATTAAGGCATAGCCAGTGGTTCTCGGTTTATCCTACCGCTTCAACCCCACATAGTCGGTCACCACTCGCAGCGTGCTCTGGAGTCCCCTGACTGCCCTATACTCCTTATTTCTTCTAAACTCTGGCACCAGAACTTAAAAGTGCATTTTTAGAGTAGAACAGAGATCAGAAATCTGTCTCCCATGGAGTGTCATACTTTCTGTCACAAATATGCCAATGTGTTGCAAGCTACATCAATTCTGGGTATACACATAAATACATATGAAATAACTGCCAGAAAGGGAAGCCAGAGATGGTGGTGTGCTGGATACCAAGAAAACAGGAAGACAAAATCAATACGTAATTTAAAAAGAATAAGCAATATTAATAAGTTCACCAACCTATTTGACATAAAGAGTCCAATCCTGCTGTGATAAACAGTGGTTTATTCTGATCCACACATATTGATTTGCTGTATGGCAAAGAAAAAGATTCTAATTTAGTTCACCAATCGAATATGCCACCACACTCTGCTGTAAACACAGGACCAAGTCTTATATAAGTCACTGATGAGAGTATTGACCCAAGTGGACCAGGGAACACTGACTGACAGACTCACACCACTGTCTAAACCAAGGGAAAGAACAAGGCAAAAAATGACAGATGCTAAACTTCCAACTCCACTGAAAGTTAATAGAAGAAAATAATAACACTAGGAAAGCCAAAGAGATGGGAGGGAAGATGTAAAAGAAATCAGAGAATAAGAACAATTGGGAAATATCCAATGGTACCTCTTGTCAACGCCAAATGCCAGCTGGTTGATAACGCCACGCATTTTCAGTAACAGAGCTTCTGATTTGCTGGTGAACTGCACAACAAGCAGGAGACCCAGTTATACTATGTTCTATGATCTCTGGAACAGGTAAAAATTTGGTTCTGAACAAGCATAAATAGCGAGAGAACTACAATTTCTTTGCCTCAAAACACATTTGGGAAGACAGAACAGAAGCTGAATAAAGAAACCTTGATAAACCTGCCTTATTACCCAGAGTTCCTGAGTACACAATGTAGAAAGGACTCCTGTGAGCACACTAATCATTTCACCTACTCCAGTGGTCAGATTTGCACATTTGTATTTGCCTGAAATGTGAGTGCGATGCATTGACACCAACACTCCTGGTCAGACAACTAGCGGCATGCATCAAAAGCAGCTGTGCACCTGCAGGTGACTGCCACTGTCAAGGCAGTCGCGTGGCAGCTGCAGGAGGGGACAGTAACACTGAGCTCCCTGAAGTGACTTTTTAGCCTATTTTTTGAATTGCCTGCAGAGCCTGAGAAAAGAATTACTGAATACTCTCATGGGTGAACTATAAGAGGATCAAACCAGAGCCTCTCGGGAGAGCATAGGGATGTGGCTTCTGTCGATAACTAGTAGCCAAGAAGCACGGCTACTCTACCAACTGTTAAGTCAGGAGTGGCCTGCTAAAGGCCATGCCGTTCAGAGGCAAAGGGAACAGCTGAGATGTACGAAGGGGCAGGGGTGGGGGACCTTAAACTGACAGAGCAAAGATAGAAACTCTGGTTCCCACGGCAGATCCACAAGATCACGTTAATTCTGGCATAAGAAAAGGCTCACAGGGGAAGTAGTCAAGAGGGGTGCTGGGGTACAAAGATCAGATACAGTCATTTAAAACAAAGAATTAGAGCAACAATAATGCTTATCAGATGGTATTTAAAAATAGGGAAAATTTTAATAAAATATGATTGTTTTGCTTAATTTTACTATATAATTATATACGTATTACAATATATTAATATATTGTTATTGATTTAGACTGTAATTTTGTAATACTTTATTCGTATGTGAATATAACTACAAATATGTTTCATAGGATGTAGGGCATTAGGAGCTTTCTCACTAACTCCTCCAATGCTACCTCTCATCCCTCCCCCCCACAGCTGTGGACCTCCTCTCAAATCCGCTCAGTACTGGGGACGGCCTCAACCTCACCCTCACCCAGAGCAACTCGTCCCATCTTCAGATAATGATCATGTAAGAACGTTCCTTTCTATGGATTAGTACTAAGGTATTAGTATTAGAACATTACTCTCTATTGATTAGTACTAAGGCATTAGTGTTAAGAACAATCCTCTCTATTATTTTAAAAACAGTAAAAACATTTTCCAAAGCATCATGTCAACTGACATACAGACAGACAGAGCTCAGGCTAAAAAGGCAGCGAGAACACATAATGAAATGTATTTGGAAAGCTCTAAATGCACAAAAATTGAAAATATACAGAATACGTGGTATTTTCAGCCATGAAAACTAAGGGCTCGCCATGCTGTCTCCACGTTTCTCTGAGTGCTTTAATCTAGAGGAAAGGAGACCATTAAATATTTATTTAAATACTAGGGTAGCTTCGTTTTTGTTGTTTGAAACAAAGTCTCATTATATAGGCCTGCAAAAGGTAGTATTATTTTAAATCCTAAAATCAATCATTTTAGCTGGGCAGTGGTGGCGCACACCTTTAATCCCAGCACTCGGGAGGCAGAGGCAGGTGGATCTCTGTGAGTTCTAGACCAGCCTGGTCTACAAGAGCTAGTTCCAGGACAGGCTCCAAAGCCACAGAGAAACCCTGTCTTGAAAAACAAAAAAATTCTTTCCTCCCTTCCTTCCTTCCTCCCTCCCTTCCTCCTCTTCCTCTCTCCTTTCCTTCCCACCTTCCTTCGTTTTACTGATACAGGGTTTCTTTGTGTAACTCTGCCTGTCCTGAAACTCACTCTGCAGACCAGGCTCGTCTCAAACTCACAGAGATTTGCCTGCCTCTGACTAAGTATCGCCACCTGACAATCTTTTTTAAAAATAATTTATTTATATTTAGTGTATTGGTGTTTTGCCTGCATGTGTATCTGTATAAGCGTGTCAGATCCCCTAGAATTGGAGCCATGTAGGTACTGAGAACTGAACCTAGACCCTTTGGAGGAGCAGCCAGTGCTCTTAACTACTGAGCTATCTCTCCAGCCCTACCTTTTAATTGTACATTTTAAGTTTGCCTAGCAAAAGTAGTTCAGAAATTAAGGTAGTATTTTTTTTTAGTAAAATGATCCTATATTTTATCTTTTGTATAAAGGATAAAGCAAAATCTGGCCCTACTAGAGAAGATAATTATAACTCTCAGCTTTTGGTTTGGTTTGTCTTACTATGTAGCTCAGGCTGGCTTGCACTTGAGTGCCTCCTAACTCAGCCTCCTGAGTGTGTCCAGCTGTCACTACCACTTACCAACCAGCTCCATGTTTCAGGCCATATAACGAGCCCTCCACACACCCCTTTTGCTGCTCCTCATAAGAACCTTATGAAGAGGCTGGAGAGATGGCTCAGAAGTTAAGAGCACTGACTCTTCTTCCAGAGGTCCTGAGTTCAATTCCGAGCAACCATATGGTGGCTCACAGTCATCTGTAATGAGATAATGATGCCCTCTTCTGGCCTGCAGGCATACATGCAGGCAGAACACTGTATAATAAATAAATAAATTTTTAAACAAAAAAAGAGCACCTTATGAAGAAGGCACCATTTCCATCCCCTTTCGCCTGAGAGGACAGGGAAGCTTAAGTGACCTGCTGGAATCATGTGGCTAATAAGTGGTCACACTGACATTAAGTGGAGGCAGCATGGCTTCAAAATTCATGATTTTGGTTTGGTTTTCTTTTCTTGTTCTTCTTGTTCTTGTTCTTCTTTTTCTTTCTTTTTTTAAAAAGGTTTATTTATTTATTATGTGTACAGCATTCCTTCCATGTATGCCCACATGCTAGAAGAGGGCACCAGATCTCATTATAGATGGCTGTGAGCCACCATGTGGTTGCTGGGAATTGAACTCAGGACCTCTGGAAGAACAGC